>QEPC01000801.1:1425909-1440852 GCA_003113815.1 Sphenodon punctatus | reverse complement strand
CCCTCCACCCCTGGTGCCTGGAAGTCTGCTCCTAGCTGAGTCAAATGACTTCCCCCTCCCTGCTACATTTGGCCTTCCAGTGACCTGACAGAAGACCATGTTTTAGCCACCCGAACACAACCGAACGCGATTCGAATTGAACGAACTGTTCGGCCATTTCGTCATTCGGTGTTCGGTTCCGTTCGGTGTGTTCACCATTTTCGTGGTTCGGTGTTTGGTTCCATTCGGTGTGTTCGCCATTTCGTTGTTCGGTGTTCGGTCCGTTCGGTGTGTTGGTGTTCGTGTTCGTGTTCGGTTGTTCGAACAGGCCGAGTTCGGGCCGAACACCGAACTACCGAACCGCGTTCGCCCATCCCTAATGCTTCTCCTTATACTGCCTCATCCTTCAGGATTCCCATTCTTGCTTGTAACTAAGCTAAACACATGCAGCTGCAACTTCTCAACTTCAGAAATGTACCCCTGTCCCTTCTGATGTGTCCCTCTCCTTGCCCCCCCCTCCACTTGTCTAGTCTAGATTGTAAGCCCCTTGGGACAGGGATCTATCTCTGTAATCATGGATATTCAGTGCCAGGAACATTGCTGGTGCTATATAAATAAATATGTACTAAGTTTAGTACTCGTGGGTACCACATCAGGTAGCCGACAGGTTACCCAGGTACCAATCAGTTACCCAACTACCCAGAAAATCGGGTATTTGCAGTATTGATTTTTCAATTTACCGATTCCCAATCAGTATACTAATTGGTTGGGAAACCAAAAATTGGCACAAATTATTTTTTAAAAAGTGATCAGAAGTTGTCTCCTAGGTCTGGAAGCTAACTTTCTTGGACAGTAAAGTTTATTTTCTGGGATGGAAAACCCATAAGTGTTCTAAGAAGAAAAATGGGCAGGGGGGTGGGGTGGAGTAAAAAAATTGGAACTGTAAGTAGTTTTCTGAGACTGAAAGTTGCTGAAAAATTCTCGGAATGTAACAGAAACCTGATAAATCAATGTTGGAAGTTGGTATATCAACAAAAACATCAACAAATTGGTACCAGAAGTTACCATTCCAAACACAGAAGTCAACATTTCTGCACATTGGTTACCTAATTGGGTTGTAATCAGATACCGCATGGTACCTGATCATTACTGGGTCTATTTGGGAACTGGAAATTCAATAGGTTACCTGTTTTAGCAGGTACCCTTTTTCAGCTCTAAAAAAGATACATGCCAGCTCAGACAGAGATGGGTGAGGGGAAGAGTTGGCTGAGAAAGAGAGTACATGTCTACCACTCATTGGAGCAAGGGAAGTTTTGCTGAGACCAGATGTTGGTGCTGGGAAGGGGGCCCAAGGGGGTGTGACTTAGGGGGTGTGCATTCCATTTATGTTTTCTGTTTAATTTAAATGAAATTTGTAATTTCATGTAAATTAAATAGAAAATATAAACAGAATAAAAGAAAAAAAATTCACTTAGAAATTTCATTTCTGTTTTGCCTGACAGTTCGTGTAGTGATACTGTGTCAGGCAATACAAACAGCCTATCAATTCAAGCCAGGGGTAAGGGGGAAATGGAGGAAATGGGGAGAGCATGATTGGCATCTCTGCTGGCCAATTAAGATCACAAGACATCAAACAGTATTTGATGCACACAGAGAATTCCTGTGATAGGACTTTGTACAGTGGTGCAAGAACTTGAAGTAACCAACCCATGGCACCCCAGAAATGGTGTGCTTTTTGACTTGCCGAGGCAGATTAGTAGGGATGAACTGAAAGTAGTCAATAATGGCTATATTGGATTAATCTGATATCTCAGTTCTTGGAGGTATTGGATCTTTTGCATTGATTTTTTAAATCGGATTTTGAAGTCAGTGGGGAAAACCGCAGTGTTAAAAATCTGATACCGAAAGAACTGAGAACTGGTAGAAAACTGATAGACAAAACCAAAAACTAAGAAAACCAAGAACCCAGTTTTTGTCAGTAGTCCCACCCCTACAGATTAGGTTAGGAGAGAGAGAGTGAAACTGGCATGGGGCAGCAGCATTTGGTCAGGAAAAGTTGGACGCTTACTCCAGTGCTCCCGATCCCATGACCTGCACATGCGGGTGCCACAGCATGGTTTGCACATGTACATAGGCCCTGTGCTGGGGGTGCACGTGGCTGGTGGACACCATTCGTGCACTCTACATGTGCTCCATGTGGTGTTCCATGGGGCATGGGATCAGCCCCCGTGCCTGCTGCTCCACCTGCCTGCTGCCCACTAATCTCTCCTCTAACTAATCTACCCCCTGGGGTACCATGCAAATTGAAGTGCCCACTGTTTCTGGGGTGCCACTGCCAAACAATGCCTTTGTATGTGACTGAGCCACATGCCTGCTTGCTGCTCCTGTCTGACAGAATGAGGGGGGGGGGGGAGAGAAGTAGGTGGCCTGCTTACTGCTCCTACTGGCCAAAACAAGACAGATCCAGGTGCCCACTTACTGCTCCTGCCTGCCCAGCATGAGAAAAAGAAGACAGAGTCTGACCTTAATTAAATCTAATTATTTTTGTTTTTTCTGTTTTTCCAAAACCAAAGAAACCTGTCTCTAAGCAAAATGTTTCAAGAATTCAGACTTCTACATTATAAACCTACCTTACAGTTCATATTCCTTTCTATATTACTGTGCTCAGTGTTTCACAAAGATTAAAATTACCTGAAGGAGAGAGAGAGATTTGCCAACATGCTCTTCCACTGTTGCTGCCTGCCTGAAGAAAAGAGAGAGAGAGAGGGAGACCAACATTGCCACCACGCTGTTGCCTGCTGTCATGAGAGGGGTGTTTTTATTTGAACACCAGACCAGACAGGTGGTTCTTTCTTATTCTCCCATCCTCTCAAATGCAAGTTTAAGCTTTCTGCTGGCATGCACCACTGTCCACCAATCATTTTTTAGGCCATGACTGCCCTCTTACTCCTTGGTATAGGATTGCCAAAATGTTGGCCAAAATCCCATTACCTGTCATAAAAGGTGTTTACTGTTTTCTAACGTGATGGTGCTGAAGCGCTGTCATGAACTTCCCCTGTCTGGAGTGGAGCCAGCACCATGGCTGGAATGCAACCAGGCCCCCGAACTAATATGATAGGGGCCTGGCCACCTGGGAAGACAGAAAGCCAGACAGATGTGCATCCTCCCTCCCCCACGATGCGCCCAGCGCCCACCTCATCCCTGACAAGTGGCCATGGCAACCAATGACAGCCACCATAGTACCTGCCCCCCCCCCAGCCACTTCGGTCCATGGGAGTAAAGCAGGATTTGAAAATGTGAAAGTCCACTTTACTCCTGGTTGGGCAGTGGTGGTGGCTAGCCTGGGTTGTGACTCAGGGACTTCCGAGGACTTATGCCCTCCAGTTCCTGCTTTAATGGATGGGGGGGGTGTCACTTAAGAGCCACTGATGAGAATACCCACACACTGCTGCTGCTGCTGCTGCTGCCTGTCTCAATGAAAGAGAGACCAGGCACTGTGCCCACAGAGGGAAATCACCCAATGAATGGGCAGGGCCCCTGAGTCAAATGTGGGTCCACAATATACAGATTTCCCACAGAATTCCCCCCCCCCCCAATCTCCTCTCCTGCTTCTCCCAGCACAGAATTTCCAGCCTGCACTGGGGAGACATGGGGCAGGAGATTCCAGGGGGGATAAACCACTTGGGCTCCCCCACAGTCAGGGACGTCTGCCAGGACTTGCCTCCCCCCCACCCCAATGCAAATGAAATGAACACATCTAGCAGCAGCGGCTCCAGCAGCAGCTTCTTCCAGTGCTCTTCAGCTATTCCTTCTGGCCATTGCCTGGCCCCTCCCAGTGGAGCCTCCCAGAGCAGCGTGGCCAGATGACATCATCTGGCTGCATCACTCTGGGAGGCCTTGTTGGGAGGGGACCAGAAAGTGGCCAGAAAGAGCGGCTGACGAGTGCAGGCGCTGCTGCTACTGCTGCTGCTAGGTGTGTTCATTTCATCTGCCAGGCTAGGAAGTGTGGGGGAGGGAGGCAAGCCCTGGCAGCTCCCCCCAACACAGTCTGGGGGGGGGGAAGGAGGCCAGCCCTGCGCTGTATCTGAGAGACTGGGGGGGGGGGAGGAAAGCCCTTGCAGCCTCCTCAATTCAGCTAAGCGTGGTGAAGCACAGAATCGGGCCCTGAGTCTCCCAGACTCCCATGGAATTTTTTTTTAAATTCCATGGAAGAATTGGGGTCCTGTGAATGGAACACTTCACAATTCAGTCACAGTTTGGGGATGGGAAAGTGTCAGAGAGCCAACTTAAAACCACTATTTTTGCAAATTGAAGCCATGCAAGTGAATGCTCATTGAAATTAATAGAAAATGAAATTTTAAACAAAATAAAAACAAATCGAAAAACAAAACAGGAAAAATATTCCCTTCTGCACATCCCTAGTTTAGTTACACTCTTGGGTCCTATCTGGCCTCTTCCCTTCCAAGTGTTGTGATGCCATGATGCTCAGAAAGAGGGGTTGTCAAATGAAGGTAGAGATCTTCCTCCCCCTTTTTCTAATCCCTTTCTGACATGACCATACCTCTTTTTCGAACGTCATGATATCACAATGCTCTGGAAAGGGTGTTATCACATTAGAAAGGGCAGAGCGATGGACTCTCTCACCTCCTGGACCCCTGAACATCGTTCTGTTTGTACTCTTGAGGCTAGAGGAACTGGGAAATACTTAGAGAGGTATAGCTATATCTGCCCCTGTGTAGGTAGAGGTAGGTATCCCTGATTCAACTTTATTCCTAAATTTGAGTGGACTTTTTTCTCCCTGAGAAATTCCCATACGTTTTGTGAACTCCATGATGTAAATACTGATGTAAAGACAGTTACCTCAGGTTACCTTAGTTGGACCGGTGGCTGAGGAAGAACCAACATGGAATCCTGCTATTAGGGTTGGGACTGTTGTACTAGAGCCCAAAACTGGTTATCTGTAGGATTTACAGATTGCTGCAAGGATTTACAGATTGCTTACCTTGCTGCAAGAGGAAAGACTACTGAAATGCAGTAGTTTTTGGTGCATGGTTTTATTAAACCAAACCCAAAGTTAGGAGTAATTCTAATTGTCCACTATCAATGCACCTACTGTAGGTAATGGGTGAAAACAGACATGACACTAACCACCCTTTAACCACCCTTGGTGGTTATTTATGCATGTTGCAGGGCTGTATTGGTGCCCTATGCAGCCCTGCAACGTGCATAAATAACCACCAAGGGTGGTTAAAGGGTGGTTAGCGTCATGTCTGTTTTCACCCAATATGGGGTGGTGGGTGGTGGTGGACTGAGGCATAGAAGGGCAGTGGATGCCCAAAGCCCAAAGTGGATGCCCCAGTGGGTGCCCAAAGTCACTCCCTTCACAGATGGATTAAATTATTGAATATAATTTATTCAAGGAAATTCTATGTAGAGCTCTGTATGTATAAATGTTCATTTGCATGCTAATCAGTGATATTAAATGCTGAATGTTATTTGCAAGGACCCCATCAGAAATTAGGCATTTGTGTTGCGGCAGGTACTACTCCATTAGCTGATGATTTTGCATTGTGACTATAGTGAATTATGGAGAAACGCCGAGAGTGAAAAATGACCTTTAAGCCCATTAAATACATTAGAGGCTGATTGTTGTACAGCCTTCCAGGATGGTAACTAATTGCTTCCTAAGCAACCTTAACTCTGCAGCATATTCTCTTATTAATCTTGTCATTTAACACATTCTTTATTCTCTAAGCAAAACTTCTGTTCCCATTTTCAATTAACAATCTGTTTTAAAACTTCCATATTTTTAGTCTAGTGAAAACAGCCAGGACTAGGATGAAAGAAGATGCATCATCAACATTAACGGACATAATTTAATACCCAAGGCACTCTCGTTAAAGGAATTTTAACTGCATTTTTTTGTTTTTTGTTTTGGTACTTTACCTTAAGGATAAATTATTTTACTTGTTCTCATTTCCTCCATTTGTTAAGATCAAGAATAAGTATCCCTAACCTTCTATTACCGAATGCTGTACTACTTTTGTTCAGATTCCTTCACTCAAAAAACCAAATCCCCAAACTTTTAGACGAGGTGGAAAATTGTGGGAGATATGACCTGAGTTGGGGTACCTAACTGATATGGCCACGACCAGAGAGCCGTCCCACCACTTGCTTGACATACATAGGCCTGGGAGCACAAAAAACCTGTGGGCAGCCAGCCCTGCTCCCAGCACCCACCTCATATCAGCAAATTTCTGATTAAGGATTTTAATCTGCTGATCGATATTTAGAAAATTATCAGCAGACCCTAAAATTAGATCATTTTGTGAGTGCTAGGATGGGTGGATTTCTGATCCTAACATAGACTGAGTCACATCGCACTCTTTCTGTACGTTTGCCTCTGCATTAGGGGGAAAAAAAGTGTCAACTTTGGCTGGACCATTGAAAGGACTCTTGGGACCCTATGCTCTTTTTCAGCTTGCTCAATTTCTTCCGCAAGACTTACATTGCCTTGCAATGCCCGCGACCTCAATTCCATATCTTAAAATGAAGTTGAGGGGTTATTCACTTAATCCTATGCTCAAATATGTCTTTAACTGGAAAATCCATTGGTAAGCAAAGATGAGACTTCTAATATTTATATTACCTCTGAACTCTTAACTTCGTAACCTAGGGTTATTCCTCCAGAACAGTGCCTCTTATGCACTAAATTATATAATTTCAATCTAATACATCATCATCTACAAACAAACAGACAGAAAAAACCATCAATATTCAGATCGACATAGAGGTAGGGAGCCTAGATTTAGCTTCCACAACCGCTATTGCCTAACCAGATACAATGCAACTGATTAGCAAGTGAATTCCACATATAATTCTCATCAGAGTCCTTTTCGACAGCCTTCGACCAGCGCCTAAGGCCGTGCGCAGTCCTTAGGCGCACGGCCCATGGTGCAGCCCACGGCATGGACCTACGGCTAAGCCGTAGGCACACAGTTCCTTTTAAGTCCTGGGCTGGAAATGGGCGGAGGCTCCCAGGTGCCGCAAGGTGCAGTAACTGCGTGGGGGCAACACGTTGGTTGTTATTATTCCCCAGGGCAGCCGGGGGAGCCTGCAACCACCCTTAGTCAGAGGGGAATTCTTTTCCTTAACTCACTGCACAGCCGCCTCACAAGACAGCAGGGCTGGTCGACAGCGTTGGTGTGGTACCCTCCCCTCCCGGTCTGTTCTCCACCCCTGCTAACCTAGCCTTTTTTTTTTTTTTTTAAATGGTACTTCAGTTGACTACAGTAGAGAAAGTCAGGGCAAGAGACTGGATTTTCTGCCTCAATGAGGAGCGCACGCTGAAATCCTCCAACCTTGGCAGCTCAGTAACAAGCTCAGAAATGAATGTTCATTACGTTATGAAAGTGCCCCTTTATTACTTCTTTCTAGCACTTGTTTTTAAGTAGCCATGAGAGACAGTGCAAATAATCAGTGGTAGTTAGTCTTATTAGTGAACAACAAAATAAGATGTATTTTTCCCTGTTAATTATTATTTAGATGTTATTTAAATAGCATTAGCTCTATGGCAACAGGTAATAGTACACTTTGTACAAACAGATACGACTGCTCCGCTCCTCCCTCCTCCCCCCCAAAAGCAAGGTGCTGAGCTGAAGGGTTTGTACTTGGAATGGAATTAAGATATGATTACAGAGGCAAAGCAGCAATCATACATTACAATCATTAGAGGAGATGCTAAATTTATTTAAACTGTAGAAGGTTAAAACAGAATGTGCCAAAAAAGCTCTGAACATGTCAGGATTAATAACAGTTGGAAGTCTGAACTTTCCATTTCTAATGCGCAATTGAACACTGAAGGTGGCAGGAAGCTGAGCTTATTTCTCAATTATCTTCCTGTCCCAGCATCCCTCTCAGGCTCTCTGCATCACTCCTGTTGTACCGAGAGGACAGAACGCTCAGGTTAAAAACACTCTGCCGCTTTTGAAACATCAGTGCAACCAAGGTGAAATCTCTCGCTGAAGTGAGTCATGAATGAGGAAGAATGGAGAGCAGCAATTAAAGTTAAATGCAAAGAAAGCTTCAAAGAGTGGGATTGTCTCATCAAAGAAACGAAAGAGGTTCAAAATGGTGATAAATTGGGATAGCAACTTCCCAAGAGATATGCCTAGCTTTGGTAAACAATGTAGTGCTTACAAAAGAAGCTGTATGAATTTCTTGAGAAACAAAGGCCCATGTTTACGTGCAGCATGGCCAAAAAGACACCATCTGAATTTGAACCGTGGCTCTTTAGAGTGAAAACTGAAGGGCTCATACATACAACACTCTTCATCTCAGGGCATTTTTACACTAGACACTACAACACAGCTCCACCCAGTGGACACGTGTGGTAGCACCCATGTAAACGTGTGGGTGGTTGGGTGAATGCTCCCAAGACCCACGCACCCCCACCTACCTCCAACCACCTCACCTCACGAAGCAACCCAGAAAATCCTGAGTGGCCGGCAGGTGGATGGGTGTGCACGTCAAGTGCACACCCATCCGCTGCTGTTTAAACCCTCTCCCATCCACCGGAAGTGTGTGTGCTCTCCACTGAGCATGCACGGACCCACACCCTGCCTTAGTCAATTAACTACTTGTTCCTTAACCTGTCTTTATCTTGTCCTGTAGAAATTAGGGCTGCACTGAATAGTATTTCCGGGTACTTAGGCTGAATTCTGAAGTTCCGGGTACTTGGTCCGGGTACTCGGCAGCAGTTCGGAACTTTTTCCGAGGACCTGGAATTCTGAATTCTGGACCTTGGAAATACTCAGAACTTGGAATTATGGAAACTTGGAACTACTCAGTACCAAAAATGCCTGCATTGTATGTGTCCAGCCCATCTATGCCAGGCAAGCCCCCTCACCACACATCATTAATCAGAAAGAAATTTGAAAGTATTATCCCAGTGCCCCAGCTGGTCATAACATCTTGGCAAAGTTCTTGAACCCCCAGCCAAAGCACTATCCAGAAAAGCTGGCTAACAAGTATTGGACAATTGTTAAAAAAAAACACCACAGAAGTGCAACTGCGTACAGAAATAAAAAAAAAAGCCAACAGTAGTGTACCCACAGCATGGCCAACCATCAGTAGTGAGTGCACCCACTTTAAAATCATTATGCCAGCCAAACAGTGCATAGAAAAGCAGGCTAGCAAGAGTGGGACATTCACTCAAGAAGAATACAACAACTGCACAAAACAGTGAAACTGGTTGCAGAAATCCCACCAAAAGCCAGACAGCCCAGCAGACATACCACCACAAGAAAGAAACTAGACATTTACACTCCACCCCCTCTAGGGGCACCTACTTATTTAATGGCACTGGTACTGTGGCACTGGTAACATGAAGACTCTGCTTGTGGCTTTGGTGGATGATCTACGCCGGGAAATGGACCGGTGTTATTCGACCCTGTTGGTTCTATTCGATCTATCGACTGCATTTGATACTGTTGATCATGAGATATTGGTGACGTGACTGCGGGACTGTGCAGGGGTGGGTGGGACTGTTCTTGAATGGTTCCGCTCTTTCCTGACCGGTAGAACCCAGCGAGTGGTTCTTGGGGAGTTTTTTTTCATCATACCGAGACCTCTCAGGTGGAGTCCCGTAGGGTTCTATTCTGTCCCTTCTCCTGTTCAATGTATACATGCAGTCACCCGGAGAAGTGACTAGGAAGTTCAGCGTGCAGTGTCATCAATATGCTGATGACACCCCGCTGTACCTCTCTTTTTAAACCAACCCAGGTCCGGCAGTCTCGGTGCTTACTTGCTGTTTGATGGCTGTGGGGGACTGGATGAGGGTTAACTGACTGAGACTGAATCCTGACAACACGGAGGTGATGTTGGTACACAATGCTGGGTACTAAGCTAGAAGTTACCACTCAGGAAAAGGATCTGGGGGTGGTTGTGGACAATACAATGAAATCCACAGCATAGTACGCAGCAGCAATCAAAAAAAGCAAGCAATGTTAGGAATTATTTGGAAGAGGATAGAGAATAAAACTGAGGATATCATAATGCCTCTATAGTGGCGGGATCACCAGCATTTCCAGTATCCGATAATGCCGGTACTGGGCATACCGGCATTATCGGATTGAACCCGGTAAATCCGGTCCAGTTACCAGATTCCGGGTACCGGATTTTTTTTTACATTGCAGCCATTTAAATGAATGGCTGCAATGTAAAAAACCCACCAAAAAAGTAAAAAACCCTCCCCGAGTCCAGGCTGCGCGGGTGGAAGGGGGGACACCCCCCACCCACCCTGCCCAGCCTGGATTTTTCAACCTAGAGCGCCCCCCCAGCACCAGCGGCCGCGGCGTCCCAGCAGCAGACGGTAAGTATAGACCTGATCCCTGGGGGGGTGTTTAACACCCCCCACCCCCCCCAGGGATCACCCCTACTACAAGTTCCCACTGTACCTTTTAGTTCAGCTGAGCTCTGGCTGCGGCGGCAGTGGCGGGCGGTCCGGAGGCCTCAGCGCCGACTGTGGCTGCCGATGTCAGAGACGCTCTAGGCCTTCCGGGGAAACTCGGAAGTTCCCCGGAAGGCCTAGAGCGTCTCTGACGCCGGCAGCCACAGCCGGTGCTGAGGCCTCCAGACCGCCCGCCGCCGCACCCGGAGCTCAGCTGAACTAAAAGGTACAGTGGGAACTTGTAGTAGGGGTGATCCCTGGGGGGTGGGGGGTGTAAAACACCCCCCCCAGGGATCAGGTCTATACTTACCGGCTGCTGCTGGGACGCCACGGCTGCTGGTGCTGGGGGGGGGGTGCTCTTGAACTTGCCCGCCGGAGGGGAATTTTTTTTTTAAAATCCAGGCTGGGCAGGGTGGGTGGGGGGTGTCCCCCCTTCCACCCGCACAGCCTGGGAGGGGGAGGGGGAAGGAATTTTTTTATTCCATTGATTCCAGTGGGGACACAGTGCCCCATTGAAATCAATGGAATAAAACCGGTACCGGTATACCGGATTTAATCCGGGAATCCAGTTTTTTGGAAACCGGAATCCGGTAAATCCGGTATCCGGTAATTGGCCTGGGGTCCCACCTCTACAAATCAATGGTGCAACCGCACCTCGAATATTGCGTGTAGTTCTGGTTGCCCCATCTCAAAAATGACATAGTTTAATTAGGAAAGGTACAGAGAAGGGCAACAAAAATGATCAAGAGCATGGAAGGGCTCTCGTATGAGGAGAGGCTTGGTAGGTTGGGGCTCTTCAGCTTAGAGAAGAGACGACTGTGATGATCGTCTATAAAATCATGAGTGGTGTGGAACTAATAAACAAGGAGCAGTTACTTATACCCTCTCAGCTAGTATTAGAACTAGGGGACACTGCATGAAATTCATGGGTGGCAAGTTTAAAACAAATAAAATAAAATATTTTTTCACTCAGCGTATAATTGGGTTGTGGAATTAACTGCCAGAGACTGTGGTAAGGGCCAGTATTATAGCTGAGTTTAAAAGAGATTTGGACAAGTTTCTGGAAGATAGGTCCATTAGTAGCTATTAGGCAGACAGGATTGGGGAACATTACAGGAGCTGGGAGAAAACAATAGGTTGTGACCTTGGGTGCTTCTTCCAAGCTCCGTGATTGGCCACTGTCGGAGACAGGATGCTGGGCTAGATGGACCATTGGTTTGACCCAGTATGGCACTTATGTTCTTATGTTCTTAAGGTGATGGAGATGGCGGCCCCCATTATTGGCGGGGTTTGCCCTCCATTGGTCTCCCAGGTACCGAGTCTGGGGGTGCTCCACCTCGATGTCCAGCTCCACCTCGATGTCCAGGTGGAGGCTGTGTCGAGGAACGCCTTTCACCAATTACATCTGGTGCGGCAGCTTCAGTCATTTGTTTCAGACTCTGACCTGGCCACCGTCATCCATGCTTTCATCACCTCTAGATTGGACTATTGTAATGTGCTCTACGTGGGGCTACCCATGGTGATGGCTTGGAAATTGCAGCTGGTGCAGAACGTGGCTGCCGGTCTTCTGGTAGGACTGGGCTGCGGGTAGCGCATTACACCCTGTCTCTTATACACATCTAGATGTGTATAAGAGACAGGATTTCCCACAGAATTCCCCCCCCCCCCAATCTCCTCTCCTGCTTCTCCCAGCACAGAATTTCCAGCCTGCACTGGGGAGACATGGGGCAGGAGATTCCAGGGGGGATAAACCACTTGGGCTCCCCCACAGTCAGGGACGTCTGCCAGGNCCTCGATGTCCAGCTCCACCTCGATGTCCAGGTGGAGGCTGTGTCGAGGAACGCCTTTCACCAATTACATCTGGTGCGGCAGCTTCAGTCATTTGTTTCAGACTCTGACCTGGCCACCGTCATCCATGCTTTCATCACCTCTAGATTGGACTATTGTAATGTGCTCTACGTGGGGCTACCCATGGTGATGGCTTGGAAATTGCAGCTGGTGCAGAACGTGGCTGCCGGGAGCATATTACACCAGTGCTCCGCTCTCTGCACTGGCTGCCGGTAGTTTTCTGGGTCTGATTCAAGGTGTTGGTCTTGGCCTATAAAGCCCTAAACGGCCTGGGTCCTACCTATCTGCAGGACCACCTCACACCTCGGGTACTGTATTGGCCCCTGCGGTCATCCGGGGGTGCCCTGCTCAAGGTCCCCGCCCTGAGTCTTTCGGGGGGCCACACAGGGGAGGACATTCTTGGTGACCACACCACGGCTGTGGAACTCCTTTCCAGTGGAGGCCCAGTTGGCCCCAGATCTTCCCTCTTTTTGGAGAAGTTGTAAGACCTGGCTGTTCCACCAGGCATTTGGTGGGGGAGATGTGTGAAGGGGCAGGGGTTTTTTGGGATGGGAGGATATTTTCTACTTCCTCATTCTTAAATTCTGCGCTGCCATCGTGAATGTGTACTTCACTTTCTCGGCTCTGTTTTCGTTAAGGCTATACTTGGTCTAAGGCTTTCTGTTTGTACCCGTCCTATAGACTTCTTTGTCAGCCTGTCGTGATACCACCTAGGTCCTTGTTTGCTGGTCACAATCCACTCCACAGATTTCTTTATCTGCTCCTTACGATTGATCCCACTGCTGCCACCATGTTATGGAAACCTCTCCTTTGAATGTTTCTATAACCTGAATCCCTCTATGACTGTATAGGGTTGACAGTCACCAATCTTGATAAGCACAATCTTTTTTCTTCACTGGAATATAGTAACAGCTGTGCTTTAGTCTTCCTCAGAGAATAACGCTAGAAGCCTCTTTATAACAGTTAAAACATTTCTTCTTTTATTACAAAGTAACAGATGACTCAACATTAGAAACTTAATAGAAACCTTCAGTAATGTCTTTAGTGAATCCTGTTCATATAAGATAACTTGTTACTGATTACCAACAAAGTTATAGCCAATCTTTTAAAAGCCTCTTTTTCCCTCTCTGCCAAGGGAGGGAGAGAGAGACCTGACTGTTCGTATGGGCCTTTGGAGGGGTGGGGGTGGGGGAATGAGGGGGTGGATGCCAGTGGTTTTACCTCTTTTTACTGTTTTTATTGTTTTAGTAACCCTTTCCTGTATTTTTAATTGTTCTTAAATGATTTGTAAGCTGGCCTTTTTAAATAAATAAATAAATAAATAAATATAAGAGACAGAGTCAAGAGGTAGCCCATTGATCTGTTGGCTACCATGCTGAGATGACATTGATCTGTTGGCTACCATGCTGCTCGAATGACTGAAGGAAAGCTTTGGGATTGTTGTTGGGGTCCATCTTTTCAAGGCGTATGGGTACTGTTGGCAATCATGACACCTTGGGATTGGTCTGCAATACAGGGGCTAGCAAGGCAGTCGCCTCGGTTATAAGTTGAGTCCGGGCTTGGGCCTGGGCAGCTGGCAAGTCCTGTTCCAACTGAACTTGCCCCATCTGTTGTTGGTTCATCAGTTGTCAAATGAGCTGCTGGTTTTCAGAGGATTGTAAATGGCGAACTTCCACCAACCACTTAGCCATTGCCTCTTGATCCATGGTGGTCAGTGGTCCTTTCCTCTCAAGGGAGAGGAAGGCTTCTCATTTCTCTCGGGGAGAAGCCAGCGGGTGGTGCTGGGGGCTGAAACATCAAGCCCCCAGGCCTTGACCTGTGGCATTCTGCAAGGTTCGATCTCGTCTCCGCTATTATTTAATGTATATATGCAGCCCCTGGGGGAGATCGTGAGAGGGTTTGGGGTGCAATGTCACCAATATGCTGACGATACTCAGCTGTACCTCTCATTTTCAATTGACCCAGGTCCTGTTGTCTCGTTACTTTCCCAATGTTTGGAGGCTGTGGTGGATTGGATGTGGCAGAACAGACTGAAGCTCAATCCTGATAAGATGGAGGTGATGGTGGTGGGTAGGACGAGGGAGGTACTGGCTCCCCTGGTAGGGGGGTCCACCCTCCTGTAGCCCAGCAGGTTTGGAGTCTGGGGGTGGTGTTGGACTCAGGGCTCCAGCTGGATCGGCAGGTAGAGATGGTGGTGAAGGCCGCCTTCCGCCAGCTGTATCTGGCAGTATGGAGGCTGTGTCCATACATTTCCAGGCCTGACTTGGCCACCCTCATTCATGCTTCCATCACCTCAAGGCTAGACTACTGCAATGCATTGTAGATGGGGCTTCCCTTGTTTCTGGTTCGGAGGTTGCATCTGGTGCAGAATGCGGCGGCCCATCTCCTTATGGGGACAGGAAGGCGGGAGCACATAACACCTGTGCTCCATACTCTGCACTGGCTGCCTATAGCGTACCGAACCCGGTTCAAGGTGCTAGTTTTGATCTATAAAGCCCTACATGGTCTGGACCCTCATACCTTGGGAACCGCCTCGCCCTCCGCGCCTTAGAGCAATCCATGCAGTCCACCGGGGGCACCTTTTTGGAGGTCCCCCATGAAAAGCGGGGGGGGGCACAATGGAGCGGGCGTTCTCAGTGGCCGGGTCGAGGCTCTGGAATTCCCTC
>QEPC01000801.1:1385833-1420059 GCA_003113815.1 Sphenodon punctatus | reverse complement strand
GGCAGTTACATCTTGTCCGGCGGCTTCGGCCGTATCTCTCAGACTCTGACCTTGCCACTGTCATCCATGCCTTCATCACCTCGAGGCTGGATTATTGCAACGCGCTCTACGTGGGACTGCCCAAGAATCTGGTCCGGAGGCTGCAGTGGGTGCAGAATTCCGTGGCCCATCTCCTTACTGGGGTGGGTCACAGGGAGCATATGACACCTGTGCTCCGGGCTCTGCGCTGGCTTCCTATAAAGCACCGGGCTAGGTTCAAGGTGCTGGTTTTGACCTTTAAAGCCCTTCACGGCCTGGGCCCTGCCTATCTGTGGGATCGCCTCACTCCCCATGTGCCCGTGCGACCCCTGAGATCGTCCGTGGGGGCCTTTTTGGAGGTTCTCCGGATGAGACGGGTGGCCAATGATATGAGGTCTTTTTCAGTGGCTGCCCCTGTGCTGTGGAATTCATTCCCGGAGGAGGCTTAGTTGACCCCCACCCTCCTGTCGTTTTGATGTTTGTGTATGACCTGGCTGTTCTGCCAGGCTTTTGGTGAGGGGGCGGGGTAGGGTGGGGGAGGTGGGGTTTTGGAGGGAGGGTGTGTTTTTATTACTTCTTTTAAAATTTGTAGATTTATTTTAAAATGTTTTCTTGTTGAATTATTTTTTTTGTGTGCATGTTGTTCACTGCCCCGAGCTGCCTTTAGGCAGGAGGGGCGGGATATAAGTTTTGAATAAAAATAAAAATAAAATAAAATAAAATTTAAAAAAGGCAAGATTTGTTCACTAACTTTTGTATTACAAAAAATACTAGGGCTAAAATGAATTGGTCCTTCTGTATTTACAGAGATTATCTGCAGATAGCAAATGGTGAATGGAGATCTGTTTTAGCACATCTGCTGCAATAGATCTCTGCAGAATCATTTGGATTGAAGGGTTGGGCAAACTGGAGCCTGTTCTGGCTTCCCTCCCCCTGTGCAGTGCTATTTTGTAATTGCAATTCACTAAATTCCTTTTGTGCACAAAATGTACTGTGCATGTACAAAAGATATTTGGTTAATTGTGCATGTGAAAAATGGTACAATGCTGGGCGTGTGTGAGTCAAAACAGTAGGTCTCTGGATTTCTAGCTAAACAGGGACTGGATTATGGCCAATCTCCATTCCCTTGGTTGAGGCTCAGAACAAGATTTGTTGTAGACCGAATCCATATGAAGATCCGGTTTCATCCCTAAATAATACACTTGACTCACATAGTTAAAGCCCAGGCATGTGTGTGTGTGATCACCATCCAGCAACACAGTGGATCCATACACCTATTGTGGGTGCTTCCAGATGTCCAAACACCACCAACAAAGTTCTACAGAAAAAAGCACCTCAAGGGCTGGTTTCCAAAGAGTCGTTGCGATGTCTGAACTAGTTTACCATACAATGCAACATTGAAAAATTCTCTGGAAACTATCTGGTCAACTTTTGGTCCAATGTTAAAGGTCACCCCTAACCACTGAGTTGGTGGATGGACGTCTGAGGCAGACAAAAGAGAGCATCTTACCCAAGACCACTCTACTCAAACCGAGTTCTCACAATTCCCTGGGCATCGACATCCAAATCAGACCAGATCTTAATAGCACCATCCATCATAGTAAAATACAAACCTATTTGGGCATGATCCTCCAAGTGGATAGAGCCAGTTAGCACAGGATTCCTTTGAAATGAATGGAACTCATGCTTGTGCTAGGTGATAGTCCTGGTGCTGTCAATTTAAGAGGATTGTGCTGTTGATTAGATAGACCCCTCTAAAACACATTACTATTTACAACAGGGGTAAGGAAACTTTTCCATGCCAGGGGCCAGTGGTAGCTGGTGGGTTTGGAGGCTGGTGGAGCAGTGAGTGGTGGGCCTAGGGGAGGAGCCAGGGCAATGGTAGGCAGAGCCAGAGCAAAGTAGGCCAGTGGTGTGGCATAACCCAGTAGCAAGGAGTTCCTAGGATTAACATTGCAGGGTCTACTTTGCAGACAAGTTCTCTCAGATCCAGAGTAACTTTGACACCGGGTTGGAGGCAGTAGGTGAAGAGCGCAAGGTTATGGAGGCACCGTCTGGTTTACCTTCTTGGGATGAGTTCCAGGAAGTGATGCCAGCCGATGCGGTGGATGTCCTGGGGTCTGTTAGAGCCACCAGTTGCGAATTAATTCCATTCCTGTCCTGGTTGGTGAAAACCTCCAGGGAGACAGTGCTGGCGAGGGTAGGCAGCACGTCCCTTTGGCAGGGGAGATTGTCACCCGGTCTCAAGGAGGCTGTGGTGCACCCCCTGCTGAAGAAGCCATCTTTGGATGTGGACGCACTCGCCAGCTACCAACCCATCTCTAATCTTCCCTTTTTAGGGAAGATTTTTGAATGGGTGGTGGCGATACAGCTCCAGGCGCATCTGGATAACATTGGTTTCCTTGACCCTTTTGGTCTGGGTTCCGTCCCGGCTATGGTACTGAAATGGCATTGGTGGCCTTGGTGGATGATCTCTGCCGGAGATGGATGCAGGATGTTCAACATTTCTGATTCTTCTAGATCTCTCGGTCGCTTTTGACACAGTGGACCATGGGTTGCTGTTGAGATGGCTGTGAGACCTGGGGGGGGGTGTGTGTGTGTGTCTGGAAGGAACTGCCCTAGGATGATTCTGCTCATTCGTCTTGGATAGAAGCCAGCGGGTGGTACTGGGGGCTGAAACATCAAGCCCCCGAGCCCTGATGTGTGGTGTTCCGCAGGGTTTGATCTTGTCTCCGCTATTATTTAATGTATATATGCAGCCCTTGGGGGAGATCATGAGAGGGTTTGGGGTGTGATGTCACCAATATGCTGATGATACTCAGCTGTACCTCTCATTTTCAACTGACCCAGGTCCTGCTGTCTCGTTACTTTCCCAGTGTTTGGAGACCATGGCAGATTGGATGTGGCAGAGCAGACTGAAGCTCAAGCCTGACAAGACAGAGGTGATGGTGGTGGGCAGGGCGAGGGAGGTACTGGCTCCCCTTGTGTGGGGGGGGGATCTGCCCTCCTGTAGCCGAGCAGGTTCGGAGTCTGGGACTACTTCTGGACTCAGACCTCTGTCTGGATTGACAGGTGGAGGTGGTGGCTAAAGTCGCCTTTCGCCAGTGGTATCTAGTGCGGAGGCTGCATCCATACATTTCCGGGCCCAATTTGACCACCCTCATCCATGCCTTCATCACCTCAAGGCTAGACTACTGCAATGCGTTCTACATGGGGCTTCCCTTGGTTCGGAGGTTTCAGCTAGTGCAGAATGCGGCAGCCCATCTCCTTATGGGGACAGGTCGGCAGGAGCACATAATGCCTGTGCTCCATACTCTGCACTGGCTGCCTATAGCGTACCGAGCCAGATTCAAGGTGTTAGTGGTGACTTATAAATCCCTGCACAGTCTGGGCCCTTCATACCTCAGGGACCGCCTCGGCCTCTGTACCTCAGAGTGATCCTTTCGGTCCACCCGGGGCACCTTTCCGGTGGTCCCCTGGGTAAAACAGGGGGCCACAATGGAGAGGGCATTCTTGGTGGCTGGGCTGCGACTTTGGAACTCCCTCCCGGAGGAAGCCCGCCCAGGTCTGTTGGCTTTTTGCTGAGCCTGCAAGACCTGGCTTTTCACCCAGGCCTTTGGAGAGGAGGGTGGGAGGGTGGGGTAGTTGGGGGTAAATCTGGGGTTTTAAAGATATTTTTAAAATGTGGTGGTTTTAGTATTTTTATTGAATTTTATTGTTATGGATTTTTGGCTCTTGTAAACCGCCCCGAGATGCTGTAGGCATGAAGGAGGTGGCTAATAAATATAAATAAATAAATAAATAAACAAACAAACATTGAATGGACATTACATTACTTAATGCTGGGAATGCTGCTGTGTGAATCACTGCCACTGGGGGATAGAGAACCCTCTTACTGGGGTTCTGTCCACTCTCTTTCTCACCAGGTCCAAATTAAACATAGTAGGTTAAAAAAATAGATCATGTTGCCATCGTCTATCTTTATCCTGAACCCTCGAATCCTCGATTTTCATGGCATGTGTGACCACCTTTAGCCTTCTGAAGGTGTAGGCTTTGGGACAAGCTTTCCTTCTGGCTTGGAAAACCAGGAGGATTGAGTTAGCTCCCTGTTCTGCAACAAGCCGAATCAGAAGAGAATGAAAGGGAAGAGAAGGACAGGACAGAGGAGAAGTAGGAGGGAAAGGGTTTGGGTTTGGTTCATGAGAAGAGGAAGGGGAAGAGATGGGTTCAGTGGGGGAAAGTGGAAAGGGGTCTCCTTGTTGTCTGCAGCCTCCTTTTCTGCTGTGCTCTGACATACTTTCTCCTCTGTTCACAAGGAGAGCGAGGCGAGGTGTGGAATCATGCCAGATCCCAGACAAACTGAATAGAAAAAAGTACCTACAGTGTCTGTATCTCCGGCAGCCAAACACCTGTCCAAGCAAACAGGCCTTCCGCCCGCCCCCCCCATATGGCCCATTTCAGGGCTGCATTTCCAGCAAACCAGGCCCATCCAGACCAGCATCCCTAGTAGCTACACCACCAAACACCTGTCCAAGCACATGGGCCCTTTTTTAAAAGTTTGGCCCATTTTGGGGCTGCATTGTCAGCAAACCAGGCCCATCCAGACCAGCATCCCTAGTAGCTACACCACCAAATGCCTGTCCAAGCACACAGGCCTTTAAAAAAAAGTTTGCCTGTTGCTGGCCTGCATTGCAGGCAAACTACTTTCCAGCAGCAGTGAACCAGTGAAGGGAGGGACCATTTTAAAAAAGAGTAGTCACAACCAATAGACCCACAAATTCACAAAATGGCCTCTCTACTAGAGAGGCGGAGGCCATTTTGTCTCTACTCACAACATTCCACCTAACTGCAAAGGGCGGGGCCATTTTAAAATGCAAGGAACATTCCAGCAAAAATTGGATTGGAAACCCTTCCTCTATCCAAGTGCCTAGTTACCCCACACAGAAAGCAGGCAATTTATGTGTAAAAGAGGAAAGCTACCAATTTTAACTAAGAAAGTGTAGCCATGGCCAGTGAGGCCCCAGAAAATGGCCAGGGCCGTTGTACCTGCTTGGGAGAGGAGGTGTGGAAACCAGAAGTTCACCGGCAAACACACAATAAGCAAAAACAACCCACTGAAACCATATTTTCTTAAGCCAACCATCTTATCCTCAACACACCACAAAAGCGGCAGCGAGGAGTTCCACTTGTCCCCTAAAACATGGTTCACTTCATATCTGTTGCACCCCCATCCCATCTGTCACAGTCTCCCAGTCCACCCCCAGCCCCATTGCCCAGCCAGACTCCCTGTGTCCCCCCTCCCCTCCCCCATGTCTCTCAGTGCACCCACTCCCCCCACTTAGGATTCTCAGATATACAAATTTTAAGCAATGGCCTATGGTTATGCTTTAATAATAATAAATTGATTGATATGCAAATTTTTAGAGGGCACTTATGAGGTATACAGGTTGCAGCGCTGCATTGGTTCCAATACAGCCCTGTAACCTGCATATTTCATAAGTGCCCTCTAAAAATTTGCATCTATGGCAACCCCACCCATACTCCATTGTCCAGCCAGACTGCCCAAATCCCCCCAGTCTTACAGTCCACTCCCTCCCCCAGCACCAATCCTCAGCCAGACTCCCCGAGTCCTGGCACCCCATGTCTCTGAGCACCCCTCCCTCCCCCATGTCTCCCAGTGCAACTCCCTCCCCTGGACCCCCCCCAACGCAGCTGGCAGCACAATCATATTTATTTATTTCAATTTTATCCAGCACCCTCCTGCTCACAGAGCAGCTTGGGCGGCTTACAATGCACACAATCAACAATTACAATTCATAATTAAAACATACTATTACTCACAATTTAAAAATGAATTTAAAATATCCTAAAATACAAAAAATATACTAAAAGGGCAGAACCAATCTGTAATAACCATATGTGAGATCATCCCATAATAATCACTATTTAAACATCCCCCCTCCTCCCAAGACAAGTCCCCCAGCCCCTGGGGCCCCCCAAAAAAGCCAAGACCAAGCCCCAGTTGAGTCCCCAATGTACTCACCCAGACAGGGCAGGCTGAGGTCGGCAGCATCTTCTCCCCCACTGGAGGACAGGATGCTGGGCTTGATGATGGATCCTTGGTCTGACTTAGCACTACCCTAACTTGCTTCCTTGAGATGATTATTATTAATAAAATATTATTATCTATGAATAAATATAATCTAACAGTGAATTGATCCTGAATGAAAAAGATTCAGTCTGACCACCAGCTGGCTGGCTAACTGCAAACTCATTTAGTCTCTCTCTCTCAAGAACTGAGTCTGAAAGAGAGATAAAATGGCACCTGGTGGAGTCACTTTTATATATGCTCTGCTCTCTGCAGCACTGGGAAGCTCCCACCCTCACACTATGTGAGAGAAAATAAGGCAGCACTCACAGACACTACATAAAGTTAACACAAGCACTCTACACTCCCCCCCCTGCAGTTGCTGTTCCACTGGCCAATAGCACACACACACGTCAACAGTCACACACACACCCATGTGTTGCTCCCCATCCTGCCCCAGTGCCCCCTTTCCTGCCCACAGGGCACCAAGGGCTACAGCCCATATAACATTACTGTGCTGCCGGTTGCCTCTCTGTAGACTTGCATGAAAAACTGCCCCCAGCGATCCTGGCAACGCATTGCTCATTTCTATGAACATGCACTGGACAGCACTTCCTAGTCACCCAATGTGCATTCTCTGAAGTTTTGCCCCTTACAGGGCTCCGTCTCCCTCTCTGAGGCTCCACTCCCAAGTTGAGAAGCCCCGCCTCCCCCTCGCAACCTGCCTGGCCTGAAGGAGGCATCGACAGCAGAACACGCTTGCATATGCACAGCATTAAAGCAGGAAGTTTGGTGCGCCGGAGCGGCTTAACACAGCCGCACCGGTGTCCAACGCACCATGGGGGGTGGCGGTGGGGGGAGGAAGGGAGGACAATGGACATTGGGAGTTGGGACACAATAATTCATTCCAGGTATGTTTTCCTGGATGCGGAGGCCAGTAGGGGCAGTACCCCATGTTCCCTTTGGGTGGCACTGTACCTGCCAGTGGCCACTTTGAAAATTAATACAAGCTCTGAGGGCTGCATAGAAGTTGTGGGTCGGGTTGCGTTCAGGATGAGGAAAGGAAAGGGAAGGTCCAAATTATGGATTTGTGCCATGGATCCACCCTCTATGCTCTTGTGTATGCCATGCCGTCATTTCTGCTTCCTTTCGCTGAAGTTAGTATTTCAACTCTTAGTGACAGCAACTGGATCCAGGGGCCAGATCCAGGAAGGAACTGGAAAGGGGCCAAATAAAAACTAGCTGTGGGCTACATTTTCCCCCCAGGCTTGAGCTTCCTCACCCCTAAATTTACAAGGACTAACCCTTTTTTTCTTCTATTTCAGATATATGGTGTTTCTACAGGTCCTCTATGCCCATAGCAGAGGCATGAAGAGCAACACATGTGAATGTGGGGGTTTACATGTGATGCAAAACAAGTGGGTAAATATACAGCTCTACTATCCGGCTGCTTGCCCACGTTACCTGGCCTGGATAACTCCCAGCATGGAAACTCACAGCTGGGAATCTTCCACTTATTTCCAAATGTGGGCGCAGGGGTAAAAACGTCATCAGTCAGGTTCTGTGGCATTTTCTTTTATGAATGACAGTGATCAAAATCCAGACCTATCATTCATAAGAGAAAATGCCACAGGAACCAGCTGATGAAGTTTTCACCCCCGTGTCCACATTCAGAGATAAGCGGAAGATTCTGAGTCATGAGATTCTTTGCTGGGAGTTTCACCACGCCAGGTAACATGGACAAACAGCCTTCTGCTAGAATTACCTCTGGTTGAGAAGAGACTGAGAATGCTTCCAGCAGAGAAATCCCCAGCTGGGAATGATTCAGTGTGAGTGGGGCTGATCACTGTTCAGTGGGGAGCAGACTAACCTTCCCTACAAGACGTGGTGCTAAGGGTATTTGTGTGTAAGTGAATCCAGCCCCAGGTTTTTCCAGCCTTGGCACATGATCGGCCATTTCTGCATTTGTGTGTATCAGTGTGTATATAAACATGGGAATATACGGAGCTAATGTAACAGACGGAAACACCTATAGGAAATTCTAAGCATGGGTATTGGGAGGGGGTGGTGCATTTTCCCTTTCTGGACCTTCGTTTGCTCCCACCACCTTGGAGTGTCACAATGCTCCATAAAAGCTGGGGCTATGCCAGAAAAGCATGGGGAAAAGGAACCCCCTCCTTTTCTGACCTAGCCACAGAAAGGTTCAATGCATTATGATAACACAACACTCTGCAGGGGATGGGGCCACATCAGAAAGAGAATGCAAAGGCCTCTTTGTCCCCCACCCCTCCCTGATAAGCATTCTTGCAGGGCTCTTATCCTGATAAATGTACATGGTTGATACAAAATGTCACATCCCTGAAAACTCTCCAGAAGACAGCATTATCCTTGACATTAATGTAATCATTTATTTATTTATTTATTTAACAAATTTTGTTACCCTGCCCCTCCTGCTCCAAGCAGCTCAAGGTGGCTTACATCCATAAAAAAATAAAACAACAAGCTTAAAACATCACAATAAAAGAGAAGGAAACAAACAAACAAACAAACAAACAAATAAATAAATAAATAAATCTCTCTCCTCCCCTAACCCATAACCCCCCACCCTAAAACCCATCTCCCACACCAAACGCCTGGTGGAACAGCCAGGTCTTAGTCATACACCGTAAGGAAGGGCATTCCGGGGCAATCTGGTAGGGATGGGTGAACAGATCGCGGTTCGGGTTTGGCTGTTCGGTTCGGTCCGGTCCGGTTCTCCCGTTCAGTCCGGTCGTCGCGTTCAGGTTTGGCCATTCAGTTCAGTCGTGTTTGACTCAGTTTGGGAATTTGGAAAAAGGCTCTCTGTGCAAGAAATTATGGCCCCAGACCCATGACGGCGGGTCCTGGGACTGGAATGGCTGTTTCTTGATGTGGTTGAATGGCATCACCTCTGTGCGAGGAATGATGGCCCCAGACCCATGATGATGGGTCCTGAGGCTAGAGTGGCAGCTTCTAGATACATATTGGCCACAGCCCTCCCTGCCTGTAACTTGGTCCCAGAACCCTGATGGTAGGTCCTGGGGCTGGAATGGCTGTTTCTTGATGTGGTGGAATGTCACGCCTCTATGCGAGGAATGATGGCCCCAGACCCACGACTGTGGGTCCTAGGGATAGAGTGGTAGCTTCTAGATATTGGCCACAGCCCTCCCTGCCTGTAACTTGGCCCCAGAACCCTGATGGTGGGTCCTGGGGCTGGAGTGGCTGTTTCTTTTTTTATATCTATCTATCTCTACACTAAATCTAACTGCTATTAACTATTCTAAAACCTATTGAACTAAATGGAATATCCTAATAATTAACTACAAAGGCCTTGTCCTACAATCACACTGTATCTCTATCTATCTCTATAACTAAGCTAACTACTATGTATATCTATCTAGTAACTATATAATAACTATCTATCTATATATACAATATTACATGGGGAAACACAAAGAACACAGGGAGAGGTACAAAACTGAAATGAAAATCAGTCTAATAATAATCCTACTCTAAATAAATCCAAAACTTAAAACAGGGGAAGGGAATCAGGGGTGGAATAAGTGGGAGAGGGAAAGGATTCAATGGAGGGGGGAGGGAGGAAGGAAGATTGAACACAGGGAACACAGGGAGAGGTAAAAACAAAAAATAACACCTAATAAATGATAATATGGAGGTAAATGGGTTGGATGGGTAAAATAGGAGGAGGATGGCAATGGATAAGGAATAGGAAGGAACAAAAACTGCTGGGAGAGAGGGAGCCTTCTGAAATGCCTGCTGTTCAGGAACAGTGACTAGCTAGAAGGTGTTGGGGAGGGGGAAGGCAATCAGTTTTGTTTCTTGCTGCGCTCGCCTCACCGCAAGTCCCATTGGCTCCGTGCAGCCTAGCCTGTGGCCAATCGCAGACTGCGAAGCCAGTGGTCTTAGGTGAAAAGGGATGGTGATTGGGCAGGCTGGCTGCTACTCCAAGCCTCTCCACCCCTGGTGCCTGGAAGTCTGCTTCTCAGCTGACTACCCCTCCCTGTCACGTTTTGCTTTCCAGTGACACATTTCTGCCACTCGAACTCACCCGAACGTGATCCGAACTGACTGAACTGTTCAGTCATTTTGACGTTCGGATCTAGTTCGGTTCAGTCAGTTCATGCTCGGATTCGGGTTTGGGTTTGGTTGTCCGAACAGGCCGGGTTTGGGCTGAACTCCGAACTTCTGAACCGCGTTCGCTCATCCCTACAATCCGGGCCTCTGCCAGGGAGAATTCCACAGCCGAGGTGCGAGGTATAGGGGTGGGAAATATGCAAAGTCTGCAAGGAACCTTCCCTTTGGCTTATTAAGCCTGAACAAGAATCACAGAGAAGGGTAGTGTTCGGTCTCAGGGGGAGGTGGGGCATGGGGATTGCTAACAGGTTGTGTTGCTTGAAAGGAGAGTGCAACTTGCACAGGGTTTGGGGTTTTTTTGCATGCAGAGATTCAGCAGGAGGATTGTACTGACAGAAGCAAAGTCCCTGAGTTTCCCATGGCAATGTATCTCCTCCCCCTCCCCCTCCCCCCAGGTCAGCAGCTAAATCTAGACCTAACAGCTGGGCCGTAGCCATGTTTTCTGATCTAATTCCTGGAAGTACCTCTCTATATGATGGCATTTCTGGGAATGATCGTGCAGCACCATAAACTCTGATTTAGTGTTCTGTTTAAATTAAATCCTTCCTGGAAGCATGGCTTAAGTAGAAGAAGATGCAGCTATCAAATATTCACAAGTCTTTCACGTACCAAATCTATTAAACATGTTTGTTTATAGCTCTGGAAGAGAAAAAACCCACTAGTGAGGAGAGCCCTTACTGAGTCTAACCATCTTGACATTCATTACATTCAAATATATTAAGGATGCCAGATTAATTAAATACTAGGTTTTTGGCTTCTGTGCCATGGGAGCTTGTTCAAGACACCCGAACATATTTTTTATCAGATCTTGAACAAATGCCAGGCAGAGTATTTCTTAAAATTGCAATTTAATAAATTAGTTTTACACTATCAGATCAGACTGCTTGCATTAGCAGCAATGCTAACAAGGCTGCCAATTAGTAAGTTGTTTTTTGTTTGTGATGTAGATGCTCATCTGCCTTGAATTGGTCCAACACCAGTTATTATGTATCTTCCATCGTTACGTATTTAAGTCATACAAGGAATAGATTTTAAAAGTGTAGGCATGATGTCTGAGGAAGTATCCTCTTTGGGACAGACATCGGGGCCTAAGCCCAACTGCATTGGGCTCAAGCCAGGCCAATGCAGCTGGGCTCTTCAAAGGCTGGACCTGATGCGTGTGAATGGACCCATCCCCCCAAGGAGCACCATGATGTCACAGTGCTCAGTATGGAGTGGGGTTACTTCAGAAAAGGGTTGGGACAAAGGTATTCCCCCCCCTCCCCATCTCTTTCTAGCACAGTCCTGGCCCAATGAAGTGCTGTGATGTCATGGCTCTCGATGATGGGTGGGGTCTCCTACAGCTGGGGAGCCCAATTTGCTCTGAGGGACTTGGTTGGAAAGTGTACAAGATCTGACCTACGACCAACAGGACTAGTTGGGCTTGGTTTGGGTTGCAGTTTTCTAAACTGAGGGCATTGTCAGTAGGATGTACGGAGCCCTTCATTTCTAGGACTGCAATCAATGTTGCACTTTAACAGTCTCAGACATGAGTCAGAAATGTTCCATGTTCCACCCCCTTAAGTCCAAGCTCCCTGATCTCAGCAGATTAGAATCTGGCGTAGGAACTTCAAGGATTGGGATCAAGTATGCTGGGAGCTGGCCAGTAGCAGAACTGCTGGCATGGTGTCATGGATTTGCTGAAGTGGGAGCAGGCAGCAAGAATGCAAGATGTGCTAGAATGCCCCAGTTCACCCCACTAGAAAGTGCAAATCCAGCCTGGCAGTCCCCACCACTCAACGAGCACTTTAGCAACCTGCCTGGCATCCAGGGGCTTTCAGATGCACCCACTCTTGGGCCCTTTCTACACAGACACTCTAACACTGATAAAATGGGCATTACATTTTATTATACATGTTGTGCTCTATGGGTGCTGTCACGGAGGAACATAGGGTCACACACGTGTGATACTGGCCTACATGTAGAAACACACATTCTTTTTAACTGTCCCTACTTCCTGGAGTTTTCTTGTGTCACAGTTTTCAATTGTAACATTACATACATGTTGCATGTTTTGCTTTACATAGTCTACATGTTGGCCAGTATCACACGCGTGTGACCCTATGTTCCTCCATGACAGGCACCCTGCAACATGTGTAATAAAATGTAACACTCATTTTATTAGTGTTAGAGTGTCTGTCAAAAGGCCTTCGAATTGTGCCAAGGGTGGCTGTATCTCATTGGTTCTGTCTAATACCGCCTTCACACCTTACGGCAGGCAGCAGCAGCACTCCCGCAAAGAGAAGATGCAGCGGGAAAGGAGGCCAGTGCCGTCACAACTTCTGGTGCGAACGGGGTTCTACTGCGACAATACTCATGAGTGACAGGGTTAAAAAATCCAGCCCGGTCACTTGCGAGTATTGTTGAAGTAGAACCCTGTTTGCACTGGAAGTTGTGATGTCACCAGCCTCCTTTCCCTGCCAAATCTTCTTCTTACAGGAGTACCGCTGCTGCACTGCCATAAGGTGTGAATGTGGCCCTAGTTATGGCTCTCACTGCAATCCTGAAACTATTTACAAATTCATAAGTCCCGTTAATATTTGTTTGACTGACAAACTCTTAAGTAGTTTCAGGCTTACAGTCTAAGCTGATGTTGGTCCATGTCATTAAGTCATTCCCTCATGACAGATATTTGGGGGCCTACGTAAAATGCCGTGGTGATTTTAGTTTCATTTCCAGTGGACAATTGTCCACAACACCAAAACCACACATTCATTGCTGAAACCAAGTGAGTCAATTTCTGCAGAGAAAGAACAAGAAGTGACTGAATGAATTTGGAGTGGATACCAAACCACTTCATGACACTCCGGCTGGGGCTATATAAGCTTGGAGTGGGGTTGTGAACAAGTTTCTGTTACTAGTAATACCTATTTTGGAGTGCAGATATGTAATTAGCTGTGCAATGTGTGTTACATAGCTACACTACTAGGTGTATGGATCTGATGTAGCTTCATGCTGTGAGAATGATCTTTTAGTTTAGATTGTGGTGGTCCCTAGGGGTTTTAGCTTTTACAAAGCTAGAATTTGTACCTTGGTAATGACAAGGACAGTGTTCACAACCAAGAAATTGCCATCTCCCCTGTGGTAGCAGTTAATTCACTTAAGATGAAATAATAGTATACAAAAGCAAATCTATCTAAACCCAGGAGTTCCCATTAGCTAACATTCCTATTTTAGGAATCTGAAATTGTGGTGGCTATTTACTTTATACGTTAACCATCTATATATCTTGATAAAATAAAATCTTGTAAAATTTTAGCTTGCTATTAATAATTGCCCCTTTTTACTAAGGTTGAAGTGTAGTAGGACATAAAAAGTTGTTCTGCTTGAAGCCAAAGCAAATCTCAGTGTTGTGGGTGTTGTCAGCATACTATTTCTGAGAGATAATAGTTCAATATTTTAATGACCTGCTCTTCTCAAGCCAAACACTGGTGAATGGTTTGGCTTCTCAGAAACCCCAAAGCAAATAGAGTAGGGCTGAAACAAGATTTTATCGAAATAGAAATCTTGTTGAAATGCCAGTTCCCAATACCATCTGGGTCAAATCGAGAACCTCTCTGTGGTCATTAATGTTTCAACCAACATTTCCTTTCTCGATTTACCAACTTTTACATACCGGGTATCCCGTTACCACTTTGCTGTTTACCGCTTTTCTGTCCACAACAATCCATTTGTAGTTTGGTCAAAGTAAAGGGAACAACATAGAACAACAATTCTGACTGGAGGCACTGGAGTGGAGGCTAAGGGGCAGTGGGGGGAGGTTAAGGGGTGAGCTGTTCGCACAGTGATTGGCTCAGAAATGCAGAAACAAGAAATCCAGAAGGAAAATGATACCCTCAGCAATGTAGTAAGTGGTAAACTGTAAGTGGAAAGTCAGTAAATCAGGATGGTATCTCACAGTATTGCAAGAATTGAGAAATTGCATCAGTATTGGGAAACAGGCAGGAAACCAATCCCGGTTCCTGATATTGTGAAATTTCTTGTGAGCAGCAATTTAGCTGCTCATTTCAACCATAAGTTAGAAAGAGTCCAATATAATGTTAGATGGTTTGTGGTCTGATATTTTCAAGAGAAATGCAGAGCTTCTTGATACTGATATATCATCCTTCACTAAGATGGAGGAGTCATATTATTTTCTTGACTTCATCTTCACTTTTCAAATAGTAAATCTATACAACAGGCAGTTACGAAGACAGGGTTGAATGGCCGATGTTATTTTAAGACCCAGGCTTCAGACTTATAACAAGATCTCATCCAGATGACATATGTCTTGCAAAATGGCAAACCACTTACTTCTAATTTGTAGACACTGAGCATGGAAGTAGCCTTTGGTATTTTGCTGTTTAAAAGGAAATGGAAACTTGCACTATGCTTCTAAGGTGAAGTTAATGTATACTACTTTCAGCTAGGGATGGGCGAACAGATCGCGGTTCGGGTTTGGCTGCGTTCGGTTTGTCCGTTCGGTTCGGCAGTTCAGTTAGTTCACCGGGTTCAGGTTCGGCTGTTTGGTTTGGCCGTTCGGTTCGGCTGTTCGGTTCGGGTTCGGCCATTCGGGAAATGTTTTGTTATGGGTGTTTTTGCTGTTTTTTATATTGTTTTTTGGTTTTTTATTTGGTTTCATATGTTTTTTTTTTTTTATTATTTGTTTTTTGGTTTTTATATGGGTTTTTTTAGTTTAATTTTTTAATCTAATATTATATCTATCTATCTACACTAAATCTAACTGCTATTAACTATTCTAAATGCTATGAACTAAATGGATTATAAGTATACAGGCCTACTCCTACAAACACTAAAACTAAATCACTAACGCTATCTCTATCACTAAGCTAACTCCTACAACTGTCTACTGTCCCTAACCTATTTCTCTCTCTCTCTCTCTCTCTCTCTCTCTCTCTATCTATCTATCTATCTATCTATCTATATGGGATGGGGGGGAATCACAAACAACACAAGGTTTCAGTTTAAGGTTTAAGTTTCATTTCAGTACAAAACTGAAATGAAACTTAAAGCAATCTAATAATACTACTCAACGCATGCTGTTCAGGAACAGTGACTAACTCAGAAGGTGTTGGGAAGGGGGGAGACAGATAGTTTCATTTCTTGCAAGCCTCTCCACCCCTGGTGCCTGGAAGTCTGCTCCTCAGTGACTAGTACTAGCCCTCCCTGTCACATTCGACCTTCCAGTGAACCTTTGTTTGCCACCCGAACTCACCCGAACGCGATCTGAACTGACTGAACTGTTCGGTCATTTCGACGTTTGGAATTGAGTTCGGTTCGGCCAGTTCGTGCTCAGATTCGGGTTCGGATTCGGTCATCCGAACAGGCTGAGTTCGGGCCGAACTCTGAACTTCTGAACTGCGTTCGCTCATCCCTACTTTCAGCTCAGAGAGAAGTTTTTATGTGTGAATGACAGTTGTTTTTTTAACAGACTTGTAGGATTTATTCTACATTTTGGATGTATAACTAGATTGTGGGTTGTACACCTTATCCTGCACTTTTGTCGAGAACAGGAGCTAATATTACCAAATCCAATTGCATCATGAGCTTTGATCTATTATAGGAGACATTAAATATATATATTATTTTGGAGAGAGAAATGTGCCAGATTTGCCCCACAGGCCAAATATATATATATATTTGCCTAATTCCAGTTGTCAGATCTGCTCATGGGTCTAGTCCCTGAAAGAGTGAGCTAAGGGGGAAAAGGAGCAGAGATGAGGGGATACACTCACAAATAGGGGACGGATCCATGGCATATATGCACGATCTGGACTCTCCCCCATTTTTAGCACATCCGTTAAGTGCTCGGGTTCTCAATCTCTATGCAGCCCGAGGAGCTTTTACCAGTTCTCAGAGTAGGTAGGCCATGAGAAGGGAAAGGTTCCCCATCCCTGCATTAAATGCTTGAAGAAATGGCAAGTAAGTTAACAGCATTTATACTATAAACACAGCAACACAGGAATTTCGGTAGAGACCAGCCTAGTGCCCTGTTGATCTTGTTAGACCTTTCAGCGGCCCTTGATACAGTTGATCATGCAGTATTGTTGATATGACTGCGGGACTTGGCAGGGATGCATGGGTCTGCTCTTGAGTGGTTTTGTTCATTCCTGTCAGGGAGGTCCCAGCAGATGGTGATGGGAGATTGCTCGATGTCCCCCCAGGACCTCCCCTGTGGTGTCCCACAGAGTTCCATCTTGTCTACTCTCTTGTTCAATGTGTATCTGAGGCCATTAGGCAAGATCATTTGTAGGTTTGGGGTGAAATGCCATCAGTATGCTGATGACACCCAGCTCTCTCTTTTTAATCTGAACCAGGTCCTTCACTCTTGATGATTACCAAGTCCATGACTGCACAGTGAGCCGATTGAAGCTGAATCCAGACAAAACTGACATGCTGATGCCAGGTTGATCTTGTGACTTGGAGGGGATTGGGACCCCTGTGAATGAAGAGGTCTGGCTCTCCCTGGTTACTCAGGCACACAGCCTTTGAGTGCATCTGGACCCCTAGCTGTACCTGGAACATCAGGTTACAACAGTAGCCAGAAGTGCTTTTCACCAACTCCAACTGGTGGGGAGGCTGCAGCCCTTTCTTTCTGATTCAGATCTGGCCACCATTATCCATGCCTTCATTACTTCAAGGCAAGAATTAGAGGTGTGCACCAGGGGTCCATGTCATTTTGATTTTTTGTTCATTTTTGTTATTTAAATCTGTTGTTTTTGTTTTCATAAATATCAAATTGTCATTTTTGTTTTTATTTTTGTTTTCATTTTCCATTGATTTCAATGGAAAACACATTTCTGGCTGTACCTTTTTTGTTTTTCACTATATGTGGCTGCAGTTTGGAGGGATTATACCTCCAACTGAATGAAATAAGTGTATCAAATTACAAAATGATTGGATAAAGGAATCCAATTTTAGAAGCAGTTGAATTATATTATTTTGCAAAAATCTTCATACATATTCTTAACTGTAACTTCTTTGTATCACATTTAATGTAGATGAAACTTGGCAAGGTTATACCCCTTCCAATATTTACTATATCTGCCAACTTTCAGAAGCATTGGATAAAGGGTCCTGGTGTTGGGGTTAGTGAAAAGCACTTCTGGTTACTGGTGTTATAAGCAATTAACTTATAAATGTATGTCTGACTGTAACATCTTGTAGTCCAACCAGTGTACATGAATTTGGCATGGCTGTATATCACACTATCACAGTCATTTCTGCCAAATATCATAAACATGTGATAAAGGGTCCCAATTTTATATGCTTACACAGCATATGCAGAGAAGGAGCCTATGCCAGGAATTCTCTTACGTGTCACTGTGGTTTAAGATTGGTTTGTGATGTCAATTGGCCAGCAGAAATGTCAACCAAATATCCTCATTCTGTGCTGTGACCATCACAACTTCTCTCCCCCACCTTTTACTGGGAAGTCAGAAGCATCTGTTTAGGAAAGAGCCAATAGAGATTCTCTCATGTCCTCTGTCACAGTGCTGCAGGATGTGATTGTGATGATAACTGGCCAGCCTGGATGTATAAACTATGTCTCCTGATTTTTGGGATGCTATCCCCAAAGTCCCAGTTATGTCCCTTCTATGCCCTCAGCCCGCCTGCCTCAGGGTCACCCCCTATGCCCACCTCAAAGCCACTACCGATCGGTCCTGTAAAGCTGGAAGCATGCAGTAATTGGCCAGTTAATGTGTCTTTGAGTCTTTTGGGTTGCTCCACATCCTCCCTCCTACAGCCTATCTCCCCCTGCCCTGTCCTGTGCCTGCTTCTGACTGGCACTGCATGTGCTGCTATTTATCTGAATAATGGTCTGCAAAGGGACAACCTAAATTGCTTATAAAATTGGGTCCCTTTATCAAATTGGCCTGTAGTTTGTCAGAGATAACAGGGAAGGTATGTGATACATTCTGGCAAAATATCCTGTAAACAGGATATAATATAAACATGTTACAGCTAGGAATGTTTTTTCAAGTTAATGTCTTATACCATCAGGACCCTTTATCCAATCATTCTGAAAATTATCAGGAGTGGTAAGCTTGTGAAGGGACATAATATCCAGAGGTTTCATACAAATTGGATGGAAGATAAAGTAGATGTAGCCATGAATGTGTATGGAGCTTTTCATAAAATCACAATATTCAATTGCTTCTTAAATCAGTTTCCTTTATCTAATCATTTTGAAACATGGTACACATAGTGCCCTCCATTGGGGGCACAATCTCTCCAAGAATTGAATAGGAAACAAAAAAGTTATAGCTGGAAATACTTTTTTCAGTGTTTTCCCTTTATTTCAAAAACAAAATGTTTTCATTTCTGTTTTCATTATTATTTGTCATTTTCATTATTGCAATAACAATAATGAAGATGCCAATTTTTGTTATTATTATTTTAATAACAAAAACAACATGCACATCCCTAGCTAGAATTCTGGAACGCGCTCAATGTGGGGTTACCCTTGATGACTGTTCGGAAGCTGCAGCTGATGCAGAACACGGTGCCCTTGTTTCTTTTGGGGATGGGTCTCGCTGAACACATTATAACTGTACTTTACAATCTGCACTGGCTTCCTATATCTCTCTCTGGACACAATTCAAGGTGCTGCTTTTGACCTTTAAACCCCTAAATGGCTTGGGTCCCACATATCTGAAAGATCACCATGCTCCACTGATACCCTGAGGTTGGCTGGGAGTGCTGTCTTGCGGGTTCCACCTGCTGATCTTGTTCGTACAAGCAAGGGCCCACAGAGAGCCACTTTCAGGTGATGCCCCAGACCTCCCTTCCCCCGGAGGACCATCAGAGCACAAGCCTGAACATTTTTCGGAGGCACCGCAAAACCTTTTTTTTAATAAAAACAAAAAAAACATTTGTCAGATAGGATAGAGCTTGGGTTGGTTTAGAGGTGAGTATTTATTTATTTATTTGTTTTAAAGGGATTTTAATGAATTCTGTGTTTTTAAGATTGTAATCTGCCCTGAGGCTTCAGGGAAGGGCAGGATAGAAATTTAAATAAATAAATTAGCCCATACAGATAAGTAATCTATTTCCAACAATAGACAGGATAAGAGAAAAGGATCCAGCACACACGTGCGCACACACACAATAAAGCACTGCACACTGTTAAATTATAAAATAATTCCAGTCTGATTTTTTTTAGACAACTGGAAATACGAGAATTGATACAACTACTTTTTACCCAAGCCAGTTCAGCAGCTCCAGCTGTTCTCCTTATTTCTGTAAGTACTCTATCCTTTGAACTATTTGCTTCAAATAGCAAAAGTTTGGAATCACCTCCATGTGCCAATGAATTTCCTCGGCCAGTAGAACACTGGAACAAATGGCTTGCAATTCTGTACGCATTTCCTTTTATCCAAATTAAATTTGCTGCCTTTCAATTTCATGAAGACCTTGATCTTTCCCAGCACAGGTGTAGAGAGCTGTGTGCTCTAGTTTCACATTAGTGCCTAAGGGACCTGTGAAAATGGAGAGTAAAAAGCAGTGACTTTTGAAAAATGTACTATCTAAATATAAAACAAAGAGATGAGCAGGGCAGGGAGCTGCATTAATGAGAGTGCTGCTTTGTGGCCACCAAAACCTTTTGTAGAGTAGCAAGCGTAAGACATTTATTTATTTATTAATTCAATTTCGATCCCGCCCTTCCCTCGAAGGCTTAGTTTGGCATACAGAAATATATGGGAGGAACATGTAACTATGCACATCATTCGCATGCTGAGGATTGTGCTGAAGGCCCTTTTCTCAGGCACATCAATTTCTTACACACGTTGCATACTTTCCCCCCCCCCCCCCTTTCATCTGATCTAGCTATCCATCTGCTATCCCATCATAATCGCCTCTTTCCCTTTTTGACCTATCCATCCACCATAGCTCTGATGGGTAAATTGAGAGAGAAAAAAAACTTGACGAGAAAGTGTTATGATTGGGACTTTTCCTCATTCTCTCCACCCCCCCCCCCCCNGCACTGGTGCAAGCCCCATTCAGTCGGGTTCACAGCAGTGTAATGCTTTGAAGAGCCTAGCGAAAATACAAACACCTAACCCACAATTGAGGAAGCCAGGACTGGCCTTAGAATTTGCAATGCCCAGAGCAAAGATAAAAGGCGGGGTCCCTGGTGACCCTCCCACTCCTCAGTGGCTCCACCCCTTAAGGAGCATCCTCCACAGGGCTCTAGAGGTGGTTGTGTTTGAGACCCTGCTGGGAGGGAGTTGGGGGCCCAGCACCCTGCCTTGGTGAACTATGGGGCCCCTGGCAATAGAGAAAACAGCAGGGCCCACAGCAGTCAACCTGAGTTACCCTGTGGTAAGGCCAGCACTGGGGAAAGCAAATACAGAAGGCAGTCCATGACCACTTTCCTTGGTGGGGGGATAAGGTGGTTCTGCATGAATAGGATTTGCTATACAAGCAAACCTGTGCCAATCAATCAATCAATTGATCGATCGATCAAGTAATTAATCAAGTAATCAATCAATCAATCAATCATTTTCGCACAGTCAGGGTAGATCAGCACACGATTTGCTTTTTCCACAAACCCTCTTCTCACAATACCCCTCATACATCGGTAGAGCCAAAACAAATGTCCACAGTATATGTTGTATATTCAACTATGTTCCCCCCCCCACCCCAACAGCAAATCAAGTCTGACAAAGTGGCTATAAAACCGCTTTGTTTGCAGAAATGGATATCTGGATTGGGTATGTTGTTTCAGTTATTTCAGAGCCGTGGGTCATTTCAGTCACTTGGGTTCATTTTTTAAGCTGCTTCAGTATTTTGGTTACTTTGTTTTGACACTAGTTAATGGTAATTGGCCAAACTGTTGATAATAGTGACTAAAATAACCAAAACTAAAAATACTCAGCTAAAACTATAGGCAAATGTAAGTTCTGGGATGAATAACTACTCTGAAATTAGGATGGCTAGCCAAAATGCCAAATCATCATCATCATCATCATAGTACTAGAACTAGGGGACACTCCATGAAACTCATGGGTGGCAAGTTTAAAACAAACAAAAGAAAATATTTTTTCACTCAGCATATAACTGGGTTGTGGAATCTACTGCCAGAGGCTGTGGTAAGGGCCAGTACTATAGCTGAGTTTAAAAGAGGTTTGACAAGTTTCTGGAAGATAGGTCCATTAGCAGCTATTAGCCAGACAGGATCAGGGAACATGACGGGAACTGGGGGAAAACAACAGGGAATGGATCCCCCATTGTGACCTGTTGGAAGCCACCGTGATTGGCCACTGTCAGAGACAGGATGCTGGGCTTGATGGACCATTGGTCTGACCCAGTATGGCACTTCTTATGTTCTTATTATTATTAGCAAATGCCAATACAAAAATGCCTATTCATTTCAGCTATTCCCACTCAGGAGACTTTGTGTGTATGCGTTCTAAAACAGACGTGTGAGTGGGAAACTCGATCTCTATTTTTTCTTGATTACCACAGAGAAATTAAGGTTCTCGGATCATTTTTAGCAAGACTCAATAATCGAGAGAAAAAACCATGTTTGACACTTTCTTAGTTGAGAATTTTCTTGATTTACTATTTACCATAATTTACCATGTTCCATATGTTGATTTACCCTGTACTGCTTACCATGAACCGCATTCATCCTGGTAAATTTTCCAAAATGGCAGCAATGCTGCCAGTGCCATCGTAGAAGAGGGTTGTGCATATGCAGAACAGCTACGGTGGCCATTTTGCACATGGACATTATACTGGGATGATTTCTGCCTAGGCCAGCGCTTGGGAAAATGTCTGACATGCACTACTAGCAGCAGCAGCAGACGTTGGTTTGCCAGGGCACAGAACCCATGGCACAGCAGAGGCAGCAGAATCGGACATTGGATTTCCGGGGTACAGAACCCATGGCACAGACACTACAGCATAGGCGGCATTGGCAGTTGGACCCCAAAGGGGGTGTTATGCTATTCCTTTCTTTTGTGGCCCCATCCTCTGCAGAGCATTATGATCATTTTGAACGGAGTATAGCCACCTCAGAAAAGGGTCCAAATGTGTCCAGCCCCCTTTCTGAATGGACCACCACTTATGGAGCATTGTGGTGTTTTGCTGCTCCAAAAGGTTGGGGTCACACTGAAGTCACCCCCTCCCCCTCCCTCAGCATCCAGTGTCCTATTCCTGCTGTTACAGCTTTGGCAGGAGCAGGCTTGAAGCAGCATCAGAAGTAGCAGAGAGGGTAGGTTCTGTTGGAGAAGTTTGGGGGCTGGCCACCCTCAAACAGCCAGAGTCCCAGTTCCCCCAACCAGTGTTTGCAACATCTCTGGTTATGCATCCTCAAATTATATAGAAGACAGCATGATTTCCCTTGTACTCAGAGCTATGGGTGTTTTCAGATGTGACGGTAGCCTGCAATTCCACACTTTCCCCTGTATGGAATTGCTGGCTATTGCTACGGTTGAATGTGCTGCCAGATGTTTGCTTGGGCTGTTCCCTGGGTGGGGTTGGTGCACACCATAGGCTGTGACTTGGGAACATCCCCAGGTCAATACTGCCCCAATATCACCCAGGGAGCAGCTGCCCGACCAAGTGTAAAACGTGCCGTTAAAGATAAATGGCCTCTTTACTTAATCCAGCCATTTCCGTGAAGCCATTGGCTGCCATGGCTTTCGATCAGCCAGGGAGACAGGCCACTCCACGCAGCGCAAAGTTAGGGTCGGTGGACACACGTCTGTGCTTCTCCCAGCCCAGGCTGCCGTCACGGTTGTTTGTTGACGCACCCAGCTCTCGACTGAAGTGACAGTGCCCACCACCACCACCTTGGTAAATCCGTGGCAGCAGTGGACTCCCATCACTTTTGAAAGCACCCTATATAAGGCATTGTGCCTCACTGGTAGACAATTTTGAGTTTAGCAGAACACAGAACTCTATTCTTGCTCTTTCTGTTACCAGACATTTCTCAGATAAGACTAGGTATCCTTGGAGGAAGGGCTGTCTTTTATGTTATATGCATTTATACATCACTTCATATGACTAGTAGTGAGTTAGAAATGTTTAATAGTAGGAGTAGGAGTAGTAGGATATGCAATAGGAAGAATTGATTAAAGGGGAGCATTAAGAATTGATTAAAGGGGCTCAAAGACAACATAGTATCTGTTGTCTTTGAGCCCACACTACGTACAGTGTCCCTTGCAGTCTTACACAGTAGGTATGGCTTTGCATAACAGCCAGGCTGAGAATATTATTAATAATGAATGAAACAATGTCCCATACCCAGAGAATAACATTCTTATTTATTTTCTTCTCTGATTGAAGTCACAATCCAAATTTTCTTTTTTTGTACTATGTACATTTTGTACAGAATTTATACCTGCAGAGAGTTTCATCTAGACAATTAGGCAGTTTTTACATGGCACTTCTGGGTGGGGGCCACGTGGACAGGGCGTGCATATGGCCGCACACGCATCCCCACTCACCCCCACTCATTCCCATGCACGCAGAAACTTCCATTTCCCCCGGTTGCTCCACGCGTGGGGATGCATGTTAGGCAGGAGCACGCGTGCACCCCCACTCACCACGCACCCCCATGCCGTGTCCTTCACATGGATCACACCCATTCATGAACACGCAGATTTCATGGGTGCATCTCATGTAAAAAAAAAAAGGCATTAGACAGTCATTGTCTAGAACTCTTAGGACACAATCCAGCTCCAACTGAAGTCAACTGACATTAATTTTTTTACCTGTACTGAGTCAGCTAGTCATTAATATGATTCACCATACTTCTGCCCAATGGTGATATTGTATTATTCAGCACCATTGTACACCATACTGCTGTGCAACCATCCAATTGTGCTAATAGCACCATATTATGGTGCACAGTAGTGCTGTATGGCATGGAATTATTATTATTATTAATAATAATAATAATAATAATAATAATAATAAATAATTTTATTTATACAGCACCCCTCTGCCAGATGGCATTTGGGGCACTTCACAACGTTTAATATGATATATATTCTATTAGATATACATTTAAATAAATTTATTTATACAGCACCCCTCTGCCAGATGGCAGTGTGTTGTATTAAATGTTGTGAAGCGCTCTAACTGCCATATGGCAGAGGGGTGCTGTATAAATAAATCTCTTTGTGTGTGGATAGTTTATATATACACGCACACACATTATATTAATTTTGTTTTGTGTTTTTTATTAAATATTGTAAAGCTCTCCAAGCACAATCTGTCAGAGAGGTGCTGTATGAATAAAATTATTATTATTATTATTATTCATTCCATGCCATTCACCGTAACAATAGAGAGGGGGAAGTGACGCACAGCCAGCCAACTCTACCCCCATGCTGTGGCTGGCGCCAACGTCAGCTCAAGCTCAACATGACTAAGACTGAACGCCTTATCTTTCCTCCCTACCCATCCTCTCCCTCTTCCCTGTCCATCCTTGTCGATGGGGTCACCATCCGCCGCGTTCCCCAAGCCCGTAGCTTGGGCTTCATCTTCGATACTCACCTTTCCTTTAACCCTACATTGACTCTGTTGCCAAGTCCTGTCGCTTCGCACTCCATAACATTGCTCGGATTCTCCCCTCTCTCTGTGTCTCCTCAGCCAAAACTCTTGTTCATGCCATGGTCATCTCTCTCCTTGACTACTGTAGCCTCCTCCTTACAGGCCTCCCCCAATCCCAACTGTCCCCCCTTATCTCCACCCAAAACTCCACTGCTAGGGTCATCCACTCAGCCCATCGCTTTGACCACGTACAGCCTCTCCTCTCCTCACTTCACTGGCTCCCCCTTCCTGAACACATCCTTCACAAACTCCTGGTGTTCACTTACTAATCCCTTCACAACTTGGCTCCCCCTTGCCTCTCAGCCCTAATCTCCTTACACACTCCTGCATGCACGCTCCGCTCCTCCTCTTGCCCCTCCCTCGTTCTCCCTCGTCTCCCCTGCTCCCGTAACTGCCTTCGCCCCTTCTCCCTTGCTGCCCCCCATGCCTGGAACTCCTTCCCTGCCCACATCTGCTTTGCCCCCTCCCTCCGCACCTTCAAATCCCTCCTCAAAACCCACCTCTTCCTCACTGCCTTTCCCGACGCCTGTTAGAACTTTCCTTTCAATATTTACTTTCTGCCCTCCCTGCAGACTCCTGCCTAACCGCAACCAAGCCAAGCACGTGCACCTGAGACTTCGCATCCGCTTGAATGTTATTTATCCCTTGTCTCTCCCTATGTCCCCTCTCTTTGTCTCCCCCCTCCGTGTCTATTAGATTGTAAGCCGTAGGCAGGGACCACGTCTATCTTATTGTTCTGTAAAGCGCCAGGTACACAGCTGGCGCTATACAAATGCTACTACTACTACTACTACTACTACTAATAATAATAATAATAATAGTAATGGCAACCCCCCACACCAGGCTGGGTGGGTGTGAAAACAGACTTGCCCACCTGATTCACCCAGCTCTGGTCCACCAGGAGGTTCACAGTGCTAGACCATGGGCCCAGTTCATTCTGGACCCACATTTCCAGCCCAGCCGGGATCAGAACTGGGCCCACATCTGCTTGGCCTGGAACAGATGTATGGGTTCAGCGCTGGCCCAGGTGGGCCACAGCTGGGTGAACCCGGCCAGCATCTTGTTTGTTAGCACTCATTCTCTCTCCTACTTTCTTTCAGCAGTGAAATTAGTATACCTTTAATTAGGCAGTTATGTTACAATTCCTTTGAATTGAATCACTCAGAACTAATTTTATTTGAACATGTATTTTTGTTTTCAAAGAATTCCTTAGCCATTGTCTTTGTGTAGTTTTTCTTTGTTGCTTTTCAGAATTGATTTCAGTGATCGCAAGTAGCTCAAAAAGTGGTTGATGTAAGAAACATAATTCCCCCACAAGATACATATATAATAGGGAAGAACATTAAGAAGTTTCTTTCTGCTGGTGAGCAGATTGGCTACTCTCACTCATTTGCTCTGCTCTCCTTGCTTCTGCTATGAGGAGCTTCCAAACGTGTTTTTAATGAGTTGCTAATTTTCTGTCTTTGAATCTTCAATTTCCTTTACAAAAAGCATTCCCTCATCTCAATTGTTCATATCTTTAGAAAATGTAATAAAACGACGTGTAATTTTAGAAGTACAAGATTTTTATTTTTATTTTTAAATTTCCCTTTGTATTTCAGAACAAGCTAAGATAGAAAGAAAGAGGTAAAATAAACTTGTGTAGGTTAATAATATATAACTAAGGTAGTTTGCCAGAAAGTAAATACACATATACCCATTATAAATTAAATGGAGGTTTTGCTTGGGAAGGATAGTTAAAGCTGAATAATGGTTAATTGGAACTGTTATCCAAGTGCACTATCCTAACCATTTCTGTGTATCTGAATAATGTAAACACCAGGAAAAGGAGGAGTCTTTCAAGCATGCAATTGAGCAGTTCTACTTTCCTTTTGTGGGAACCCAGGCTATTTAGGTAGATAAAGATCTTGAGTCATGAAGACGTCAAACTGAAGCAGAGGGAAACTAACAAACCCCATACTTGGATTCCATCTTACAGATAATGCCATGGTATCCTCTCATGGGTATTCCTCTATGGGAGATGTATCCAACTGACAGGAAAAGAGGAAAGCACTAGTAATGGTTTAATTGTCAGAAATATAGGGTGATTTCAGAAGTTAGGAGGTCCCGAGTCACCAGAGTGGATTCCCAGCAGTGGTGAGTCACCCAACCACCCCACGTAGTCAAAGAAGGCACCGAACAGACGTGATGGGATTGGGACCACGGCAGGGAATCAGCCCAGCAGATCACAGGCTGGGGCAGCGCAACAGATGTGATGCCAATTCCTGGCCGTGGTCAAAACACCCTGAAGGCACCAGGGAGGAGCGGGACACAGACATGTCCGGCTGAGGGCAAACGAAGTCAAAAGCAACACCCACACAAGGGAAATGGGAAGAGAGGGGGAAAAGGGAGGAGAGCTGCCAGGGCAGTGCACACAACAGGCACAGGGGAAATGAGCACACAGCGGAACACACAGCACAAACACACGCCCGGGTGCACACATCCCTGCATGGAAAAGGAAGGGAAGGCACCACACAGCGGGACAGACAACACACACAGCACATCGGGCACAGGGAGGAGGAAGGGGGGGGCGCAGGGACAGGGATCAGAGGGGATCCAGCCCAGGGTCCAGGGCAGGACAAGGGGAATAGCAAACAGAACCCCCACAACAGCACAGCCCACACGGGCACCCCCACATCAACACAGGCAGTCCCAGAATGGGGGGAACCCCAGGGACACAGCACAATCACAGGGGGGAGGCCCCATGGACTGGGGAGTGGACTGGAAATGGTCCAGGAGGCCGACAGGGATCCCACACACTGACCAGGGTGCAATGGATGGGATGGAGGTGTGACGGAGACGAGGAGCAGGGCAGCCAGTCCAGCAACACACACCTCCACCGGGAGGGTGCCCAGAGCCCCAGTCTGGGGGCCCCAGAACCCCACAACCACACAGGCACCTGGGGGGGCTGGGCACAGGAGGGAGCGAGGCCAGAGCAGGAAGGACAGCGGCACCCGGGCTGCCGGGTGCCGGTACACAGTTCAGGACACAACCTCAGGAGAAGGCAGTCATGGAGGAGAACGCCTATTGTAGAGGCGGACAGGGGGCCCCCACAGACGGGGCCCAGAGCCACAGGCAGGGGCAGCAGAACTCCAAGACACAGCCAGCACAGCAGTGAGCCAGGAACATCAGGGAGGGAAGGGGAAACGACTCATGGCACCAGGGCGGAGGTGGGAGCACACACCAGGGCCAGTATCCAGGGTCAGGAAGGCACAGGGGGGCCTCACAGCCAGCTGCAGGGGGCCACAAATGGGCCCAGGGCTGGGTGGCCCACCAGGTGCATGAAGTGGGGCAACTGAAGCATGGCCCGATGGTACCCCAGTGCAGACATATGGTGGGCGACCAGGTAGTATGCCTCGAAGGGATCCTGGGTGGAGAGCCCCACCTGCACATCGTATTGGGACCACACACTGGCCAGCGCCACCACCTTCACTTCAGAGGGCTCTGACAGGCCATAGTCTGCAGGTGGGGACCATGGAAGGTGACCCAGCTCCAACAGGCAATGATAGATCACCCCGTGGAACCGCTGGTAACTTCGGGCCCCGTGAACACAGCCAAAGAAGGACACAGCCAGGGCAGGGCCCCCCTCCAACAGGCAGGCTGTGTAGCCAGACAGACTGCACACAGAGAGGGCGGACACAGTCTCCGCAGATGACCACCCCACATGCAAGCACCTCATCTCTGGGATGTGCCCATCGGGAAAGGGACACAGGCCCAGCACCTCCGCATGCAGCCGGCAATCACGGGCACCTGTCACATGGCCATAGTACTGAAGCCCGCAGCTCATACTTTCATAGGCACCTATGAGGCTGTCCAGGCAGCTCAGGAGCAATTGCATGGCCAGAGAATGCCACAGGTCACACAGGGTCATGGTCTTGCGGAAGGTCCAGCTATGCGGGGTGCCCGAGGTGCTGGGGCCAGCGAGCCCGGGGGAAGCACAGCCAGCCATGGTCCAACAAGTGCCTGAGACTAAACACAATGAAAGGGGGCCCCCACAATCCCTGGAGGGATGGGAGAGAAAGCCGGGGAGCTCCAAGGTTAAGCAATAAGGGAACAGGCCGCAACATTGTACGGATACAGAGCGAGGCGTGGGGTGTGGACCCAGCCCAACTGCTGGAACAGAGCACACAGACAGGACAGCCTACACACTAATCAGGGCACCCAGGACAGCAGGCAGCCAATAAGAGGGGTGGGAGGTGATGACAGCAGGAATGCAGCTGCTGACTGCACACGCCCGCCCGAGAGCAGGATCAAGTGCAATGCCCCCTGCCGGGAAGGCATGTGTGGGCAGTGGGTCATCCATGGCCTCCCTGGCCCACTGGCCCTGCAGGAGGTGGTCCTGCCAGTCTGGGGGGCATCCAGGGCAACCCGGGGCCCCGAGGCCGGTTGACAGGGCACAACCGGGGGGCGGGGATACACCGGTCCCAATCTACACCAGGTGCAGCCCCAACCCCCCCGGGTCACCCATCAGTATGGAGCTGGGCTGGTTGGGCACCTGTGGGATGCACCTAGCCATGTGTGCAGAGTGGTACCGCTCCCACACAGACCTTCTGCGCATCCAGACCGCAGAGGAGTACCTGACTTCCTGGCTGTGCATGTGCATGGCCAGGAACACTGCAAGGGTCTGGAGAGTCCACCACGGGTGCAGGTGCTCACTGGCCTGCCTCAGGGCCCAGCAGGTGTCTGGGGCGGCCCGACTGGGCCTCCTCCACGCCCGGGGCCGGGCTTTTGCACTCTGTGAGGTGACCGGCCAGCTCCAGTGGTGGACGGAGACCATGGGGCGAGCAACCTTGCTCTCAATGCCCATAGACTGGCAGGTATGGGTCACAGAGTAGGCACAGGGGTGGTGGGCCAGGGCCCTTGCCCAATGGGATGAGACTGCCTGGAGATCGCACTTTTGGATGGACATACGCATCCTCCTGTGGCTTGCGGAGCTACTAATGCCCTGGCTGGAGCAGCAGGCCACCCCCATGCGGGCCCCTATACCCATGGTCCAGCGGGTGGTCATCGGGGTCTGGACCCTCGCAACACCCGATTCCTGCCAGTCCGTCTCACAGCACTTTGGTGTTGGGGTGAGTACTGTCACCGGTATGCTGCGGGATGTCTGCGAGGTGGTGGAAGGCGTGCTCCTGGACTGAGTGGTCCAGCTGGTAGACTAGGAGGCTGTGATGACCAGCTTTGCGGCTGGGGGGTTACCCAACTGCATGGGCACCATGGACAGCACCCATATAGAGATCCTGCGCCCATCCTCTGGGGAGGCCTTGGAATATGTCAACAGATACGGGTACCACTCCGTGCAGCTGCAGGCAGTCGTGGACCACCGGGGTCAGTTCATAGACATTTTCACGGACCACTCTGCTTGCAGTCACGATGCGCGACTTTTGACCATCTCCCCCTTCTATGCCTGGATGTACCATGGATGACCCAGATCGAGGGGGTGATGATGCCCCCCTGCATCCTGGGAGACCCAATCTACCTGCATGCACAGGAGAGGGGAAGAACTGTATTAAACCTTATATGGATGCAAATTGTGGAACTGTGCAAATATCACATGACAGATATATACAAAAACAATTATTTATTCCCATTCAATGGGTACTGTGTTAATTAAAATAGCAAGGCATAAACATCAATGATGTGTGTATTACAATTTAACATACAACTGTATGCAGCAGAAAGGGCCCCCACTGGAGCTCTGAATGGAAAAGAAAAACTTCAAAAGTCCAATCCTGGATTCCTGAGGAATATGGTTGGTATGCCCATGGTCTTTTCCTTTTTCAAATTGGGCTTCTTTTCCCATTCTTTTCCCATGGGTCGAGCTGAAGGCCCATGCCAAAGAAGCCCAATTTGAAAAAGGAGAAGACCATGGGCATACCAACCATATTCCTCAGGAATCTAGGATTGGACTTTTGAAGTTTTTCTTTTCCATTCAGAGCTCCAGTGGGGGCCCTTTCTGCTGCATACAGTTGTATGTTAAATTGTAATACACACATCATTGATGTTCATGCCTTATTATTTTAATTAACACAGTACCCATTGAATGGGAATAAATAATTGTTTTTGTATATATCTGTCATGTGATATTTTCACAGTTCCACAATTTGCATCCATATAAGGTTTAATACAGTTCTTCCCCTCTTCTGTGCATGTTTGTGGGGACTTGTTCCCTGTGGGGTTTAGGATACAGTCTTTTTTCCTTAGACCCAGACTACCCACTTACCCACTGGCTGATGAACGCGTATCCGGTCGCCAGGAACCCAGTGGAGGCGCTCTACAATACTCGCCTGTGTGCAAGCAGGACCATGGTCGAAAGGGCCTTTAGGGCCCTCAAACAGTGCTGGAGGAGCCTCACGGGCTGGCTTGACTACACGGTGGAGACCTCCTCCCTCGTGATCGGAGCCTGCCGTGTGCTCCACAATGTGTATGAGACCGAGGGGGCTGTCCTCGACTACCCCGTGCTCCGGTGCCCTCCTGACCCCATGCCTCTCTATGTGAATGCAGAGAACCCGCAGAAGTACAGATATGCAAAGCGCATCCGTGCCACCCTAACGAGGCGGATCAGCTGGGAGGCCAAGGCGTGAGGCACACACCCCTGTCTCTATCTCCCTGGGGCCCCCGCCAGTGCCCTGGGTGCCCCCCTGTACATCCACCTGCCTGCCCACTGGCCCGGGCCCATGAAATGACCAAAGGAGGCAATAGTTGTGCCCATACCTTTATTTCTGCACACAGGTACATGTGTCCCCACCATCACCACCACCACCCACCTCCCTGTGCTGTGCTCATCCCCTTAGACCACTCTCTCCGTTCCCCCCTTCCCCCCATCCCCCACATCTCCGGGGCCTCCCCCTCGGCCACCCTGTGGTTGCCATGGAGCTCTGGGTGCTCACTTCCCCCCCGCTGTCTGTGTCCGCAACTGTGTCCTGGGAGGCCTCAGTGTCCTGTGTGTCGGGCTGTGGTGGGAGAGTGGCTGGGCCCGGGGCTGGAGGGGCCCCCTTGGCTGGTAGCTCCCTCCTGAGGCCTACAGGGACTGGAAGGTGGAAGAGCAGCCCCAGCGAGCATGCCGGCAACTGGAATGGTGGTGGAGGTGGTGGGGGTGTCGTGGGGCCTGGCATGGGGGCTGGGTCAGGCAGGTTTCCTGGCGGGGTGGCTGCCATGACATAGGCATTCATAGTACCCACGTGTAGGAGCAGCGAGGTACCTATGTCATGGGACCGGTCCATCTTAGTGGAGTGCTCCCTGACCATCCAGTCTGTGGCCTGTTCCAGCTGCGTGAACACTTCCACCTGCCTGCTGTGTTCCCAATGCTCCTGCATCCTTTTGAGGTGACCCTCCGCCTGCAGCCTCCGGTCCCTAGCCTCCGCCTACTGCGCGGCCCTTTCGGTGGCCACCTCCATGCAGTCAATGGCCTCAATCATCCTTTCACTCTGCTATGTGGTGGAGTGGACAATGTCCTCCGCCTGCTCCTCCCTGCAGCACTGTACCCATGCCCGGTGCTCCCGCATCCGTTGGGCCGGGGGCACGGGTCTGCCTTGCTGCTCCATCACGGGTCACCCCATTGGGGTGCATGGTAGGGGATGGTAAGCCACCCCAGATACCTCCCCTTCTGTGCTGCGGGTGATCAGGGTGCCGGCATAGGATCCTCCTGCTAGGGACCATGGCTGGGGGCTCTTGGGGCTGGTGTGTGAGGGGGGCCTGATTGTCCCTGAGGTCCCGGGGCATTCCTCTTGGGGAGTGGGGCTCCTGGAGCCAGGGTCTTCTCTGTTGGCAGCAAGGGGAGGGGGTACCCTGGTCCGTTCCCTGCTCTGGACCACGGCGCTCCCCATGAGGTGCGGGGCGACTATATGGACCCCTTCATGTGAAGGATGCAGTCCAGGGCATCATAGTAAGGGGTGGTCCAGATGGCCTTGTACCCCCTCTTGAGCTCCTTGGCCTTTGACCTGCACTGGGCCACTGTCCTGCGATGTCCTGTTGCCTCCATTTCCCACACGATCTCCCTGAAGACATGATCGTTGCGTTGGTTGACCACCAGCTCCAGCTGGTGCTCCAGGGTTCCCCAGATCCGAATAAAGTCCTGCGTTTCTCTGTGCCCCCACTGCCCCCCTCGAGGGTACGGTCTTCTCCCAAGGGCCCCCTGTTTTTTATCGTCCAGGTCTGGGGCTGTGGGGCCCCATGGAGAGGAAGCCCTGGAATGTGGTTGGGGAAGCAGGTGCATCTGACACAGGCACAGTGCAATGTCCCACAATTCTGCCCACCCCCTACCAGTCAGCTGTTCTGCTACACTTCCCTGAGCTGCAGAAGCGGAAGCTCCATCAAAGTGCTTATGAGTTCAGCTGCCTGAGCAGGGTGTCTACAGTGATCCCTTTCCATCTGCATGGACCACTGCTGCCTCCACCCTGAAGCCTCCAGCCTGGCCCAGATCTGCCAAGGGAGTAGCCACAGTGGGTGCCTGTGCAGGCATTTTGTGCATGCATATTACCGGGATGAACATGGTACATGGTACATGGTAAGCGGTATGGCAAATCAGTATATGGTACATGGTAAAGAAGGGTAGGGATGGGCGAACGCGGTTCGGAAGTTCGGAATTCGGCTGAACTCGATCTGTTCGGTCGACAGAACCGAACCGAATTTCCGAACTCAAATTTCAAACTGAACCGAACCAAATTTCCAAACTCCGTTCTGTTTACCCATCCCTAGTGGCAACAAACACAAAAAAACCCTGATTTTGAATAGCCGAACTTGGTTCGGAAGTTTGGAATTCGACCGAACTTGGTCTGTTCAGTCGACCAAACTGAACTTCTGAACCGAACTCGAATTTTAAACCGAATCGAACCGAACCAAATTTCCAAATTCGAATTTTAAACCGAACCAAACCGAATTTCTAAACTCCATTCTGTTCGCCCATTCCTAAATAAGGGTAAAAAATGGTAATGACGGTAAACAGTAACTGTAAATCAAGAAAAATCCTTGATAGAGAAAGTGTCAAGACCAGGAGTTTTCTTGATGCTAAAAATGAGTTGAGAACTGTGATTCTCAATGAGAATCGAGAAAAAAATTAAGATAGTGTTTCAGCCCTACATTTCACTGATAAGGACCCGAGGTTGATAGACTAGCCCAAGACTACCCAGTGAGTTCATGGTTAAGGTCTAAGTTCAACACCTTATCCACTAGGTTGGTTACACTGACATAAATATTAGCCGCCATAGCAACAGCAGGGCTCATCCCCTGCAGGTGAGCGAGGCACCACCCCCTGGGAGGGCCCAGCCCAGGCCCCAGGCCAAAGCTGCCCGCCCGCCCCCAG
>QEPC01000801.1:1321681-1385733 GCA_003113815.1 Sphenodon punctatus | reverse complement strand
CCTGAGACTTCGCATCCGCCTGAATGTTTGTTTGTCTTCTCCCATGTCTCTCCCGCTGTCCCCTCTCCTTGTCTCCCCCTCCTTGTCTTTTAGATTGTAAGCCACAGGTAGGGACCGCAGCTGATTATATGTTCTGTACAGCGCCAGGTTGTTACTGGCGCTTTATAAATGTTTAATAATAATAATAATAATGCATAGCCACTTTTGTGTCCATTTTCCAAGTCCTGCAGTAGAGTTTTATTGGACTTGAGAAGCCGGTCCCTCACGTCCATATCACCAGACAAAATCTAGTTTGTGAAGCAAATAAAGAACCTTTTACATTGAGACATATTCAGTTCTCTTTCAAAGTCCAAGAAACAGATTGTGTGTGTGTGAGTGTGAGTGAGTGTGTGTGTGAGAGAGACTATGTGTGTCTGTCTGTAAATCTCCCCAGGATAAGATTTTGTGACTAATTTCCCCCCTTTGATCTCACTCATACAGGAAACTAAGCTGACAGGATTTTGATGGTGGCTTTTACTTTAATGGCTTCTGAAAATATATAAATTACATTTATCAGTAATTGTAATCACAGAGATGCTGTGAACTGTAAACTGTCATGTCACGCATAAAAAAGAATGTTAATGTTGAGCTCAAATTCTAGCCATGTTCATAAGCTCTGTAAATCACAACTATAAATAGAACTGAGTTACTGCCATGGGGAAAGCCTTTGAATTTTTATCAGCCTCTTTTCTTATTTTGTCACCAAAATAATTCTTGAAATCATAAGCGGTTTGCATTCACTGAGTCAATGACTAGGTAATGGAAATAAGATAACACAAATACATCACTGTGATAAACAACCAATATCTGCGGATCATCTATATTGTCCTTGTGTGTAAAATGAAAGCTATTTATTCAAACGTCATAAATGGCTACTGTGATTAATATCATTAGATGAGATATTATTATCTGTATGGAAAACCTAGACACTTAGCTAAAAACACGATATTGAAAAAGCAAAAACAATTTTGCTTCTTTCGTTTCTTGTTCACTTATTAATTATTGTTGTTTGCATTCGTTTCGAGTGTCATTGAGGTAAATGATACATTATACAAATGGACAGGGAGTCCTTGTTTCAAGGTTGTATAATTTAAATGACTAATTTCTGCTCTGGCACAAATTTACATATTTCTGTGATAGCACTGGAAATTGCACAGGTGTAAATGAAGGCTGAATAGGGCTCCAACATGAGACCCAACTCCAAAGGAGATTATTGTTTAGCAGGGAAAAAAGAATATATGGAAAACAAGCGGCTACAGGAGGTCCAAGAGAATGCTGGCCTGTTTCCCTACTTTACAGCATGTTTTGAAGATTAATTAACTGATCTTTGAAATTAGACTCTACTGCAGGGGTGGCTAAACATCTGGTGCATGTGATCCACTGATCCAGGCCTCAGTCTCAGGTGATCTACCAGGGCCCCTCCTGTTGGCTCCAGTGCTCCGAGCCAGGATCCCTGCTGCTGACTCCCAGCTGCTAGGTGCATCAGCAACTAGTCTCAGGAGTGGAAAGGAGCATTCTCCCAACACACTGGATGTGGCCTTCTAGCCTCTCTCCTCCGTAAAGTAATTCCCTGGGATGCTGGTTCTGCTCTCCTCCCCAGAGACAATGAGTGTTAACACATACACGCTGCTGCCCCTGTTTGCCCTCTCTGGCCCCCCTGGGCTAGTGCTGACCCACAGTGTAGCCCCGCGAGCTTCCCAGGCAAGTCAGAGAATGGCGAACTGGGTGGGTGCATTTGTTTTTGGGTCTGCCTGGCCCAGTGTGGAGGCTTGCCATGACATTCAGCCATGGCTGCCCATCATGGTTGGGGGCAGGGCACCGGCCGCAGCATGGGGACAGAGCTGGTCAGCCACTCGTTGCTCCCTTTCCCCCTCTCCCTGACTGGTTTAAGCCAGGGAATGTTTGGTTCCATCCCCCGACTTAACCTTGGATGGCAGGGGAAGCCATCCCAGCCCCACTGCAGCTGTACGTATGTTAACACCCATTCTCTCAAAGGTTTATCCCCCTCCAAACTCCACTAATCACTGGAGGAAATTAGCTCATGATCTACTGGTATAATGCAATCTACCTCTTTGCCACTGTGCTCTACTGCAAGGATGGGAAACCATTTTGATCTTGGAGGACCATATTGATAATATAAAAATGGGCAGTAGAATGGGCCATAACAAAAGACTGATGACTGAGAAAGGTGCCCAGGTATGCACACACTCCACATAAACCCCTGCCCTCCTCCCATAAAGTCTGTCTCCAGACCTCCCCTCTTTCCAAAGACAATGTAAGACCTGGCTGTTCTGCCAGGCCTGGCAAGGGAGACGAGTGAGGGATGGAGGGTGGGGTGGGAATGGGTTTTACCTCTGCTTTGGGTTTTGATTGTTGTTTTTATGCTGTTATTTATATTAGATTTTAAATACATAAAAATATTATAATAATTATAATAATAATAGCTTTATTATGTGTAGCCACATGGCCATTACATATTACAATCAATCACGATCAATCAAATCGCCATCAAGGGGCCAATAAAAATATAAAACAATGTTGTGAGTCACCTGAGCTGACGTAGCAAGAGGGGGTGGCTAATAGGGGTAGGGTGGTGGGTGATTAGGGATGTTTTAATTCCTCCTTGTTTTGAGAATTTTAAGTGTTTTTATTGTTGACTGTAGGCTGCCCAGAGCTGCCTGTGGCAGGATGGGTGGGGTAAATATCCCTAAAATAAATAAATAAATATATAAAGAATAAGTCTAAGGAAATAAATAAATAAATAAATTAAATAAATTAAATAAAGTCATGGCTCCTCCCCTTGGGGAAGCCCCGGGAAGTTGGCTGAGCAATCAAAGAGTTTGCTGCCTAACTGCTTTTTAGGGACATTTGACCTGTCTCTAGCCAGTCATCTGCTTTTCCTTCTTGATCTCAGGTCCACATCACCTAATGTTGTGTCAGTGCCATCCTTAGGCCCCTCACCTAGTTACCTTGCCTTGCCTGTGACTGTACCTGCCTCCAGATCCCAGTTTGACTCCTCTCCTCCTGCTTGTCTGCCTTTACATCTTGGTCCCACATCTGGTCCTTGCACTCTCAAGCTGTGGTAGGCTGCATTAAATGTAGGCGGAGGCTGGAAGTGACTCAGGGGCTCAGAGTTCTGCATCCCCCAGCTCTGCATTATTTCTGAACATAAAATTATATTCCTAGAAGCTAATATCTCTAATTAAAATCTCTGCCAGTTATTTATTTCATTTTTTTATTTATAAAATCATTTACTACCCTGCCCCGTCTGCTCCAAGCAGCCCGGGGAAGCTTTCAAAGTTAAAACACATAAAATCAATAAACCCAAAAAATACAATAAAAAGGAAAGCACAAAACCAAAACTGCCTCCCTCCCCCATCCCACCCTACACCCCATCTCCCTTGCCAAAAGTCAGGCAGAATGTCCAGATTTTACACATACGATGGGAGGGGAGATCCGGGGCCACTGGGGCCACCACCGGGAGGGAGTTCCACAGCCTAGGTGCAGCCACAGAGAATGCCTTCTCCATAGTGGCCCCCCGGGCCACACAGGGGACCTTGAGAAGGGCACCCCCAGTGGAACGCAGAGGCCGCTCCAGGGCACGGAGAGTGAGGCAGTCCTGCAGATAAGTCAGGCCAAGGCTGTATAGGGCTTTATAGGTCAAAACCAATATCCTGAATTGGACCCAGAAGACAGGCAGCCAGTGCAGAGTACTTACTGCGACCTGTCCCCATAAGGAGATGGGCCACAACATTCTGTACTAGTTGCAGTCTCTGGACTGCAGTCTCATCATAGGTAGCCCCGCGTAGAGTGCATTGCGATAGTCCAATATCGAGGTAATGAAAGCATGGTTCTACTACATACTGAACTACTACATATGGCCAAAGCAGTCGCACCAGATGTAATTGGCGAAATGCACCCCTCGCCACAGCCCCCACCTAGAAATCCAGGCAGAGCTGCGAATCAAGGTGCATGCCCAGACTACGGACCATGTGTGTTTAAAAAATCCAAGCTGTGTATGGCTTTAACACCCAAAAAACCCATTGGGCAAGTTTTTCAAATGCTAAATGATTATGCACTTCAAGCATTAAGATTGGGTGAAAGCAGACATGACACTAACCACCTTTTAACCACCCTTGGTGGTTATTTATGCATGTTGCAGGGCTGTATTGGTGCCATATGCAGCCCCTCTCTTGACCACATTCTATCACTGAGTCCAATTATACTTCACAGTTTTACTGTTCAGCAGGGACTGATCTGCTTTTGAAGACCCATCTGGACTTGCCTCGTAATTCTGCAAGTGAAAGAACAATAGTTTATTCCTAAACTACTGCCATTATAGAGAGGCATTAAATTAGCCTTAAGATGCTCATGAGAAACATGTAATACTTTCATATGGTAACTGTGCAGTTGAATTCTCATATGTTTAAAAGGGAAAGAGACTTCTTCCCAAATTTGAACCTGACCCCAGGTTTACAATTCCCCAAGGCAGTTAACTAAAAATCAGAAATTAGTCCTAGTGGAATTGTGGGGAAAAGTAGCTGAACAGGTACACTGAAAACTGACTTGAGCCTTGATTCATGTCAGTTCTAAACATTTGTATAGATAGCTTTAAAAATGAAAAAGATGAATGACCTTGTCTACTTCAACAATACCTGGCATTTCTAAAACAGGAACTAATAAGTCAGATATCCCACAGTGGGTGATTTCATGGAATCACCCTATTGACTCCTCACCAGGATCAATACTGGCACATCAAGAGATGTGCCGGCTGATCCCGGCGGGGAATCTGGGGAGGGGGTGGTGCTGCGTGGTGCTACGTGCGGCTGCACAGCCCTGCCCCCCCATACACATCTAGATGTGTATAAGAGACAGGAACAGACGTGACATTGACATGATCAACCACGGTGAATTCCACTGTGGTTGAGCATGTTAAAGTCACGTATGTTGGGGGGGGAAGTGATTCCCGCCGGGTGTTCACCCCCGGCAGGAATCACTTTGACCACACTTTCAGAGCTGGTCCCCAGACCATCCTCGAAAGCATGGTTATTTTGATTCCTGCCAGTGGTTCATTGTCGGGATTCAATCAGACGGGATTTAATCAGACGTTACGGGACCATTCGCCCCCACTGCCGATTGACTGTGGTTGAGCGTGGTTTCGTAACATCTGAAAATACCCAGTGTGTCTGTTCCAGAGGTTTTCCTGGCTTACCCAATGCAGGATACATTGACAGTCTTTCAACAAATTTCTAGATCAATGGTAGAGAATCTTTTCTTTCCCACAGACAACTTTGAAGATTAGTACATGTTCTGAAGGACAGACAGATAATAGACACTGGGGATAGGGGTGCTAAAAGAGAGTTACTTGGGATGGGGAAGGAAAGGAAAATTCCATCTCATGGATCTATGCTATGCATCCATCCCCTATCCTTGACTGCATGCTTCATTTTTGCTCCCTTCCCAAAGGTGCTTTTGTCTAAGGACAGGATTAAAACCAGATACATAAATTGAAAAGAAGGTACCCAAAACAAATAAATGAAAACCTGTGGTCTAGATTCAGTTCATGGGCCATGTGGCCCACCCCTGTTCTAGAGCCTAACATTTCAATATTTTTAAATTATAAGTCCAAACTGAGATGAGAACAAAATCTTGTAGAAAGTATGTAGAACGATTTATGTAAATGCAATGAATTATAACTTCTTTATTAAAAAAATTCGGGAAAGCAATCCACTCGCTGATATAAGAATACGATTAAAAAACAACAACACAAGTGCCACTGAGGGAGCTAGTTAAATTAAACAAATATAGCTCTTCAGTATTAATTATGACAAATGTCTTTCTAGACGTTTCTGAAAGGCAAGGGGCACTGAAGACAGACCCAGGTTTTTGATGTGGCCAAACAGTCGGGGGTAAATGGCTGTGGCAGCAGCCAAATAAAGTGTAAGACAACAGCCATTCAGTTTGTCAAAAGCCTGCCTTTTGAAACAAAGCCTACTCAATCTGTCTAAGGCCTAAGGACTCTGCCAAATCTCAAATCCTGGATAGGTTTGCCAAAATTTCAAGGATTCATTTCAATTTACTGAAATGCTGGCTTTCTTAACCCATATGTTCAAAAACTGAGTTCCATCCAAGGTTAGTCTAGGAGTCCTGCTCGATTTGCAGCTCTGCCTGGATGCCCAGGTGGCGGTTGTGGTGAGGAGTGTATTTTGTAAATTACATCTGGTCTGCTATCTTCGGCCTTATATTTCTGGCTCTGATCTTGCCACCATTATCCATGCATTAATCACCTCAAGCTTGGACTACAGCAATGCACTCTACATGGCGCTACCCTTGGCGACAACTCGGAGACTGCAGCTGGTGCAGAATGCGGCAGCCAGTCTCCTAGCGGGGACGGGTCACTGTGAGCACAACACCAGTGCCCCGCTCTCTGCACTGGCTTCCTATAGTCTTCCAGGCCCGATTCAAGGTGTTGGTTATTACTTTTAAAGCCCTATACAACCTGGGCCCGACCTACGTTCAGGACATCTCACCCCTCATGTCCTGCCTCAGTCCCTGTGGTCGGCCGGGAGCATCCTCTTAGAAATCCCATGTGGCAAGGTTTGAGAGGGCATTCTTGGTGGCCACACGACAGCTGTGGAACGCTCTCAAGCGGAGGTTCGCCTCTCCCCGAACTCCTCCTTCTGTAGACAGTGTAAAACCTGGCTATTTTGCCAGGTGTTTGGTGGGGGGGGGATGGGTAGTGGGTGGGGGGGAGTATTTATCGACCTAATTTGTTATTTTATATTGTATTTTATATTTTTGTATTTCTGTTTTTATTGTGCATTGTTTGCTGCCCTGAGCTACCATTGGGCAGGAGGGGGCGGGTTATACATTTTGATATAAATACATAAATAAATAAATAAATAAATAAATAAAAAAAAAAAATATTGGGCTAAGAGGTCCCAGGAAGGGTTAGTAGGCTAATTTGTACCTAACCCTGTAAATTGTCTTAAAAATAAAAATATCTACAAATTAAATAAAGGAACCTGATTTCTGAGCCATTCTGATATACTGCAGTCATGTTTTTAAGCTTTTCTCCACAACCATAAGGGCAAGAAATTTGTCATTTTCTTCCTGAGAAATCCCCACCCTCTGTGATTCTCACAATTTTACTCTGTCTTTTGATTTTAGCCTTTAAGAAATCTCTAAATCCATAAGAATTCCAAAAAACCAACAATAATTGTCAGCCTTAGTAACAGGATGTGTTAATAGACATTTGATACAATCACTACCTTTAGAGACTCATTACAGCCAAGTTTATCTTGCTGTCTTTTAGTCATGCATGGATACTTTAATGAGGGAAGGTCTTTTTGCGCTCCTCAGCCATGACACAAAAGGGTTAATTGTTCAAGCTCACCTCGAGGGTCAGAAGTGAGTTTAGGACTAGAAGAGGCCTCCCAAATGCAAACACAAGGGCTAGGACAAGTCTGCTGTGTGTTAGACATGGAGAGAAAGTAGTTTTATTGGACCAAATTCTGGTGGTGAAAGTATAAATACAGTATTAGAGACAGTTCTGGAGTGGGGTCTCTGGAGAAAGACTCATTATTAGCAGCCTTTGGGTGATTTCAGATGTGGCAAGTCCCACAGACTGCCCCAGGCCGTGGTGGGAGTCGTCACTCTGGCTGGGACTTGGTCCAGCCGCCGAACAAACTTTATGATGGCCGGGCCGGGGAAATGCACAGATGTGCATGTGCACATCCCGGCCCTCATGCTCGGTCACAGCCTGAGCCTGTCCCTGACACACAGTCATAGTGGCATATGACGGCCACCATGCCTGCCTGGAAGCACTGCCACTCCGGACTGGGGTAAGTACAGTGGGTCATCATCCATGATGGCCTGCTTTACCCCTGGTCGGGTAGTCATTACTCAGTCGGTGGTGGTGGCGGGTAACAGCCCAGGGTAACATCTGGTGGCCACTGTTAGGCGTGATGGTGGCATCCATGCTGAGGTGGATTAAACTGCCACCATCACATCTGAAAATGCCCTTTACGTGTTATTCCACATTGAGCATGGTAGCAGCTTGGAGCATATTAATATGGAGAACAAGAAGTACCATTTCTTGTAGTCCAATCCTAATTTTGATGTTCACATGCATGACCAAATCATTTCTTCAGGAGAACAATGGCATCATGGTGCAGGGAGAATTGTTCATGAAGCTCATAAATCAAGAATGTGAGAGAGTTCCATCATGAACCCTGACAGCAGAACCACAAGAGCTGCACCTGAGCAAACTGAAATCCTTAGGTGCAATCCTCAGCCATTAAACTCAGGGAGAATTAGGTCATCATCAACGGGTTCAGGTTGGAAGCCTTGGTAGGTAAGCAGCCACAACCATTTTTGTACCCAGTACATGAATCTATGGCCAAAATTCAGTTCCAAGGAGATATCTGTTAGTCCTGCTGTCCAGAAAATTAGACGCAGTTCCACAAATGAGGGTTCATAGAAGCATAGTATTGACAGAGTGTTGTCTTTATTCTGTACTGATGGATATTGATTTTATAATTAGGGGCTGGGGTGGGGACCTGTTCATAACTATTGATTGTACAGTGTACATTGTACATTGCTTGTGCTATATAAATAATATCCCCCCCCCCAATCTTTACAAGAATAAATTGTAATTCTACAAACACCTTGCTTCCTAGACAATGAAAATACTTTACAAAATGATTGAATGAAGCCGTAACACCTTCTGGTGTCATCCCCACCATGTTGTCATTGTAGCCAGTATGTCTCCCTGTGCATATTGTTTGCAAGGCAGACTAACAAGGAATGAAAGTAATGCATATAAAATCAATTCTGATGAGAATTTTAAGGCTGTGGCTCTAATCATAGCGCTTCCTTGGATGCCATATCTGCAAGCTCTAGCTATTTACTTTGCTTTATTATATCATTATGCTGACAATCATATCTCCCAAAAAAGCATTCCCAAAAGAACAGCAGGAACATTAAGAACTTGACTCCGGAGTTATGGCATTTCATTTAAAATATCTAGGGAAGAGTAAGGCTTCATAACCAAAGCATTCACAATGCTATTGAAAGCAAGCTTGTGATCAGGATGCCATACATGTACTGTTCAGTGGACCTCTGAGGAATTAATGAATATTTGTATTTAAATTATTATTATTATTATTATTATTATTATTATTATTTTATTTAATTTAGAGAAGGTATAGCATGGCAAAGCTGAAACCTAATGCCGAGGGTTACAGTGGATATATTTAAGATCTTTTCAGACCTTTACATTCAAAGTTATTGTTGCATGGAAAAGCCAGGATTTTTTAAAAAAAATCTTGTAAGCCAACAGTGTCAAGAGAAATGTAAAAATCTATAGCTGATAAAACAATTTCAGCCCAGAATAATAGAATCACAGAGAAAAAGGAAACTTTCTTCTTGCTGCTAACCATATATATCCTTTAAATAAAGATAAATATCACACTCAGCGAGTTACAGCGCATCGGGCATAGATATGCATGATGAGATCTAGTGTGCTGACAAACAGCATTGTTGGCAGATGAAAGCCCACGGTTCTAGTGCATTAAACAGGTCTGTGTTACAAGGCCTTCAGTTCATATAACTGTTCTTTGAAAAGGCTAAAGCGCTCACAGGAATGGCAGTAAATTAAGATATTTCAGGCTTAAGAGAGTAAAGCCGGACATAGGGAGGTAAAATACACCTGGAAGCTAATGACTTCAGGAGTGCTGAGTATCTTTGAATGCTCGGCTGCCTGTCTAATAAAAGCTAAAGCAAGACTAAAATCCCTGCCCCCCTCAGCCCCCCCCAAAAAAACTCTGGACCTATATTAATTTTTCCCCCTAGCACCTTTAAGTGATGTTACTATGTGGGTTTTTCCTAACGTCTTTGACAACTTTTCAAGTGACTCTCAATCTGTGGTTCCATCAGCTCTGCATTGCTGTCATCACTCAGAGTAGCTCCGATGAGGCGGGGAGCAAGATGAGTGGGCTGTTGTATCAAGAAGAGACTAGGAGTCAAAAACATAATTTCCCTCATTTAAGCCTAGAATCATAGAAGTGAAGAGTTGGAAAGGACCTAGACTCCAATTTCCTGCCCTGAAGCGGGATGCCCTTTACCAGTGATGGGCAAACCGTGGCTCAGGATCTAGATGCAGGCCAGCTCTTGGTCAGTTCAACTGTTGCTCTTGGTCAGGGCTGGTCCTAGGCCTCACGCTGCCTTAGCAAGTCCCACTTCCATTGCTTCTTTCTTTGTGGCACCCGAGTCTCAGCAGCTGAACCACTGCTGTTCCTCAGAATCAGAGCAGACGGCGAGACATAATTCCAGTTCTGCCAGCCAGTCAAGAAGCAAGAGAGTTTTATGTGCGTACATGCATCTTGTGGCTCGTCTCAGCCCTATGAAGATTTTGGTATACGAAATTCTTGGGGTTGGGAACTTTGCCCACCTTTGCCCTATGCCTAAAGCATCCCTGACAGGTGTCTGTCAGCTTTTCCTTGAAAGACTCCAGGGAAAAAGTTTCCACACTCTCTACACAGCTCTTTCCACTGCTGAACTGTTCCAACAGTTGGGAATTTTTTCCTGATATTTAAACTTACCGCCATCTAATTTAAATCCACGGCTTCTTGTTCTGTCTTCAGTAGCAATGGAGAACAAATGTTCTATTCCATCCTTTTAAATATTTGAAAGCTGTCAACATATCCCCCTTCATCTCTAGGCTAAACATGCCCAGTTCCATCAGCATTTCTTCTTGGGACTTATATTCCAGACCCTTGATCGTCTTTCATATTTGTCAACATCCTTCTTGAAGTGTGGAACCCCAAGCTTAACCGAGTACTCTAAGAGAGGTCTGACCAGGGCAGAGTCCATAGGTTCTATAACTTCCTGAGATTTGGATATGATTTTTTTTATTTATTTTTTTACAGCATCACATTCTTGACACAATAGCACTCAGATCCTTCATGGTAGTGCTGCTGCCTAGCCAGTAAAAGTCCACTGTTACAGGTCTCCAGCTAAATGTGTAAGCTATAGGAATAGGATATAAAAAAACTTGTGATTAATTTTTTAGACAACAGTTAGACTTTGCAAAGAGTACAGCATCAGCACTGTAGAAAGGTTAAAATTGTCCTTCGGGACTGTAGAACTGAATCGTAAGGAGCTTATATTTTAAAGGAAAAATGTTCTAAGGAATGCCAAGGCAAGCTGTCATCACTGTGAAAAATATGAGATTATCTCTGGAATACATTTTTAAGTATAGGGAGTAAATTAATTGACTAAACTAACTGGTACACTGGTAAAAATCATAACATGACAGAGAAAAATATTTGAGGTACATGAAAGCAGGCTTTTATTTCTCTACTTTTTCTATCTTTTTAGCCTAGTCCTATGGAAAGAAGGTACTGGTATCACTGGGTATTTTCAGATGTTACGAGATCACGGTGAACTACGGTGAATACCCACATGGTGATTGTGGTCCCGTAACATCTGTTGGGGGGAACAGAAGTTCCCCCCCAGATGTTCACCCCCATGAATCACCAGGGGGGGGGGGGAGAATCACATTCAACACGCAAACGGAGGTCCTGGCCGGACCATCTCCATTTGTGTGTTGAATGTGATCCCCCCCCCATGATCAAGGGGACCATCTCGTCTGTCCCCTGACCACGGCCTGGAATCAGCAGCGAAATTCCGCGCTGTGGTCAATGCTCCGGGGGGGCCGGCAGGCGCTGTGGCCGCATTGGTTGTGGCGCCCGCCCATCTCCCGGAGGGTGGCCAGCTGGGGGAGCGTGGGGGCGGGATGTGCGGCTGCATATTGAGCCGCGCGGCCCCGTTCCCTCCCCTGATTTCCCGCCGGGATCAGCCAGCACGTCTGTTTGACGGCTGTTTTGATCCCGGAGGGGGATCAATGGGTGATCTTGGAGGGGGATCAATGGGGGNCAGCAGCAGCAGCAGCAGCGGCAGTAGCAGCGGCAGCGGCAGCGGCAGCAGCAGCCGGGACAGGCCTCCCCGGAGACGACAGCCAGCCTGGGGAATGAGGCACCCCAGAAATGGGTAAGGAGACCAAAGGGGGGGAGAACGTCACAGGGGCACCAAGGGGGGCAGGCAGGACAACAGGTGGGACCAACGGGGGAGGGCCGTGGTGATGAGGCAACCCGGCAACCAACCACACCCCCTTAGGACCCACAGACACAGACATGGGCCCGGGAGGCTGAGCCCCCGGAGGAGATGGGCAGAGGGCAGGCAGAGGAGGAGGAGCAGGAGGAGGAAGAGGAAGAGGAGGAGGAGGAGGAGGACCGAGACCAGGAGGGCCCATGCGGGAGATGGCCGTATGACTGAGGGGTACAATGGGGGCACAGGCAAATGCAGGATTTTATTAGGATCTGGGGGACCCTGGAGCACCAGCTGGAGCTAGCCGTGGACCAGTGGAATGAGCACATCTACCAAGAGATTGTGCAGGACATGGAGGCATAGGGGCACCACAGGACCGTGGCCCAGTGCCACTCTAAGGTCAAGGAGCTCAGACAGGGTACAAGGTCATTAAAGACAACAACTGGTGGTCCAGGCACGGAGCCTGGACCGCCCCCTACTATGATGCCCTGGACCGCATCCTCCACATGAAGGGATCCATAGTCACTCCGTGCCTCGTGGGGTGCGCCGTGATCCAGGGCAGGGATTGGGCCAAGGTACCCCCTACCCTCACCACCCCACTAGAAGTCAACGGCTCCGCCCTGCCCCTCAAGAGGAATGCCCCGGGACCTCAGGGACTAGCAGGCCCCCTCACGCACTGGCCCCAGCAGCCCCCAGCTGACCGCCGTACTGGGTGGGACCGAGGCCGGCAGACTGGGCACCCCCGACCAGGGGACACAAGTGGACCCCAGCAACACAGAGGGACTGACCTCGGATGGATCCGAGACCAACATAGAGGGTAAGTGAGTGGGTGGGATGGGAAATGGAGTGGAGGGGATGGTCTGAGGGAGGGGGGGCACACCGGCCAGTGCACTGCCCCCAGCAACCCTAGGCACCCCTGACCTCAGAAAGGGGGCCCCAGGGCTGCCGGGGGACACATAACGTCCACCCCCACTGACCCCCTCCAATATCTTTGTAGGTCACACCACGTCATGGCACCTGGGACAGGCAGGCAAGGGGGACGGCAGTGAGCACTCCCGGAGGGTGGCCAGCTGGGGGAGCGTGGGGGCGGGATGTGCGGCTGCATATTGAGCCGCGCGGCCCCGTTCCCTCCCCTGATTTCCCGCCGGGATCAGCCAGCACGTCTGTTTGACGGCTGTTTTGATCCCGGAGGGGGATCAATGGGTGATCTTGGAGGGGGATCAATGGGGGATCAATGGGTGATTGGGACACGGGCCCAATACCGGCCCTGTCACGTCTGAAAATACCCACTGATCCCACAGGTCAATTTTAGCCAAATTTGGCAGAGGTGAACGCTCAAAGGAGGTAGTTTACAAAAATTTGCTGCTGTGATTTCAGAGAGCAAAGAAATGCAAAGTACAGCAAATATCATTGTGATTATGGGTGTTTTCAGACGTTACGAGATCACAGTCAACCACAGTGAACCACACTCAACCCCGCGGTGGGGCCAAAGGGCCCTGAACGTCTGTTCGGCGGGCGCCAGATGTTCACCACAGACAATCCCCAGAAGGGGACAATAGTAACCGCCCTTCCAGAGCTCCGGGCTGGACCATCTCTGAAAGGGTGGTGAAAGCAATTCCCACTGGGAAACAACAAAACCTAACAACTGAATGGCAACCACCAGCCGGAATCAAGCAAAATGATTCCCAGGCGGGGACAAAGCATGCAGCATCGCTGCCAGGCAACGAGCAACAACACAGGGTGATTTCAGACGTTACGCGGTCCTGATTCACCACAGTTGATTCCCGGCAGGGATGAACTGAACAACCAACCCCTGTGGTCAAAAAAAGCCCCAAACAGATGTGACGGGTCTGGGACCATGGCAGGGAATTGGGCCGGCAGATCATGGGCTGGGGCAGCGCAACAGACATGATGCCAATTCCCGGCCGTGGTCAAAACACGCAGAAGGTGCTGGGTCAGCCTGTCCTGGCTGCTGCTGCTGCTGCTGCTGTCCCTCCACCACCTCCAGGTGCAGCAAGACTGTCTCCTCCCCCACCCACGCCTCTACCGCTGCCTCCTCCTCCTCCTCCTCTGCCTCCTCCTCCTCTCTTGCTCTCTTGCCCTCCGCTCGCCTCTCCCTTCCGCCTCACTCCATTCCGCCCCATCTCCCTGCTGCTGTGTGCCCTTGATGATGATGATGATGATCATCATCATCATCATCATCATCATCATCATCATCATCATCATCATCAGCAGCAGCAGCAGCAGCAGCGGCAGTAGCAGCGGCAGCGGCAGCGGCAGCAGCAGCCGGGACAGGCCTCCCCGGAGACGACAGCCAGCCTGGGGAATGAGGCACCCCAGAAATGGGTAAGGAGACCAAAGGGGGGGAGAACGTCACAGGGGCACCAAGGGGGGCAGGCAGGACAACAGGTGGGACCAACGGGGGAGGGCCGTGGTGATGAGGCAACCCGGCAACCAACCACACCCCCTTAGGACCCACAGACACAGACATGGGCCCGGGAGGCTGAGCCCCCGGAGGAGATGGGCAGAGGGCAGGCAGAGGAGGAGGAGCAGGAGGAGGAAGAGGAAGAGGAGGAGGAGGAGGAGGACCGAGACCAGGAGGGCCCATGCGGGAGATGGCCGTATGACTGAGGGGTACAATGGGGGCACAGGCAAATGCAGGATTTTATTAGGATCTGGGGGACCCTGGAGCACCAGCTGGAGCTAGCCGTGGACCAGTGGAATGAGCACATCTACCAAGAGATTGTGCAGGACATGGAGGCATAGGGGCACCACAGGACCGTGGCCCAGTGCCACTCTAAGGTCAAGGAGCTCAGACAGGGTACAAGGTCATTAAAGACAACAACTGGTGGTCCAGGCACGGAGCCTGGACCGCCCCCTACTATGATGCCCTGGACCGCATCCTCCACATGAAGGGATCCATAGTCACTCCGTGCCTCGTGGGGTGCGCCGTGATCCAGGGCAGGGATTGGGCCAAGGTACCCCCTACCCTCACCACCCCACTAGAAGTCAACGGCTCCGCCCTGCCCCTCAAGAGGAATGCCCCGGGACCTCAGGGACTAGCAGGCCCCCTCACGCACTGGCCCCAGCAGCCCCCAGCTGACCGCCGTACTGGGTGGGACCGAGGCCGGCAGACTGGGCACCCCCGACCAGGGGACACAAGTGGACCCCAGCAACACAGAGGGACTGACCTCGGATGGATCCGAGACCAACATAGAGGGTAAGTGAGTGGGTGGGATGGGAAATGGAGTGGAGGGGATGGTCTGAGGGAGGGGGGGCACACCGGCCAGTGCACTGCCCCCAGCAACCCTAGGCACCCCTGACCTCAGAAAGGGGGCCCCAGGGCTGCCGGGGGACACATAACGTCCACCCCCACTGACCCCCTCCAATATCTTTGTAGGTCACACCACGTCATGGCACCTGGGACAGGCAGGCAAGGGGGACGGCAGTGAGCAGCCCGACGAGCAGCCAGAGGTTCCAGGTGAGGCAACATGGCAAGTGGGGGGAGTGGAGGCCGGGGGTGGCCGGTTGGGGGACCCAGCCAGAGTGGTGAGGGGGTGGGGGCCCAGGCACAGGAGGATGCCGGGGGAGGGCACCGGCCAACCAACAGAAGGGGGGGTCTCAAGACCCACCAGTCATGGCATGGGATGGGGGGTGGGTGGCTGGGGCACCTAACCAACCCCTACTGTGCTCTCCAACAGGGCAACCTGTCGGGTCCCAGCAAGCTGGCCCCATACCCCTGGCCCAGTGGATGAGGGAGCACCAAGCATGGGTACAGCACCGGAGGGAGGATCAGGTGGAGGACATTGTCCACAGCACCATGGAGCAGGGTGAGCAGATGATAGCAGCCATCGACCGCATGGAGGCGGCCACCAAAAGGGCCATGCAGCAAGCGGAGGCAAGGGACCGGAGGCTGCAGGTGGAGGTGCAACTGGTATGGAGGCAAGAGTGCCGGGAGCACAGCAGGCAGGTGGAGGCATTCGGGCAGCTGGAACAGGCCATCGAACGGATGGTGAGAGAGCACTCTGCTAAGATGGACTGTTCACATGACATTGGCACCTTGCTGCTGCTGCACGCGGGGACCATGATTGCATACATGATGGCCACTGCCCTGCCAGGCAACCTGCCTGCCCTGGACCCGATGCCGGGCCCCTCGGTGCCCCCACCGCCACTGCCTCAGCTGCCGGCATGCCCACTGGGCCCGGCAATCCACCTACCAGTCCCTGTAGGTCTCTGGAGGTAGCAGCCACCCAGGGGGCCCACTCTGGCCCCGGGTCTGCCCACTGTCCCAACAACATCTGCCCCTCAGGACACTGAGACCTCCCAGGACAATGTTGGGGACACAGACAACGAGGGGGAGGGGAGTTCCCAGAGCTCCATGGCGCCCACGGGGCAGCCAAGAGGGAGGCCCTGGAGACATGCAGATTGTGGGGGAAAGGGGGGAAGGAGTCGAGCGGCCTGGGGGGTACACAGAACCGGGAGGTGGGTAGTATTGGTGGTGGTGGTGGCACCTGTAGGTGGTGGTCACAATAAATGTACGAGCACCACAGTTGCTTCCGTGGTTCTGTTCGTGGGCCCGGGGCTGGGGGTGGGTGGGCATCAAGGGGTGCACCCAGGGTGCTGGTGGGGCCCCCAGATTGGTTGGGATGGGGGTGTGCACCCTCACGCCTCAGCCTCCTGGCTGATCCACCTGGCCAGGGTGGCATGGATGCACTTTGCATATTGGTACTCCCGCCGGGGCACCGGGGCACGGAGTAGTCAAGGGCAGCCCCATTGGTCTTGCACACATTGTGCAGCACACAGCAGGCTCCGATCACCAGGGCTGAAGTCTCCACCATGTAGTCCAGCTGGCCCACGAGGCACCTCCAGTGTTGCCACAAAGGCCCTCTCGACCACGGTCCTGCTTGCACACAGATAGGTATTGTAGAGAGCCTCCACAGGGTTCCTGGCAACCGGGTATGCCTTCATCAGCCACCGGGTGAGGGGATAGGCTGGATCCCCCAGGATGCACGGGGGCATCAGCACCCCCTCGATCCTGGTCATCCCCATGTCCGTGAAGTCCCCGCGGTACATCCAGGCATAGAAGGAAGAGATGGTCATGATCCAGGCATCATGGCTGCACCCAGAGTGGCCCGTGTAAATGTCTACGAACCACCCCCGGTGGTCCACGACTGCCTGCAGCTGAAGGGAGTGGTACCCGTGACTGTTGATGTATTCTGCAGCCTCCCCATCAGATGGGCGGAGGATCTTGATGTGGGTGCCATCCACAGTGCCCATGCAGTTGGGGAATCCTCCAGTCGTGAAGCCAGCCATCACGGTCTCCTGGTCCACCAGCTGGATCGCTCGGTCCAGGAGCACACCCTCCACCGCCTCCTAGTGACGGTGCTCACCCCGACACCGAAGTGCTGCGAGACGGACCGGCAGGAGTCGGGTGTTGCTTGGGTCCAGACCCCGATGGCCACCCACTGGACCATGGGAATTGGGGCCCGCATGAAGGTGTGCTGCCGCTCCAGCCAGGGCGTTAACAGCTCCACAAGTCGCACCAGGATGCGCCTGTCCATCCGAAAGTGCGCTCTCCAGGCGGCCTCATCCCACTGAGCCAGAGCCCTGGACCACCACTCCTGTGCCCACTCCGTGACCCATACCCGCTGGTCAATAGGCATAGCGAGCAGGACTGCATGCCCCATGGTCTTCCTCCACCACTGGAGCCGGCCGGCTGCCTCGTGGAGCGCAGCAGCCCTCTCACAGGTGTGGAGGAGGGCCTGTTGGGTCACCCAGGATACCCGCAGGGCCCTGAGCCTGGCCAGAGAGTGCCTGCGCCCGTGGTGGGCCCTCTGGGCTCTAGCAGTGCTCCTGGCCATGCACACCCGCAGCCAGGTGCCCAGGTTCACCTCTGCGGTCTGGATGCGCAGGAGGTCTGTGTGTGAGTGGTACCACTCCGTGCAGGTGGCTAGGTGCATCCCACAGGCACTCAGCCATGTCAGCTCCATGGTTAATGGTGCCCCAGGTGTGTTTGAGGCGCACATGTTATAGGCTGTGCCTTGTGTCGTCCCACCCCAGGTCGTGACCTGGTGACCTGGGGGGAGGCGGGTCACTCTGCCTGCCCCCCCTGGCTGTCTGGGATGGCTCCTGCAGGGCAATTGGGGCAGGGAGGCAGTGGGGGCCCCATAGCACACACCTTCAGTCCCTTCGTGGGGCCTTGCGCATGGTCCGGCCCGTGCCCGGGCATGCGTGCACCAGCTGCATTCCTTCTGTCATCACCTCCCACCTCCCTGTGTTAGCTGCCTGTTGTCCTCACTGCCCTGCTTAGTGTGTAGACTTTCCTGTGTGTGTGCTTGGTCCCAGCAGCTGGGCTGGGTCCGCACCCCACGGTTCGCTGTTTTGCCGTGCCAGTTGTGGCCTGTGGCCTTATTGCTTGGCCTTTGAGCTCCCCTGCTTCCCCTTCCATTCCTCCCGGGCTTGTGGGGCCCCCCTTTCCTTGCAGTTAGTCTCTGCCGCATGCTGGACCATGGCTGGCAGCACTTCCCCAGGGCTCGTGGGCCCCTCCACCCCTGGCACCCCCCATAGCTGGATATTCCATGAGACTACGGCCCTGTGTGACCTGTGGCATTCCCCAGCCATGCAATTGCTCCTGAGCTTCCCGGACAACCTCAAAGGTGCCTATGTGAGTCTGAGCTCTGGCCTGCGCTACTTTGGCTATGAAGCGAGTGCCCGCGATTGTCGGCTGCATGCGGAGATGCTGGGCCTCCGTCCCTTTCCTGATGGGCACATCCCAGAGATGAGGTGCTCGCATGTGGGGTGTTTGGCAGCAGAGACCATGTCTGCCCTCTCTGTGTGAAGCCTGGCTGCCTACATGGTCTGTTTGGTGGAGGGGGGCCCTGCCCTGGCTGTGTCCTTCTTTGGCTGTGTGCACAGGGCCCGTGGGTACCAGCAGTCATGTGGGGCAGTCTGTCACTGGCTGTTGGAGATGGGTCACCTTCTGTGGCCCCCAGCTGCTGACTATGGCTTGTTGGAGCCCACCGGGGTGGAGCTGGTGGCGCTGGCTGGTGTGTGGTCCTGATCCGATGTGCAGGTGGGGCTCGCCATGCAGGATCCCTTCGAGGCTTACTATCTGGTCACCCACCACATGTCTGCGCAGGGATACCATCGGGGCATGCTTCAGTGGCCCCACTTCATGCACCTGGCGTGCCACATTCGTGGCTCCCTGCAGCTGACTGTGAGGCCGCCTGTGCCTTCCACGCCCTGGATGCTGGCCCCGCCTCCACCCCAACACCTTGAGTTGCTTCCCACTCCCTCCCTGATGTCCCTGGCTCGCGTCAGTTCTGGCTGTTTCCTTGGGTTCTGCTGCCCCTGGCCATGCCTCTTGGCCCCTTCCGTGGGCCGCCCATGTCTGCCTCTGCACCTGGTCTTCCCCTCCATGGCTGCCTTCTCCTGTGGCTATGTCCTGATCTCCGAGCCGGCTCCCAGCAACCCGGGTGCTGCTGTTCTTCATAGTCTGGCCTCAATCCCTCCTGTGCCCGTGCCCCCCCGCCCCCCTTGGGTGACTCTGTGACCATGGGGTTATGGGGCCTCTGGACTGCACCTCCCAGCATCCTCCAGGGGGGGGTTGGACCACCTGCTCTGCACTTCGGCTCCGGCTCGCCTCCATCCCATCCATCGCACCCTCGCCGGCACATGGGGTCCCTGACAGCCTTCTGGACCATTCCTGGGCTGCTCCCTGTTCTGTGTGGCCTCCCCCTGTGCCTGTGCTCTTCCCCTGGGGTTCCCCCCATTCCGGAACTGGCTGTGTAGCTGTGGGGGTGCCCGTGCAGGCTGTGCTGTTGTGGGGGTTCTGGATGCCGTTCCCTGTGCCCCTGGGCCGCCCCCCCATCCCCGGGCCCCCTTTGCCCATTGTGCCATTTATGTTTTGTCCATTCTGCTGTGTTCCCCCTTCCCTTCCTTTCCCGTGAGGGTGTGTATGCGCCCAGGCGTGTGTTTGTGCTGGGTGTTCCACTGTGACCTCGTTGTCCCTGTGCCTGTTGTGTGTACTGCCTCAGCTGCTCTTCTCCCTCCTCCCCGTCCCTTCCCATTTCCCTTGTCTGGGCATTTCCTTTTGGCCCTTCTGGCTTCGTTTGCCCTCAGTCAGCCATGTTTGCCTCCCACCCCTCCCCAGTGCCTTCTGGGTGTTTTGACCACGGCCCGGAATCGGCATCACATCTGTTGTGCTGCCCCGGGCCGTGGTCTGTCTGTCCGATTCCCTGCCATGGTCCCACTNGTGTTCCGCTGTGACCTCGTTTTCTCTGTGCCTGGGCCGTGGTCTGTCTGTCCGATTCCCTGCCATGGTCCCACTCCCATCACGTCTGTTCGGGGCCTTCCTGGACCACGGGGGGTGGTTGGACGGCTCACCACCACTGGGAATCCACTGTGGTGAATTGGGACCGCGTAACGTCTGAAATCACCCCATGTCTGTGGGCACTTTCTCACAAGCATTAATTCACACCTGTCAGTGCCGTGGGGAAGTCCGGGACTCAAATGATGTGCAGCTTCTGACTTGTGACTTTTAAACAGTTATAACGTTTGAATTTCTGGCTGGATCTTCTTCGAACTTTCCAGTTATGACAGTCCCCATAAACGTAAGCCATGGATAAATTTTCAGAACTGTAGCTCAAGCGTTTCCCTCAATATTGGGGCTTCAGAAGCCCCCTATTTATAATGGAGAGCAGTTCTGCCTTTAACTTTCTTGCAGCTACCGCAGCAAGAAAATACATGTTTATCTAATTTATTTAGAGCACGTCATCAACATGTAGTGGCTGTATATTATAACACCTAGGTATGCAGGTTACTGTCTGGTCTCACGTTCAGCAAAGTTTGGTCTCTTATATCTAGATCAGAATTAGTAGGTATCTTTCCTCCGGCCAAAATAATTGTTTCCTGGCTGATGTACCAGCTGGGAAATATATTCTCTTCTAATTTTTCTCTGCTTTTGCATTGGCATTAGCTAAACATGCTATTTTACTTTAGTCTGCAGCTTGAAGATGTTTGTTGGGCTTCTTCCCACTATCCAGACTCCACAGAAGAGTATTACAAACAAGTCATTGTCTTCAGAAGAGAGCAGTGCACATAACTAACAGCTGAATGAAATTTAAGAGGAGCTAGGAGGAAACAGTCATGGAAAATGATTATGTATGCAGTTTTGCTCATTGAAATAACCAATGCTGAACACAGACATGTAAACATAATGCTTCACTGAAAATGCCTTCCATGTGCAGACTTTGCCTTCCCTTCTTGAAGAAATTTCTAAGAATATTTTCGTTGGTTGAGGTTCCCATAGTTTACTTTCTCTGCAGGCTGGATAAAATTCCCAACCAAGGAAGCACTGGAGATAGACCACATTTACAATATGTGGATCTGGATGCATATAAGAACCATACAGAACTTCAGCAATGACCAATTCCATTGGTTGTGGGGTTTTTTTAAAATTCTTTTAGAGTTTGGTAAATCATGAAGTTTGGCTCCATCCCTCTCAGGATGAGCACTTTGATTTGAGGCTATTCCTTACGGAGAAGCATTAAAGAACGAAAAAGAAAATGCAATTTTAGAGAAGTATTTTAAGTTATCTTTGTAAAGATTCTAACTGGCAATCGTTATTTACACAGACCCATGCAGGTGTGCAGGGTTAGGGTACATAAGAGCAGAATTTTGTAGTGTCTGACAAATATAACATTGCCTGTTATGCTGGAGGCATGAATGAGCATAGTTAAGAAATTATCTTATTTCCATGGATGGATTCCTCTTTTTGGCCTTATGAGGCCACTTTTATACGAGGCGCTGAAAAGCGCCTCCTGAGTCCCGTGTTGAGAGAAAAGCCGCGCGGGGGAGTGTTTACATGCTCCCCGCACTGCCGGAAGTGACATGCTCCCCGTTGTCTTCAGCAGCAACAGAGAACAAGTCTTTGCCATCTTTTGTGTGACAGCCCTTCATGTATTTGAAGACTGCTATCATGTCTCCCCTTAGTCTTCCCTTCTCTAGAGAAAACATACCCAGCTCTTTCAATCTTTCCTCATAGGACTTGGTTTCCAGACCTTTGATCATCTTTGTTGCCCTCTTCTGAACCTGTTCCAGTTTGTTCATGTCCTTCTTAAATCCGATGGGGCCAATCCCAAGTCCCGCAGACTGGCACGCAGAGTACACGCGGTACATGTGCATGCCTGGCACAGGCCCTACACCACTCACTTAAACCATGCAGTGGTGCGTGCATGCATGTGTGCACACAGTATTGCGTGCGGGACTTGGGATCGGCCCCCATGTCCTTTTTAAAGACACTGTACTCTACGTAAGACCTGGCCAGTGCAGAATGGAGTGGAACTATTACTTCTCATGACATGGAGACTATGGCCGTTTCTACATGGACGGGCCCCCCCCCCCCCGCTCAGTGTTCTGGTGAGTGTTTGGGGGGGGGCGTGTCTGTGTTCATGGCCGGCGGTGGGTGGGGGGATGGGTGCGTGCCAGGTGTGCACCCATGTGAACACCACAGGTGGTGGGTGCTTGTGCGCGCGCTCCCAACGCACATCCACCTACCCCCATCACCCACCCATCTCCACCCACAGGTCCCTTCGGAAAACCAGAGGAGGCCCCGTGGGTGGAGATGGGTGGAGGTGGGGGTGTGTCCATGTAAACAGACACCCACACACCTTCACTCACCATGGCCAAACACCCATCCCCCTACCCACCTCCGTCCATGTAAAAATGGCCTATGCTTCTGGTAAAGCAGCCTAAAACTACATTAGCTTTTTTTGCAGCTGCATGACGCTGCTGACTCATGTTTGTTCAGCTTCTGATGAACTATAATCCCCAGATCCTTTTCACGCTGCCAAGCCAGGTATCCCCCATCCTGCATTTGTGCATTTGATTTTTCTTACCTAAATACAGAACTTTCCATTTATCTCTGTTGAACTTCATTTTGTTAGGGTGCAGCTATATGTGCCCGAATGGAACTGATCCCTGCACGCCCCAGGGCAGGCAATGTCAGTTACCACAGTGCAAGGCCAGTGCTGAGAGCAGGGCAGATGGTCCCCACCACCATCATGGGAAACTATCCCACCACATCCTCAGGCAGACCGAGGTGCTGGCCACATGACCCTCCCTGAGTCCACTGCAAAAGGGTACCAGAAAGGAGGAACAAGCGACAGGAAAATTAACATGAAGGGAGGAAGTTAGAAGGTAAGAACTAGAACAAGAAACAGAAAAGAGCTATATTAGGGAAAGAGGGGTTAGACCAGCAGTGCCTCAAAGGGTTCCTGAAAGAAGAAATACCAGATACGTAGAGACTAAGCTCAGAGGAGGAAGAGGTTACAGTAGCAGAGGCTAAACAGAGATTAGAAAAAGAGGAGCAGGAGGGTCTAAGAACTGAAGTAGGAACACAGGGACAGAAACGGAGTAACAAGGGATTGCATGAGAGGGAAGGGGCAGAAGGTAAGCAGGGGCAAGCACAAGCAGCATATTAATGGCTGTGGGACACCAGGGCAAATGAGGAATCAGAACAACGAGCAAGAAGCAAGATACTGGCAGTGAAACACAAAGACTGGGGAGAGAGAAGGGATGGGACTAGGACCAGGATAGGGGAACAAGAGACCCCCAGACTTGGGGGAAGGGCAAACCTGAGCCAGATCAGGGGCAGGGGGTGGGGGTACAGATGCAAGAAAGGACAAGACCACAGAAGGAAGGGGAACAAAGGAATGAAGGCAAGGGAAAGGGCAAGTTTCAGACTGAAGGAGAGCAAAAGTAAGAAGCAAAGAGATGAGGAACCCTTAGAAGGGCACCAAGGCATGAAGGCCAAAGGGAATCAGGACAAAGAAGCAGGCCAGATCGAGAGCAGGAGTGGGCATGAAGCAAGACTAAGACCAAAAACAAGACAAGGTAAAGAAGGGAGAGCTAGAGCCAACATAAGACCAAAGGGAAGAGTCTAGACATGAGTAGGGTAAGAACAAGGGGAGAGCAAGAGTTGTTCTGCCAGCTTCCTGTTGCTCCCGGCATGTCATTTGTATCTGGTCTAGTTCTTGTCTTTCTCCCCTCTTCTTTCTTGTCCTTGTTTCCTTCTAGTTGTGCCTTGTCTTCCTTGTTCCCATTCTGGTCTGGACTTGTACCCTTGACTTTTTCCTGCCTTTGTCCATCTTCTTGCCCTGAGCTCTCGTGTTGTGTCAGATTTGACCCTGAACCCTGTCACCCAAACCCCATGTCCACCCACATCCCGGATGCCCCTCACCCCATGTCCCGGACAGTTTGTTCCGCCCACCGCTTTACAGCCCCTTGCTCTTTTGACCCACTCCATTTCCTCCCCATTCCCCCACTTTCCTCCTTTTGAACCCCATTTCTTGTCTATCCCATCTTTCTTCTTGTTGTTCTCCATCTTTCCTCTTGCCCTGCACTCCCTGTTTCTATCACCCGACTCCTGTTTCTGCAACCACCCTTGTTTGTGTGCTCTTCATGCACACACCCACCCAATATGTCTCTGCCTGCCTGATTCCCTAGGGACCATTGGCACTGTGGGGACTTCATAGCCCAGTGCCAGCCTCACTTACAGCATTGGTCACAAATCTACCCCACAGAGTTTTCCAGAGTGGGGTTAGTGATGATGAGCATCCTCTCGGGGGGGGGGGGCACTGAATGGGGCTCATTTGTTGTTAGAGTGGGACAGCCCCCTTCCTGAGCCATTTTGAGGACTTCATGAGGGACTTTACCCTTGCATTTGGAGACCGAGACTTGGTGTATGCAGCTGTCTGACCTCCAGTGCTGGCCCCAGTTCCTGCGCCAACCCTGCTTCTCACTCCAGTACTCCAGTACTGGCCTCAGTTCTGTTCCAGCCGCTGCCTGGCCACCACCGCTGGCAGTGCTTCAGACTCGGGCTCCTGTGCCCACTGCCCAGCTGCCGTTACCACCACCAGCAGTGCCGTTAATGCCAGCTCCAATGTTTGCTGTCTGGCTGCCACTGCTGCTGGCAGTACCCTCAATGCCAGCCCCAGTGCCCGTTGCCACCACTAGCAGCAGCCTTGATGCCAGCTAGACTCCTGCTCTGGCCCCAACTCCTGTTCCACCAGCTTCCTAGCTGCCGCCATCTCCATGTCCCAGATGGTGGCTCCAGTCCCTACGCCGATCCAGACTCAATCTGCTCTAGCAGTGCCACAAACTGCCCACCTCAGTGCCTACTCCAGTGCCTTGAGGTGGCTCAGGCTCCTGCTCCAGTGTCTGCTCCAGTCCCAGAAACTGCACAAATGTATGCTTCAGTCTGCTCCAGCTCTGGAAGCAGCACAGACTGCTTGCCCCAGTCCTGGATGCAGTGCAGATTCTTACTCCAATGTCTGCTCCGGCTCCAGAAGTGGCACAGGCTCTCGCTCCAGGATTTGCTGCAGAAAAAGCACAGACTCTTGATCCAGAGCCTGCTCCAGCTCTGGAAGCATCACAGACTCTAGTGCTTTTCCCGGTCCTGGATGTGGCACAGGCTCACTTCTTGTCCTTGCGCTGCATGCCTACACTCTCACGGTTTCCCTTGTCTCTGACTCACTCACTCCTGTTCCCTATCTTGATCCTCCTAGCCTCTGTCTTGTTCCTGCCTCGCTGCCCATTTTGCTCCCCTATCTAGTCCTTGTCTTGCTCCCCTCTTGGTCCTTTTCCTTGCTTCCTTCTAGTTGTGCCTTGTATCCCTCATCTCTTGACCCCTTGTTTTCTTCCTGGTCTTGTTCCTCTCCTGGTCTGGTCTTGTTCTCTTGCCCTTTCCCCACCTTAGTCCTTGGTCTTGTCTTCAACCCTGCCTCCTGTTGTGCCTCCCAGCTCTGACCCCGAACTCTGTTACCCCAAACCCCATGTCTGCCCATATCCTGGATTCTGTAATTGAACAGAAAATGTCGGCCCGATTCCCATGGCTGGGAATCGGGCCAACAGATCATGGCCCGGGGCAGCGCAACAGACGTGATGCCGATTCCCAGCCATGGTCAAAACACCCAGGCAGGGGCGGGACACAGACATGGCCACCTGAGGGCAAACAAAGCCAAAAGGCACAAAAGGGAATGCCCACACAAGGGAAACGGGAAGGGAGGGGGGAGAAGGAGAAGAGCTGGACAGGTACCATATACAGCAGGCACACAGGCAGCGGAGGTACAGCGGAACACACAGCATGAGCACACGCCTGGGCACACAGACACACACAAAGGAAGGGAAGGGGGACACGGGCGCCCGGACAACACACAAGGCACAACGGGAGCACACCCCCCAGAGGAAGCACTGAGGGCCAGTCCGGGAACCCCCAGGTCACACAAGCACCCAAGGGGGGGGGCGGGCAGCAGGTGGCAGTGCTGGTGGGTGGGGACAGGTAGCTGGACACAGGCAGGTCGGTGAGGCCATGCAGAGCACCGCCCCCAGGCACCAGGGAGGGCAACCATGGAGGGAAACCCCGGGTATGCAGGCAGACCGGGGGGTGGGGCCCGGAGGGGGCCTGGGGCCGCAGGCAGGGGCAGCAGCACCCCGCAAAGCAGGCTTCACCACAGCATGGCAGAGACATCAGGGAGGGAGCAGCCAGCGGGGACCAGCCCCCCCGGACAGGGGCGGGAGCCCACATGGGGGCAGGACACTGGGGGGGCAGGGAGGAACACCAGGACTCGCAGGCAGCCGCTGGGGGCCACTGCGGGCCCAGGGGCCAGGTGCCCCACCCGGTGAACCAGGTGGGGCCAATGGATCAAGCCCCAGTGGTACCCCAGCAAGGACATGTGGTGGGCGATCAGGTAGTAGGCCTCGAAGCAATCATGCATGGAGAGACCCAGCTGGACGTCCAAATGGGACCACACCCCCAACAGGGCCAACAGCTCTGCCGTGGAAGGCTCCGACACACAGCAGGCAGCAGAAGGGGGTCAAGGAAGATGTCCCAGCTCCAGCAGCCGATGGTACACCGCCGCATGGGTGCGCTGGAACCCACGTGCCCCGTGAACACAGGCAAAGTAGGACACGGCCAAGGCAGGGCCCCCCTCAGCAAGGCACACCATGTAGGTGCCTAGACCGCACACACCCAGCACAGACACGGTCTCAGCCCAAACCAGGGCACATAAGAACACCTCCTGTCCAGGATGCATCCATCAGGGAAGCGAACCAGCCCCAGGGTGTCCGCATGCAGCCGGCAATCACGAGCGCTCACCTCATAGCCGAAGTAGCGCAGTCCGGAGCTCAAGCTCGCAAAGGCACCCGCATGGCTGCCCGGGCTGCCCAGGAGCAGCTGCATGGCTGGGGTATGCCACAGGTCGAACAGAGACATGGTCTCGCTGAAGGTCCAGATATGGGGGGCCCACTGGGGCCCGGGAAGTGGGAGCCCGGTAGATGGACAACCAGCCATGGTCCAGCTAGACAGGGAAGAATAACACCACATACAGGGGGACACACATACCCTCCAGAGACGGGCGGACCTCTGAGGGGGTCCCAAGGACAGGAAAAGCGGCCACGGATCACAACATTGTAGCACAACAGAGCAAGGCGTGGGGTGCAGACCTGGCACAGCTGGCAAACACAATAGCACTCACATAACAGCTAAACGGGACGCCAAGGCCACGGTGTTGCAAACAGACATGGGGTGGGGGGGTTGATGGGTGAAGGCATGCAGCTGCACAAGGAGCACATGGAACCATGCATTCATGCAGGCACGAGGACCCATACGCAGCCAGCACGTGTACCCATGGGCACGCCCACGGACCCATGCACCCCATTGGGGGCCCGGCCAGCTGGGGGCCGGCCCCTGGCACGCCCTCCAAGCAGAGGGCCATGATAACCATCCCACAACCCCTGGGGTCCCCACCACCATGGAGCAGGACAGGGCAGCCACCTACTGGATGCAACTCGCGCTCGCAGCCAAGTGGTACTGCGACCACACCGAGCAGCTGTGCCTCCTTGGTGCGGAGGTGCACCTGGGTGCCCAGCTGCAGGTTTCCCTGGCCTGGAGAGCTGCAAGGGCCCACAGGGTGCACCATGGCCACAGGAGAGCCCGTGCCCATCTCAGGGCACAGAGGCTATCCGGGGCAGACTGGCAGGCCATGAGCCGGGCCTGGACTTGGCCTGGGGCGGTCTGCGAAGCGGCCAGGTGCCTCCTGTGGGCGAGGGAGACCATGCGCCGGTCATTCAGCTCGCTATGCCCATTGAGAGGTGCCTATGGGTTGCAGAGCGCCCACAGGGTTGGTGGGCGAGGGCGCTGGCCCAGTGGGACGAGGCAGTCTGGAGGGCCCATCTCAGGATGGACAAGCTCACCCTGCTGCAGCTAGTGGAGCTCCTTGCGCCCTGGCTAGAGTGACAGCACACCTCCATGAGGACCCCCATCCCCATGGTCCAGCGGGTGGTCATAGGGGTCTGGACCCTGGCAACGCCCAACTCCTGTCGGTCTGTGTCCCAGCACTTCAGGGTAGGGCTGTGCACCATGGCCTGTATCCTCCGGGATGTGTGCGAGGCTGTGGAGGGCGTGCTCCTGGACAGAACGATCCAGCTGGTGGACCAGGAGGCCGTGATGGCGGGATTCACGGCTGGAGGCTTCCCCAACTGCATGGGAGCTGTGGACGGCATCCACATTGAGATCCTCTGTCCCTCCGCAGGGGAGGCAGCAGAGTACCTGAACCGGCACGGATACCACTCCCTGCAGCTGCAGGCAGTTGTGGATCACCGGGGCCGGTTCATAGACATCTTCATGGGCAACTCTGGCTGCAGTCACGATGCCCGCATCATGACCATCTCCCCCTTCTATGCCCAGATGTTCTGGTGGGATTTCACTGACATGGGGATGACCTGGATTGAGGGGGTACCAATGCCCCCCTGTATCCTGGGAGACCCTGCCTACCCCCTCACGTTCTGGTTGATGAAGGTCTACCCTGTTGCACGGACCCCTGCGGAGGTGCTATACAATACCGGCCTGTGCTCCAGCAGGACCGTGGTGGACCGAGCCTTCGGGGCCCTCAAACAGCGCTGGAGGAGTCTCGCTGGGTACCTAGACTACACTTTGGAGACCTCCGTCCTGGTGATTGGGGCCTGTTGTGTGCTCCACAATGTCTGTGAGACCGGGGGGGCAGCCCTGGAATACTCCAAGCCCCACTGGGCCACCGGGCCCGTGCCCCTGTACGTGAACACCGAGAACCCCAGGGAGTACCGTTATGCCAAGCACATCTGAAACGCCCTGGCGAGGCATATCACCTGGGGGGCCCAGGTGTGAGGGGCTCCCCTCCCCAGCCCACCCCCTGAGGTTCCCGGGGCCAGCCCCTGCAGGGGTGGCCCCCCCTGTCACCCACATGCGGACCCTGGAGGCATACTTGTGCATAAACATTTATTTCAATGCGTGTACATGTGACCCCTCCACCTCTGCCTCCACCCCTGTAGTGCCCTGTCCCCTCTAGAGCCCCCCCTCACACCACCCTCCCCCTCCCTCCCCATCTCCCCCCTCATTTCCGGGGTTGGCCCCATGAGCACCTGGTGTGGGCCATGGATCCCTGTGAGCTCCCCTCCCCCCCGCTGTCTGTGTTCCCAGCAGTGTCCTGGGTCTCCTCCTGGTCCATCAGGGGGGTCGGTGGTTGCGGGGAGGGGAGTCTGGGACCCGGGGGCCCCCAATGGTGGCTGCACCCTCCTGAGGCTGGGGGGCACCAGGAGGTGGATGTGTGGCCCCTGAGGGTGCGGGGCCGGCTGGGGCACCTGGGCAGGGGGTGGGGCCGCTGAGGGGCCTGGCATGGGGCCCTGGGCTGGCAGGGTGCCTGGGGGTGCAGCTGCCATCACATAGGCACACATTGTGCCAGCATGCAGGAGCAGGGAGGTCCCAATATCGTGGGACCTATCCATCTTCACAGAGTGCTCCCGCACCATGCCTGTGATGGCCTGCTCCAGCCTCCCGAGGGCCTCCACCTGCCTGCAGTGCTCCCAGCGCTCCCGCCTCCGCTCCAGGTGCACCTCGGCCTTGAGCCTCCTGTCCCTCACCTCGGCCCACTCCAGGGACCGCTTGATGGCCACCTCCATCTGGTCCACAGCCGCTATCCTCCTCTCCCCCTGTTCCTCCAATGACTGGATGATCTCCTCCACCTGGTCCTCCCTCCTCCTGCGGACCCATGCCTGGTGCTCCCTCATGTGCTGTGATGGGGCCACGGGTCCTGGGGATGTTGGCTGCCAGGGTTTCCCTGAGGGTACAGGAGGGTTAGTTCGATTCTGACCTGGGCCCCTGGCCCCTGGCCCCTGGTGGTGATGGGGCAGGGGCCCTGCAGGCCCCCGGGTGTCTCAACTGGCCCCTCCCCACCCCCAGACCCTGGCCCCTCCCACCCCCTCCGACTGTCCAGGGAACCCCTCTCTGCACCCCGGAGTGCCCTCCCTACTGGGTCGCCTGGGTCTGGTCCCAGGGTGTCCCGTGGCCTGCAGGTGAGGAGGGGGGGTTGTGGGTGTAGGGGTGTGCAGTTGGGCAACCTGGGGCTGGACCCCCTCCTGCCTTGGTAGTGGGGGCTGGGGCTCAGGCTGGGGCTGGTCCCAGCCCATCCATCCCCCCCTTGGCCCCTGCCCCCATGGGCCCAGTTCCTCCCCCCTCCGGGTCACTCGCTTACCCTCAATGTCGGTCTTGGATCCTTCCAAGGCTGGCCCCTCGGTGTGGGAGTGCTCCCCCATGGACCACTGGCTGAGGGTGATGAGGGTGCCAGCCTCGGACTCCGCTTGGTTGGCCTGGGGGTGTGTGTGCTCTCCGGGATGCTGTCCGGGGGGGGCCTGCAGGGGTCAGGGGTCCTGGGGTGCTCCTCCTGGGGGTACGGGGCCCTGGAGCTCGTGTCTACCAGGGGAGCGGTGAGTGGAGGGGGTACCTCAGCCTGTTCCCTACCCTGGACCACAGTGCTCCTGACGAGCCGTGGGGCGACTATGGACCCATTCATATGCAGGATGCGGTCCAGGGCATCGTAGAATGGGGCAGTCCGGGCTCCATGTCCTGACCGCCTATTGTTGTCTCGAATGGCCTTATACCCCCCTCTTCAGCTCTTTGGCCTTTGAGTGGCACTGTGCCGCTGTGCACTGATGCCCTGATGCCTCCATGTCCCACACTATGTCCTGGTAGACATGCTCATTGTGCTGGTTGAGCACGAGCTCCAGCTGGTACTCCACGGTCCCCCATATTCTTATGAAGTCCCGGGTCTCCTGGAGCCCCCACTGGCCCCCTCTGTGGTACACCTTCCTCCCTCTTCTCCACTGTGGTTCGTCATCGTCCTCCTCCTCCTCCTCCACCTCCGCCTCTGCCTCCGCTTCCACCCGGGCTGGGCCGGTGTCCTCCGGGGGCTCGTCCCCCCGGGCACTCTTCCATGTCTGTGGGAGGCAGGAGGTGGGGGGTTTAGGGTTGGGTGTGTGTCCTGGCCCCTTGCGGGGCGCCCCCTTCCCCCTCCTCCCTGGTGGGAGCCCGGGCTTGCCCCTTGCCCCCTCCTTGGTGCCCCTGCTCCCTTGGGTGCCTCCTCTGCCCCCGTTCTGGCTGCTGTCCCCGGGGCGTCGTGTCCCACCTGCTGTGGGTGTTGTCCCTGCACCTCCTCCATGGTCAGCATGACCCCTGGCTCCCCCTCCTCCACCTGCGCTCCCTCCACCGCTGCCCCTGCCTCCTCCTCCTCCACCCTCGCTCTCTCGCCCACTGCTCTCTTCCACCTCCCTCCTCGCTCCATCCCGCCATGCTTCCCTGCTGCAGATTTCCCTTTAAATGTCCCTCCAGTGGTTGTGTTGTTGCTGGTTGCCTGGCAGCGATGCTGCATGCATTGTCCATGGCTGGGGATCATTTCCTTTGTTTACGCCCGGGGATTGGCATCCAGATGTTATTTTTTGTGCTTCCCAGTGGGAATCTCTTTGACCACGCTTCCCGAGTTTTTGCGCCAGGTAGCCCGGGAAGCGTGGTTGAAATTGACCCCATGTGGGTATTGAGCATGGTGAACATCTGGCGGCCGCCGAACAGACGTTCAGGGCTCTTTGGCCCCGCCGCGGGATTGAGCGTGGTTCACTGTGGTTGAGCGTGAACTCGTAACATCTGAAAACACCCTCTGATAACAGCTCACAAAGAGTAAATACAGGTGTGTGGCTGGGCCAGCCCAGGCAGAAAATTGTGGGCAACACACGCCGAGGCACTGAACTGATGTGGCCGCGACTGGGAAGCTGGACCCAGTGGCCTCACAGCCTGGTTAGGGCCAGGATCACAACGGACATGTGGTTGGATGGCCCCACCTGAGCAGTGCTCCCAGCGCCCCCCCCCCACCATGACAGGCAGCTATGTTGGTCAATGAGGCACAGCTATGGATGCCAGCCATGGTGGCCCCTGGTCCAGGCTGGGTATGCCAGGGCACAACAGACATGTTAGCCTGCTGTGGCCCACTTTGGTCAGTTGGGTCTTAGGGCAGGCTGTGACCTTGCAGATTTTCCAAGGTCACAGCCTGGGCAATCCCAAGCCAACATCTGGCAGTGCCTGCACACACAAGCAAGTGGGTCCCAGGCTACAGTGGGCCAAAGTCATGTCTGTTTTTATTAAAAGTCTCCCAGCAGTGCTGGGAAGACCTGTGGCTCCCATGTTTCCTATCTTAAACACAAAAGATCTCTCCAGCACTCCTCAAGAGGCACCACATTAGGGATTTTATTTTCTGCTGTTAAGTGCAGAGTTCTGCATATTTATTAAATCTTTCAGCAGGCCTATTTAAAATAGGTAGTAGCATTTAACCCAAAGTGCCTATTGACCCATGCTTGCTGGGTCCAAATGCAGTGGGAAAATCTGATTCCTTCTCAAGCTTAGCTGTGATTCTCTCAGTTAAATACCCTGAGAAGGATGGGCCATAAAGTGAATAACACTGAATATCTTGATGTGATGCTAGGATTTGGCAGAATCACTGTACCTGGGCCACATCCAGATTTTAGCATTCAAATATGGATCCTGTCCAGGGGAATGAGATGGACTGTATCTGTTGGAAAAACTCACAAGTATGCCCTTCTCCTGCTGAAAGGATTTCTTTTAACCTTCCATAGCTGGAACAAACAAAGTGAACTTTAAGGGAACTTGGAATACATTTGGGGTCTAAGACATGTCAGGAGTAAGCTGGAGGAATTTCTGGAATGGAGATCTAAAGAAACGATTAAGGCAGACAAGAAAAAAGCCTCTGTGTTTGCCTCCCTTTCCTTGCCAATGACACTGAACTGCTCTAAGATATGCTTTGCCAGGTAGTAATCTGGCAATTGTTGTCTATAGCCATCAGTTTCAGTAAAAACATTTTCATTCCAGGCCTTCTGTTTAGGTAGAACCATACCAAATACGGCCATGAGTGACCGAACCAGACATGTGACAATGTCCGTACCATTTCCATGAAGAGGGGGGAGCATTAGATTGTAATGGATGGGGGGTGGGAGGGAGGAATGGAAGGTTGACACAGCTATCCTATTCTTTCATGACATTTACTTTTGTACTGTCCCAGTACTTTTTAATTAAGCAACGTGAGTAGTGTCAAGCAAGGGTACGCCTCATGTAGATTTAGTTTTGGTATCATTTTTTAGTCCCAAACTGTAAGGCAGTCTAAGGTTGGGAGCTGGTGACAACTCTGTTCACTATCAGGCAGGGAAATTAAACTTTAAGTGTAAAAAAAAAAAAATAGGAGGAAAATATCGACATTTGAACATCCAATAGGAAGACAGGAGACAAGTTCTGGCACACTGCTGGTGAATTGTGTGTTGCCACAAGATAACTAACGAAGTCCGATTCTGTTCCTATTGCATTCAGTTGTAAAACTCTCACTGGCTACATTGGGCCACAGCTTTGGCCCCAAAGCCAGAAGCACTTCAGGGTGACCCATACTTTACCCTTCAGATTGATGACCATTAGGGTTGTCATTTTCCTCCAGAAAGAACTCCCGAGGAAGCAGGGCCACATAGGAAGGTGGGGGAGAAAAAGACTGTCATGCCACTTTCTGATGTAACTCTGCCTCTGAACATTTTGACGTTATGATGCTTCACAGGGGTTGGGGTGACTTTGTCCAAGGGGCGGTTCCACGGGTCAAAGGGGCTGTCATGCCCCCTTTCTGTCACAACCACACTCTTGCAAAGAGTTATAACATTACAGCACGCTATGAGGTGGGGCCACATCAGAAAGGATGTGGGGAAACGCTGTATGACTTGTCCCCTTTCTGACATGGCTGCCTTCTTCCACCCCTGGAAGTTGCAATTTCTTTGGGTTTCTGGGGGTGCCCCTGGCTGACTCAGAGAAATCAAATCTTCCCTTGAAGTCCAGGGAAAACCTTGGTCAAAACCTGGAGTCTGTGGGTGAGACCTAGAGAAGTGGCAACCATAATAATCATCCATAAAATGTGACTGAGCATGGCCCAGGCTACTACTGATGACTGGCTAAAAACTGTATAGTTCTTAACCTGAATAGGCCTGAATTAACCATTAACCTACAGGTGCTAACAGCACAATACATTCCCCTCCTTCCCCTATGTATTCATGATCATCTATTTTCAGGATCACCCAACAAGCAGCCACCATACAGCCAACACTAACCCGCCACCTATGCCATCTGTTCAGAGGATGTGGGGCCCGCCATGGGGTTAATAAGTGTGTGCAATTCATTTTTATTTGTTTAAATGACTACAATGAATGAAGCCCTATTCGTTTTGGTAATTAGAACACAAATATGACAGACAGGAGTAACAAAAATGGACGAAAACAAAGGAAAAAAGCATGCTTTTTTGTTACCAAAATGAAAAAAATAAATTCACTTCACTTGTGCAAACCTGCTGTTGGGGTCATTGTGTGCATGTATGCCCTTTCCCAGAATGACACTGGCAGCATCAGCACCATTTTGGAAGAGGGCAGCTGGTCTGCGCATGCACCAGACCATTCTTTGCATGCGCAGACCGGCTGCCCTGCAGACCGACTGCTGGTGCCATTTTGGTAAAGGACACACATGCACAGAACGGTCCCTGTGGCCATTTTGCACATGTGCAGTGGTTTTTCTTTTGTCTTATTTTTAATAAAAGCAAAAAACAAACAAAAGAAAATGAACTTTTTTGCTTACAACCTATCCCCTCCCCCCCCCAAAAAAAACACCTAACAAAAAAAAACTGAAGGGGTTTTTGTAAATGAAAAATGAAGATATATGAAAATGAATGATGTACCTGCTGGACGCCCGTACAAATGCCCACATGTTGGCGTGCTATTAGTTAGACTGGAGAGGAGTTGGTGTGTGCTTAGGGAGGGGTAAGATACTGCTGCGGCTGGAGAACAGGACTGACTTGGGTGTGAATTGATCAGCAAATCAGCTTAGATTGGCTTTATGCTGAGGAGATTGCTCTCTTTTTCTCTGTAGCGTTCCCTCTCCCCCCACCTTTCCCTTTCGGCCTTGAAGTGACTGCCCTTCAGAGAGGGAGCCCCAGCTTCCTTAGTTGCTAGAGCATCTGAGGGGGAGGGGAGGAAAGTAGCAGCACCTGGTTCCCCTGCCTCTCCGCTGCACCAAAGGCATTTCCTTCCCTCCTTCGCCCTTTAGCTCCATGTGTAAACTGTGGGCTATTTGTTAGGCTTGGCACTCAAGGCATGTGGGTGAGTAAAACACACACACTATCCAACTCACAGTGTGGTTAGCATACCATTTGTTAACACCCTACCTCATTCCACTGCAGCATGTGTGCTTCCAATGCCCAGTGCCAGCCAAAGGCATAAGTAATTTACCAAGCCATATACCATGAGTTCCCTGTTTTTGCAGAAGAGTAGGAATGCAGGTTGCCTCAGTGGAGGACCCTGTGGTCCATTTGCTACTCTTCTCCTGTCAAGATTTGTATTGTCGAGGATATATTATTTGGGTACGTGCATGCCCTTTATTAATTGTCTGTATAACACCTAGCATAAGGAGGCACTAGCACAAAGTGTACTAACTAATCAAAGCAGAACATATGGAGAGGGCAACTAGTTTCTTGTAATTCCACTACACTAACCACAAGCTACCTGGATCCACATATTTATTATGTTATAAAGGTGTTTCTTCAGCACTTCTTGGCACTAAGTTTGTCACTTTCTCCTTCCCCGCTTCATCATCTTCTTCCTAAGTGTTTACCAACTTTTATTCCAGTCATCAGGCTGCCCCAAGCTTTCCAGCACTTTCTTAGATTTCTGCACAAATCTCCACTGATATACTGTGTTTGCTTAGTGCAGGCTTCTGTTTAACAGGCTTGCTTCCCAACACCCCCCACACCCCAGGATCCATAGTCTTAACTACTGTACTGTTCTCCATTAGTTCAGATTCTCAACCCTCTCTCTCCCCAACACATTTACAGCATGATCCTTTTGCTACTTAGGCCCTTTTTACACAGATGCCCTCCCCCTCACCCATGTGTGCGGGTGGGTAGGTGGTGGTGGGGGTGTCCGTACGACCGCCGCAGCGGGTGGGTGTGCATTGGGGACAATGGAGGTGCCTCCGTGCGTGGAGATTGGTGGAGGTGGGTGGCCATCCATGTAACAGGCCACCCACCCACATTGTTGCCCACCAATCCCCCCACGCATGTGCGCTGGTTTGAAAAGACCTTAGTGTCAATGATAGCCCTTAGCATTGGTTCAAGTTCCAGTTATTTCCATGGGACTTGTGTCAGTATTTATTTATTTATTTGAAAACTTACATCTCACCCTTCCCCTAAGACTCAGAGCAGATCAAAACATTAAAACCACATAAAAATAGAACTGCATAAAAACATTTTAAAAACTCCTTGAAAAACCACTCCAGCCCCTATCCCTGCCTGCCAAATGCTTGGCCAAAACGAAGTCTTCCATTGCCTCAAGAAAATGCACAGGGTCAGCTCTTTCAGAGAAAGGGAATAAGAGCTAGAACCAACACTAAATTTCTTGGTGATTCCCAAGGAAAAAATCCAAGCAGAAATAAGAGTTAAAAAGGAAACTATTTTGGTCTAGGTTGTGCAAAGGAAAATACTTTTGAAATAACATACACATGCTTTGTGACACTGATGTTTAGAACTGCAGCTATTCTGAGGGATTAGAAGTCCCCCAAAAAACGAGAAATGATAAAATTGTGGGACTGTCAGCATTCACTAAAAAACAAAACAAAAACCTGTTAAAAACACAACTGAAGTGTCCTCTTAAGGTTAAAAAAATAAGTGACAAAAACAACAAAAAATTTATTTTAAAAATATTTTAAAATTTTATTTCATTAATTCATTCAAATGTGTATCCCGTCCTTCCTAAAAGGCTCAGGGTGGCTGACAACATACATAAAGAAAAATCCATAAAAACAATCAAATATAAACCCCCAAACCACCCCCAAATGATGTTTAAGCCCATTTTATTATTTGTATGGTGAGAAACAGATTCAGATACATGAAATAGCTTTATACACTATTTTATTTTTCACTGTATTCCATGGGACAGGCATGATGCATCTATAAGGTTGTGAGAAGGTAAGCTGGTTGCTTCTGGAGACACTGGGGGCCATCAGTTTACCCTTATCCTTGCAACATGGACCTGCCTGCTGTCATTCTCATTGTAACCAAGCCAAGTACGTGCACTTGAGACCTCACATATTCATGAATGTTAGACCCCTTGTCAATAACTCTGTTCCCCTTCCTAAGTCTCTCCCCCAGCTCCTGTCTCTCAGATTGTAAGCCCTAGGGGCAGGGACCGTGTCTATTTTATTACTTTGTAAAGTGCCAGGTACACTGCTGGCGCTATATAAATGTTTGTTAATAATAATAATAATAATAATAATAATAATAATAATAATAATCTGGGAGTCCGGGGGAGGTGAACTACAGGAACTGGGATATTCCCTTTGACTGGGGATCCTTTTACTCCTTTGTATGATAGAGTTGCATCCACTTACTCCATAGCTTAATTCACAATTGAAACATGAGGTAGAAACAAAGGAAGATTTTTAACTTTATTTTTTTCTCTTCCTGTTAAGAGTGGCTCAAAGATTATATGGAAACAGGAAAAATATGAGCACAGTTCTCTCTGCTTAATTTTTTTTGTCTGATTCTAAGATTAATGCTAGCAAATCACCCCTTGCTTGAAGTTTCCATCAACCTATTTATGGAATATAAATTATATCCCATAATTTGTATCATATCATATCATCATATAATGTTATTAACAAAATATATTACTTGGCAACAGCTCTGATGGACTTTAGGTACCTACAGCAGTATTTCCTATACTATGGGACTTGGCCTGCACACATGACTGGTTCACTTTGCATGAGAGTAATTATGGCCTGAATCCATTCCGCACGAATTGGAGAATCACCGGCACATCCAGATTTTTAATATTGCTAATATTAATGTCCTGCAGCACGAAGAGGAAAATGCATACTTGTTAGCTATCTATTTCCTCCCATTAGCTGAGAATGAGCATGCTACACTCTGCTTACCACCATGGCCCTTTCCACATGAGACACCCCTCCCCCACGTGGGTGGACAAGGTAGGGTGTCCATGTGCCTGGCGGTGCGGGTGGGTGGTGTGTGTGCTCCCGCGCTCCACCCATCTCCACCAATCCCCCACACATGGAGGCATTGGACAAACCGGAGATGCCTCCGTGCGTGGAGATCAGTGGAGCTAAGTGTGCATCCGTGCGACCGGCCGCCCACATGCCGCACACCAGCCATGGCATAAACCCATCCCCCCCACACCATGGCGTCTCCCCGGTCTGTTTGAAAAGGACCCATGATTCAGGGTTGGATTAATGTAGAGAATTTAATGGCCACAGATAGGGCTGCCACTTCTTATGGTTTGACCCTAAGACTCCCATTTTGGCCTATTGGAGTTTCAGGGTGAAACCGCAAGAAGTGGAAACCCTAGCCACAGCCTTTGTAAGTACTTTGGGTGTGACAAGTCCTGCGTTGGTACGGGGACTGTGCTGGATTGACCTTGAGGTCCCTTGTTCTGCAACTCTGACTTGTCTACAATTGGTGGAAAAATAATTTTGGTGAATTCATTTCATTTATTTATATAGCTTTTTGTTTTCTTTAACCTAATCACTGCACTCAAAAGTGATCAGAATACTTATATTTTCAAAGAAACTAGGTGTCATAATCTCGTTGTATTTTCCTAACTTCCCATAAGCTCCTTTGAAAATCTCACGAAGACTTTTGTGACAAATTTGACTTAACACAAGCACTAAACACTGACAAGTTAAACACAAAAAATAGAAAATGCGTTGTATATCTAAACTTGGTTTTCTTTCATTTGTAAACCGAGGACTGTCATGAATAAAATGCACACATCTATCAAATGATGGAAAATATAAGACTTAAAAAAACCCTAAAAAGTTGTTAATGGCTGTGCTTGTGGAAATTACCCTTTAGAGACACTTCTGCTTTAAATATGACTTAATAGCATCAAGATATGGGAATTGGTAATAGGAAATGGAAACTTTAAACTTTAGGTCACTGGTTCAAATACAACCCATGTTGACAGTGCCACAAAGTAATTATTATCTCATGCCAGTGTAATACTCAGTGGATTAGTGATGCCAGTCCAATTCCTAGTGGGTCAATATCCAATACTGGGGGGGGGGGATCTAATAACCTAGATGGCTAATTGGCAGCCTGTTTGACAACTGCAGAGAGGCCATAGACAGAATGGGCAGGGTATTTTCCCTGTTATCATTCTCCAAGCATTCAACCCTTAGGTTGATCCCATTAAAACAGGGTTGATGCACAAAGGAAGAGCACTAGTGAAGAAACTTTCGCTGTCATTGCTTGAGTTTAACCTCTTCTGCGGAGAATCAGGAAAGTCAGTGAAAAGAGCTGATCGTTCAAAAACCAATTGAAAATACTAGCTTGCTTTGTCTTTTCAATAGTGAAAATGTGACATTTAAATAAACAAATGTAAAAAACATCAAAACGACAATGGTAAAGATCATGGAAAATTATAAGAACTTTTTTTGCAGGGAATTTAACCCTCTGACATTGAGTGTAATAGTTTTAATTCCCTCCATCTTCATTTTTCGGTTGTAATATTTTGTTGTTACCATAAGCCCCTCTACTGGGCAGCTGTTCTTTCCCACCAATCCACTCTCCATTTTTTGTAATGTGCTGCATTCGCCATCTGCGAGCCTTGCTTTGACTCTCCCTTATCGCAGTCCCTTTCCCTCTTCGCTTTACCTCTTTTATGAACCATAGCTTTATGCAAGAACATTTATCATCCCTATTTCCACCCCTTTTACCATCCCTTCCCTACCCATCGTCTCCCCTATTTCCCCCCCTCCCTCTGCCTGGAGGGGGGCAGCACGTCACTTCCAGTAGCACTGGGAGTGTGTAAACACTAGGGGTGGGACTACTGGATCATCCGGTATCTGATACTTCCGGTATTTTGGTGTACCAGCAGTATCGGATTAACCTGGTAATCCGGCCCATTTTCCGGATTCCCCCCCGTACCAGATTTTTTACATTGCGGCCATTCAAATGAAAAAAAACACAAAAAACCCCCAAACACTTTCCCTCCCCGAGTCCAGGCTGTGCAGGTGGAAGGGGGGACACCCCCCACCCACCCTGCCCAGCCTGGATTTAAAAAACAATTTTTTTTTCTTTAAGTCCCAAGTGCGGGCTCCGGGTCGCCACTGGCGACTCACAGCCTAAACCAGCATCCACCAGCAGGTATTAGTACCAGTACTAGGGGATCCCTGGGGTGGGGGGTGGTTTAACACCTCCCACCCCAGGTATCACCCTACCTCCCCATCCAGGGATCGCCTACCTTGCACTCTGGGCAGCAGCGGCGGTGGTGGTCTGGCTCCGGCAGCTTCAGCGTTGGCTGTGGCTGGCAGCTTCAGCACTACTAGGCCTTCTGTTGAACTTCTGGGTTTTACCGGAAGGCCTAGTAGTGCTGAAGCCAGCAGCCACAGCCAGTGCTGAAGCCACTGGAGCTGGACCACTGCCGCCGCCACCGCCTGGAGCGCAAGGTAGGTGATCCCTGGGTGGGGAGGTAGGGTGATCCCTGGGGTGGGGTGTGTGTTAAACCACCCCAACCCCAGGGATCACCCTAGTACTGGTACTTACCTGCTTCTGGATGCTGGTGCAGGCTCTGGGTCGCTGGTGGTGGCCTGGAGCCCGCACTTGGGACTTAAAGAAAAAAAAAAGTTTTTTAAATCCAGGCTGGGCAGGGTGGGTGGGGTTGCCCCCCCTTCCACCCGCACAGCCTGGGAGGGGGAGGAGGGAGGAATTTTTTTTTTATTCCATTGATTTCAATGGGGACTGTTCCCCATTGAAATCAATGGAATAAATCCGGTACCGGTATACTGGGTGTAAACCGGGAATCCGGTTTTTTGAGAACCGGTAACCGGTAAAACCGGTAACCGGTATTCTGCCTGGTGTCCCACGCCTAGTAAACACTCCCTGTGTGACTTTCTTCTTGAATGTGGGGCTCAGGAGGTGCTTCTAAGAACCTTGTTTAAAAGTGGCCTTAGTGCACTCAGTTGCTCTGAAATCAGTAGGACTGCTTCTGCATAACTGTTTTTAGGATTGGAGACAAAGTGGTAAAGCAAGGGTTAAAACTACTACTACTGCTAATCATTTCTATAGCACTACTAGATGTACACCATGCTTTACAGTCACAGATTTTCAGCAACAGGTCCCTGCCTGGTGGGCTTACAATCTAATATGGACAAGAGTGAGGGGAATACTGGGACAGACAGATTCCCATTTTACAGATGGAGAACTGAGGTTGAGAAACTGACTTGCCCAAGGCCACCCAGTGAGTTCATGTCATGGCTAGAGTGGGATTTGAACCCTGACTTTGCAGGTCCAAGTCCAGCACCTTATCCACTACACCACACTGGCTGTCACACATGAAGACAGTATTTCTGTCATCACGACCTGGTCCAGAGCAGAAATCCATGGCGGATATGGTTCAAAGCATGTCAGGGCACCGACCATACATGCCCATGGCTGGACTGTCATCCCGCCACATGCATGGCCCAGGGAAGCAGAGGGCCACAACAGATGTGCAGGAAGATGGCCACACTTGTGCCATTCCCAGCACCTTGTTGTGATGGGCAGCCATGCTCGCCAGTGATGGCTGGCCATGGTGGGCCTCAATTCAGGCCAGGTCATGACAGGCCACAACAGACATGCTATCCTGTTGTGGTCCTCTTTGGCCCACTTGAGTGGGCCTTAGTCTGGGCTGTGACTTTGGGGGTTTCCTGAAGTCAGAGCTCAGGCTAGCCACCAACACAGCCCATGAAAATCTCAGGCCAACATCTGGTGGCACAAAAACAGATGTGCAAAATTGACCAAAGTGGTCACAGGCCAAACTGGGTCACAGCAGGACTAAGGCTCATGTCTGTTTTTAGCCTGAGAAAGAAGAGTTAGGTGTGATCCATAAGGCTTTAGGAGGAATATTTCAGAGTAAGTAGTTTATGGATCATGGCCTTCAAATGTAAGAATAGATAAAAACACCCTGTGGAGTCAAAAGCTTTAGAAGAGAGAAAATGGAAAAAATGTTGATTGATAGAAAAGACTTGGGAGGACAGCATTACTGCAAGTACCACGTTGTTGGTGAGGAACATGATGGAGAAATTCTAACTTGTTAGCGTAATATGGAAAGATTGTTTATTATGCGTGTGCACAGAGTGATCATTTCTAATTCTTGTTATCTTCTTGGTACTATTCAAAATCAGACACATCTGTCTGTGTACCATATCTTAGTCTGGAGAGAGAGTATGGTTGCTGTGTTAATCCCAAAAGTAAGATGAGGACAAAACAGTTCAGACAATATTATAGAGTGGCAGGAGCCACTTTATAGTTTAGGTATGTTGCACGCTCCATTATAAAGCCTGAACATTCTATTCATTATAAAATTGACATGATTAAAGTTAGAATTGTGAAATTTGTGGTGAAGGATCACTGGAGAAAGCGGTTCATGCTGTCCAAATCCAGCTGAATCGGTTGGATAACAGTGAGGTACTGCAGTTTGAAAACTGCACTTTGAAGCCTGTTTTTTCAAAAGGTAGACCATCTCGATCTCGGCAGGGTAAAGGGGTTTTGTGTTGGTTGGGAGGAGGTGCAAACCTTTTAGAAAATTAAAGGAGGCTGCCAGGGCATGCCTTCTGGTTTACTTTTTGTAAATCTGGCTAGTAGTTTTTAAGTTGTGACATCTTGAAAATCCAGTGTTAGCCTATGGAGATCATCCTGAGTGTAGCGTACTTGTGAACATTCTATGTGTAATGCAGAGACTGTTTAAAAGCAAACAGTCTTGACTACTGGGGACTACAACTCCCAGCAGGCACTGCTTGCTAGAGCCTATCAGTACTGGGGAAAGAGAGGGAACTGCACCACCCAGGGGACAGTGCGAGTGACTGGTTGGCCATGTTTAGAGCTGATCTGGTGGGGAGAGGAGGAGAGCAAGGCCTGTGAAAGGGAGAGAGCTGAAGCTCATTCTGATCTGATCCTGCACAGCAGGTGCCTCAGTTTGGGGGCCAGGGATGGTTAAACAACAGAGTTAGCAAATCCCGCAGTGATGTTTGGGGTGGCTGATCTTGCCCCCTAAACCTACCCAGAAACACAGAGTGCATGCATTTCAGTGGCAGCCCTTCCCCCTCCAAAAACCTGAGATGTCTAGGCTGCAGCTCCAATAGGGCGCCCCATTGGAAGAGTATGGCTAGGGCCGCAGCGCTAGAGTTTGCCTGGGATGATCCCAGGTGCAGGAAGAGGGCAGAGGTTTATCCTGGAGCCATGGACAGGAGGCTACAGGTGGGATGGACTCTATCTTATTTCAGCACTTCTCCCTCTGACTTTCCCAACCTCACTAAGGAATGAGGGGTAGGTGGGTGCTCTGGACTGATACAGTGGGCATTCTGCAGTAGGAGGGGTGGGTTCATCTGCAGAGCAACCCTGTGGGGAAGGGTGGCAAGTGTGGTCCTCTTGGGAGGATGATAAGAGTGAGCCTCACCCCAGGGAGTGAAATCCTATGGGGGAGCAGGGAGGGAGGGAGCATACACAAAAGGACGGGGACATTAAGGGGAGACAGTAGGAGCAGAGCCTCTGTAAATAGCTTCCACAGTAGAAGCCATGCACAGGGGGAGCAGTTCACAGGGAGCAGCTTTATTGGGGATACAGAATATGGAACCCAGTAGAGGGGGAGACCTGCAGCATGGGCAACATTGTGCAAGAAAAGGAGCCCTGTCCGGGGGGGAAGTAACATGGGGGAGTCTTGTACAGACAGAGAGCTGCAGCAATATGGCCATAACTGTGCCATGGGAGAGCCCTGGACAGAGGAGAACTGAGTATAGGAGCTCTGTATAGGGGGAGAACTGCAGAATGGGCAGCATTATGCCAGGTGGAGAGTCCTGTACATGGGCACAGCACAGTCAGGGAGCCCTGTACAAGGAATGAAGTAGCCTGTAGAGGGGGAGGCCCTTATAGAAAGCAGAATGGCCAGTGTTGCACAAGGAAAAGAGTTCTGACAGTGGAAATTAGAGTGGAAGACTCCTGTACAAGCCATGAGCTAGAGAGATCAGAGAGAGCAGTTCTTGGAAGTTTGCAATGCTTAAACCAAACCAAAGTTGTTGTATTTTTAGTAAAGCAGGGAGCTACCAGTAAAAATCCAACTTCGCCTTGCTTGCTATTTGAAGGAAGTAACAACCTCCTAAACTGAAGGGAACACCTCTTACACCTTAGTCTCTCCTAAGCCCTGCTCCATAGTGGTTATGCTGCTCAGTATTCTACTGCGTTAGCAGGACAAAGTTTCTCCTTTGCATTGTATTTAACAAAAAACTTGGATATTCCATAATAAAAACACCTCCAGTTTACAAGAAGAGTTAAGGCTCTTGCAAATTCAATTATGCACTAAAAATCATGGAAATTGGAAGTTAAGGCTTCAGCCTTAACTTCCATGCCATGTTAGCAGTAAAGACATTGTACAGTCTCACATATTGTGCTCGCTTACAACTTAGGATCCATGCACCCACACTTTGCCTTTTAGCCCCATTTCTCTTCCTCTTTGCAGGTTGGGGGCAACACTGAAGCTGGGGACAGGAGGGTGTGAACTGACCCCCTCCTTTCCTCCTATCCTTTCATTTCAGTTGGGGAGAATGGGACAGCTGACTAATGGCTCACAACCATCCCCTTTACCCACTAGTCTCTACTGCTCTCCCAGAGCACAGAGGAGCTGGGTAGAGTCGTATACAAATGTTTAATGAAAACTAAATTGGGTATGCATTGAATTTAATAAATGTACGTATTTATTTATGTATTTATTTTGTACTTCGTATTTATTTACGAAGTACAAAATAAATCACCAAACAATGTTTAAAACATATTCCACCACAATGTTACTGGAGGCCAACAGCCTCCTTTGGCTGTACTCTTCTTACTGAGGTGAGTTGTTCCTTTTTGACTCCAGTCCCTCTAGCTTGGAGAACCCTCATCTCTGCCTTTTTGAGCCTGTTTGAGCAAACCTTTCCTGAGCTTCTTCTTGGGTTCCCAGCCACAGGACCCTTCTGAACAGGCCACCATTCCCATGCCAACTAGTTCCAGAGAAGCCCTGGGTAATTCAGGTTTCTGGGTGAGTTCATTGTCTCAGGCCTTCTACCCAGCGAGGTGTCCCCAAGGCCTGCTTCAACCTTGGCAGCAAGCTCCCTGGTTCTGACCCTTGCCTCCTCTCCCCTCATTTACTAAGCTATCGCTCAGTCTAGCTGGGGTCAATCGCTGCCTAGATCAATTAGTTCATTCTCTATTATAGACCAAAGGCATGGGCCCTGGGGGAAGGGTGCAGGAAAGTATGGTTCCACTGCCCCCTGGCTCTGCCCCTTCTTAGTGTTGTGACATGACACTTGAAAAAAGGGCCAGGGTCATGTCAGAAAAGGGCTGGGACATCCTTTGACTAACCCTTTCTGATACGATTACATTCATTTTCCGAGCATCATGACATCACAATGCTTGGAAAGGGGCTTGGTCATTCCAGAAAAAATAGCAAAGAGACTCTCCCATCTCTTACCCCTCTTAATGTAATTCTACCAGCACCCCTGGTCAAAGGTGCTTGCTGTACGCTGCTGTAATTTAAGGTGATTGCTGGCTATACTCCTCATCAACTAAGCAGCTAAAATGAACACCCCTTCCTTGATTTTATATAAGGAATTACTTCCTTATAAGTAAAATTACTTATAAAAAGTAAGTTTTATATTACTTATAAAAAATTACTTAGATGCTCTGCAATCATTTACCAAAACAGTAAACTATATGTACATATATAAAAAATGCTACCAATGTACTGAACTGCTCTTTCCTCCTAAATTATGTGCATGGGTGGGAGAGTAGCTAGGCACAATCTGTCACAACTGATTGCAGTGCACATCCTCGCAATCATCACTGTTAGTATGGTGTGGACGGGCCGGCTCTCCAGTTCAGGAGGAGCCACGTAGGGAATTAACTCAGCCACGCCCACATCAAAGTCACTATATTTAGAGCCCCTGCAGGGGGTGCAACACTCACCCCTTTTTAGGGGTATCAATAATATCACCCAAATGGCAATCAACCAATGAGCCCTTGATGGGGTTGTCATAAACAACACTCTAAAGGTAATTTATACACACCAGGGCCTAGCACCCCAAATCAGGACTTTAATGGCCCCCCAGCCTCATCACCCCTTATAGCTGGGCCCATTCCACCAGGCAGTGGGGCTTCTCCCAAAAAGGTGGGTCCCCAAACATAAGATAAATAAACATAAAGTTTTCCCCCACTGGGATAAATAGGCCAGGTCCCAGGGCTCTGGGCACCTCCTGGCTTTAGCAATGTATACAGTCTTTAGTAGGGGTGAGACTATCGGTATCATATTAATCCGATAATACCGATAATTGTCAATATCAGATTAATCCGGTAATACCGATAATTGTCGGTATTGGTATATCAGTTTTTTAACATTGCTGGTTTCACTCGGATTTTTAACATCAATGCCATTAACAATGGCTGCAATGTTAAAGAACCAAGAAATCAGCAATGTTAAAAAAAACAATATACCGATAAATCCGATATCGGATTGATCCAATACTGATAAAACCGGTACCCGATAATTCGCCTCGAGTCCCACCCCTAGTTTTAGCTCTCAACTGAGTCTTGCAATCAAACAAAATTCCCAGCTCTTTCATGAACCACTTAAACAAAGAAAGGTTCCACCTTGTTCTCCCACTCTGTCTGTGAAGATCACATGTGTAGATATACAGGTCTGTGGGGGGTGGAGATTGAATTGGAGGCTTGGTTTCTGCAAGCTCTCAGAAGGCCTTTAGGCTGACTTGGCTCAACTGTCTTTCTCTTTGAGTGCCCCTCTTCAACTGCCTATTTATGAGCTCCTCCCCTTACTCGGATCTGTTGGAGCAAGCCCAGACCTCTCCTCAGTCTTCTACATCTGTGTGCATGTGGCTGGAGGTTAATTAGTTAGCTGCAGAAGTGAGCATTCAGCTGCATTCAGTTAGGGCTATAGCAACTAGATGTCAGCTTACTTACAACTTTTAGCCTAGCTTCAGTGGATGCTCTTTGTTTCTGGGCATCCACTCTATTATATATGGCTTTATAGATATAGGGAAGCCACAGCATTAAGAGAGAGTAGGATATGGCACTGAGTTAAGAGACTCAGGGTGATTTCAGACGTGCCGGGCCACCCTCGGGCCACGGCATGGAATCACCTTTCCATCCCCTCTAGAATCCAGCCGGCTGGTCAACAGGCGTGCCAACTGATTCCAGAAGGGGATCAGGGGAGGGGGCGGGGCTGTGTGGTGCAACATGCAGCTGCACAGCCCCCCCCCTCTCTCCCCTGGCTGTCCACCCTCCACGAGACGGGTGGGAGCAGCAGTCAATCCGGCCGCTGTGCTTGTTCTGGCCCAGGGTCTGGGCCATGGCCCAGAATCGGCGGCGGTAACAGATGTTACCGTCCACCAATTCTGGGCCATAGGGCAGGAACAGACATTACAATACCACAGTCAACCATGGTGAACCCCTTGTGGTGGCCACGGTACCATAACGTCTATTGGACTCAGAAGAGATTCCCGCCAGGTGTTCACCCGCGGCGGGAATCTCTTTGACCACACTTCCGGAGTTCCAAAAGTGTGGTCAAAAAGATTCCCACTGGGGCTGAACATCTAGTGGGAATCTCTTTTGGGCCCAGCAGATGTTACTGTACCGTGGTGGGGGGTTCACCGTGGTTGACCGTGGTATCGTAACGTCTGAAATTACCCTCAGTCTATAACTGAGGGAATTCTAGATTAGTATGGTGTTTACTGTAGCCCATTGGGGTCTAAACTGGAGTCTTGCTGCTATTAGATTAAGGGCCTAGTCTAAGGTGTACACATGCACCATGAGCAGGTTGTGCAAAACTGTGCACATGCCAAGAGTAGAATGTGCTGTATGAGTGCGTGTGCACCTTGAATTGGCCCCTAAAGAGGCAAACCTCCATCACTAAATTCAATATGAGCTCTGCCATTGATTTCAGTGGGTAGAGAACTGTGTCCTAAGAGTAGATACTGGATATTGATAAACGGCATGTTATCCACCCACAAATGGCTGTCAAACATGCTATTTGTTAGGTGGGCACAGATTTGGAACACATGTTCCTGATCTGTGTCCCCCTCAAGACTGAGAAGGATGCTGTGTGGGCTAAGGCACAAACACATGTTGCCCTCTGGGCCAACACATGTGCGTGCCATCTATTGGGGGATCATGACTGGGGAAGGCTCCTTCCCCAGCCAGTGACCCCTACCTTAGATTCCTGCTCTGTAACCTCTACATATGGGCTCCTGCATCCGCACTGGCTGCAAGCCCCAAGCAGAGTTCAGTCTGGTGGACAGAGCAGAGTGGTTGTGGGGGAGGCTGTGATAGCCCCATTTTCAAGCTGTGAGTGGTCTTGGTGTAGCAGGGTGCAGTTCCTGGGGGTAAGACCCCCACAGGATTATGCACAAATTAGCTGTATCACACACTGTTTGTTTACACACAGTCTCCATACAATAGTTTCTAATCAGTTCTCCACATTTGACAGTCTCTATACTAAAACCGGTAAACAGTCCTCTGGCATCTCCAGCCCTATCTAGCCCCAGCTCAAACAGGCAACAGTTCACTGGTTGACTACTCAGTCTCCTCGGGCTTGGCTTCTCTCCTTCAGGACCCTGGAGGGCAGTGCCGGATGGGTCCTTTCAGTCCAGGCTCCAGAGTTCTCCCAGCTCTTCAGTCTGGAATTCAGCAGCACCCTGGTCAGCAGTCCTGCCGAAGCCCCAGATCTCAGCAGAGGTGCTTCCCTGGCCAGAGCCAGGCCCAGACTGACTTTCTTCTGCTTCTGCTACACGTTGACACTCGCCAATATGTTCATATATTAGTTACTCTCACCCACGAAAATGTGGGCAAGTGTCAAGTACATTCACGTCTTGAACATGGGGCTACTGTCCCATTTATTTTTACATAGAGAAGGGAAAATGCTTTCAATTGACCTTCCAATAGCATGTCAGAATACCAATCATTCCTTATTTTGAAAATTTAAAGAATAAGTTCTTAACAGTGAAATTACAATTGATCCTCAGTTTATTTGTGCAGTTTAAGCTCTCAGATTAACTGTTAGCTCATCATTTCCTCTATCGGACATGTACAATAGTTTCTCTTGGCCCAGTGTCTCTGCTAATGTTTTTGCAACATATCTGATAGGTATGCTATTCTCCTTCTTAATGCAACTTGAATTATTAAGAAAAGAGAAACTCAGTGAAGGCTGAAAATTAGAACCCCTAGTGGGATGGTAGTCGCTAGTCAAAATTTATGCTTACAATCCTGTAAGGTGCTTTGCATGAAGGACTTGATCCTCAGTCATTTAAGTATTTTATATATAAGCCAGCCAAACATGTTTGGGCTTTTCTTGAAATGAGTTATTCATATCTGCTCTTGACCTAAATTCATATGTTCGCTGATTGTAAAGCATATCACACTAAATGACAGAATAATGTCATAGTAATGTATTTGAATTTGGTCTCTTCTGTTTATGGGAATGGTTGGTAATCATACCCCCTCTTGGATGATTTTGTAACTTTACTGGTGCAATGTCCTTGCCACTCTTTTTAAAAAACTAAAAATACTCACCACAATTTGACATGACATTGTGCTTCCAAATATTCCTTGGAGCTTCCTCTCCAAAGTCTCCAAAGTTAATTCTTGTCTGTAATCACTGTTGTGTTAAAAATTTTGGCATGACCTTAACTCCTGAACTAAGTGTACTGGAAAACATTTTTACTTTCTCAGCATCAGATGCCATCTCAAACCTGTCATTTCAATAGATTTTAAAAGTAGTGTGGGCTGAGTGACAGTCCTCTCTGTGCACCTTTTTCATTAAAGAAGAAAGACAGGGGTTGAGGCTGCACATTGTTATTCTTTGGAAAGAAAAACTCTTTAAAATTAATTAATATTGTCACTGCTGATTGAACTGCACTATTGCAAGTGATAAAAGTGATCTTAAAACTTGCCATTTGGGTCTGTGGAGCTAGAGACACGAAGACTGCAAATGGAAAATAACCCCTTTAAATGGGCATGTTGTCTTTAAGGTGAAGTCGCAAAAGAAATATATACATATCAAATGTGAGATTGACTAATTAGAATTTGTCTGTAGATTATTTTCAGTCATCTTCATATTCCTCATTTTTAGCTGACTGACAGGCGTGTAAACAAAAGAGTGAATCTCTTTTCCAAAAATACACCCCTCTGGTATAGCGTTCTTAAAATTACATTGAAGTAGAAAAGCTATAAGCTATGGACTGGAAATGAGACATCCTCTTTACAAGATATCATTGAGAACAGCAGAACATTTGCAAGTATTTTTTGCTCTTGCCATATTAGGTTACTTTGATTCCTGTATATTTTCTTTCTGTATCAAGAGCTTTTTTTTCTGTCCCTGATAACATGCATCACAGTGCCATCTAGTGTAGGAAGAGAAGACAAATAAATAAATAAATAAATAAATACCTTTTTTTAAATGGTGGAAGAAAATGGTGTGAACGCTTTTTGATATTGGAGAAAGACATTTAATCCACTAAGCAGACCTGACTTGGCAAAATTCTGCTGTCATCTGACTGTTAAACTTTCATTTTACTAGCTGATCCCTATAGTATATGCAGTTGTGTCATTTCGTGAAAAGTTTTGGTAGATTTTGGGAAAACTTTCTAAATCAATTCAACAAGTCTTGAAATTCCCCCAAAACAATGTTTCCATTTTTTTGGGTGCCCACAAGGAAATTGAGCCACCATCTTGTTTTTTAGTGGAAGAAATGATAAATACGGCAAAAGCAAATGCTATTTCTTGTAGAAAGTAAAGATAAACGTATGAACAGGGACTCGTTTTGTTTGTATTGTCATGTTTATTATGTTTTTTTTTTGCTTTTCCTTCACGTTTTGCTGTGAAATGGAGCTATGATGTCATAAATGGAAGTTTGTTTGTATGTTTTTTTTTCATGATAACTGTTCACACAGGCACTATTTCTCCTAGATATTTTTTAATAAGAAAGTTCTTATAACTGCATAAATGCTGTTAAATGTTTGCATTTATTGGATTAGGAAAACTAGCATTATGGAGGCATGGCCTAACTGTGGCTAGCTACTACAACAGGATTGCTAACATCTCAACCTTGTCATCCACTGCTACTACTGAATTCTCCTTGCAAGATGCAGGAGACCAACAAACCACAGTCCGTCATGCTCCCTCAAATAATGGTTAAAATCCTCCAAAGGCTCAGAAAGTTCCTTCCTTTATGGCCTGTGTATAACTCTGTAATCATGACCCCTTCAATACAGGATGACTGCCTTATCAGTGAAGTTCATCCACTACCACTGATCAACACACCAGTCTATGATTAGCAGAGTTTAGTAACTTCCCTCCAGCAGCTCCATGACCTCAGTGCACTCTGTACAGGAAAGGAGTGCTCCCCTGTATACGTAATTATGGATATGGATTTTTATAAGAGAGCAGTGAGACTATCTTTTTTTCAGTCAGGAACTAGCCACAGGCAAATGGATTGTGTGTTCAGGGCAATTTCATATTCTGTGTTTCTTTAGATGCATCGGTAGAACTGTTGAGGGAAGTGGCCTTGAACAGAAACAGGTGGAAGCAGATATGTATAACAATGTTAGTCACTTAAATCATAAATAGAAAGCACTACAACTGTGCGATTAAATGTCATGATGTGATTCTTCAGGCTCTAAATGATCTCCTACTTGATTCATTCTTTGAGAAATGCCCGCACATAGTAGCATCTCTAAAACCTAGCCTCGCCAAAGTTATAGATGAGCGCCAGACAAAAAAGGGAATGTAAGTCCAGTTCGTACACCAAATTTCGTCAGTGAACCTCAAAGAACTGTTGCATGAGTATGATGCATGTACATTCCTGCCCGTCTAAACATAGGGTACTTTTAATTCTCTGCAACAAGTGATGTTGATGCTTAACATTTTATGACGTGTACGCACAAGTGACTGGCACCTATACCCAGCTGCATTGGAAAAGTTGTATGTATGATTCTTCACCTACAATAGACTGGACTATGCTATGAATACTCCTGATTACCTTGCTCAAATGTATGACTTATAGATAATGAATTTGGAAGTATGGAAACAGTTTCAGCAAGGGGGGGTTTCACAGTGAGTACAAATCCAATTACATTCATAGAGATTGCAGTAGACCAGGCTCAAGAATATGTGAACAAAGTGCACAAAGGTTATGGAGGAGTGAGTGGAATCACCCATAGCCCTGAAGCTCTACTCAGATACTTCCTCAGCACACCAGAACTGACAAGATTATCCAAGGAAACAGAGGATATGCTTGGCTTTACACAGTCTGATAAAACAAAGCAGTATCAGGCATCAGAGGCTAAAATGACCTGCCAAAAAAAGTATGTCTTTCAGCTAAAGTGTGCTCTTGCAACATCAAATCCATTTAAAACTCAATACTGTATCTATGGTATTGCGCATAAACGGTACAATTTGATCACTAAGGCTATCATGCCAAAAGCCGTCCAAGATGACATACTGATCACAGAATGTTGAGGCTAAAAAGCTTATACAAGTTTTGAACAAGAGAGAATCTCTGGAGAAAAAACTTCTATGGGATAAAATGTTGAATTTGAAGACAAAGAGTTGACATGATTGGTGAAAAGCACTAAAGATTGCTGAATCAAAGAAGAGTGGTCTGAAGAATCAGTCACCACTATGGCTAGGCTGCTGTTAGTAGCTATTTCATCTCATGATATTGGGTGTTTTCAGATGTTACGGTGCCCGTTGGCCCCGTACCAAAAACATCCTATCCATTCCCCGCCGGGATGACCCCGTCACGCCATATCAGACATGCCGGGGGGATCTTGGTGGGGAATCTGGGAGGGGGCAGGGCCACACGGCGCAACGTGCGGCCGCATGGCCCCGCCCCCTCCACGCACCCCGCCGCCCGCCCTCTGGGGAGACGGGCGGGCGGCGGGGCCAATGAGGCTGCTGCGTCGGGCCAGATTCGCCATGGCCCGGGATCCTGCCGGTGATCCCGGGCCGTGGCACCCAACCAGACGTGACGCCGGGGTTCACCCCGGCGTGGAATTACATTCAACATGCGACGACCTCCGGCCCCGCCGCTTTGGCCGCTCACGTGGTGAATGTAATTCCACGCCGTGGTAACATCTGGAGGGGAACATCCGTCCCCCCCAACAGACGTTCCGGAATCACAGCCACCACCGGGAATTGACTGTGGTTGACTGTGATCTCGTAACGTCTGAAATCACCCAGTGACTTCAGGGAAGTTATCTCTATGAATTTTCCACCTCCAATCTATTGCTCATGATGAAGAATGGAAGACTTCATCAGTGCTTGTACAAAGCTGATCTTCCACATGAGTTGGAGCGATTGGTGCCAGCAACAGTGGACTGTGAACAGACTGAAGAACCACCCCCAATTCCAATAAAGACATGTCTCATCATAGATGCCATGGCATTCATCAATGAGCAGGTTGTCCATAGACAAATCATTAAGAACTGCTCAGTACTGGTACAATTCTTTGTGGGATCAATTAACACAAAACCTAGAGGGTACAATTGTAATACGTTGTATTTGATGATTACAGTGAACAGTTGTCACTGAAGGATACCACTAGACAATGCCACATTGGAGGCAAGTCAGTGTACCAACCCAAATTCAAAGTAGAAGACATGACTCAGATAAGGAACTTCACTACATTCCTGGTAAGTAGGAAGACAAAGACCTATTGTCACAGTACCTTTCTCAGAAGCTAATTGACTGTTGCAAGTATCTAGTTGTTGCAGTTACTCAATTTGATAGCCTGTCAAAACAACCAACAAGAAGTTTTGTTGAAGTTATGAATGCCCATGAACAAGCTGACATGCTGCTTATACTGTATGCAGCTGAAATTTATCGAGCAGGATATGAGATCACCGTCTACTCTCTAGACACTGATGTGTTGGTTCTGGCACTATCCGTACTGCCTAAACTAGGGTCCCAAGCAACAGTGAACATTGGAAGAGGAGTACAACGTTGTCATTTGAAACTTCAGCCTATTTATGATAAACTTGGACAAAAATGTACTGAAACCTTATGAAGTTTCCAGCAAAAAGTGGTTGTGATACCACTGGCCACACCCAAGGAGAAAGCAAAACCTCCTGGAGGAAAGCTTTCTACTTAGCAAACAATAACATCTTGAATTCACTTAGGGATCTAGGTGTTGGCAATCATCTGACAGATGATACACTCCGTGGATGTGAAGAATTGTTTTGCACTTTTTTCCATACCAAAGCCGTGAAGTGTATTTGAGCTGATGACCTACACTGGCAGCTTCTCCGAATGCTTCATGAACTTCTGGATGTTTCCAAGCTCCCTCCAACCAGAGGTGTTATTGATGAGCACACTCAAAGAGCTCATATCGACAAATGTGTAAGACCTGGCTGTTCCACCAGTGAGGGAGATGGGTAAAGGGTAGGGGGTGGAGTTAGGGTAGGGGGGGTTCTGCTTTTTGTTCCACCTCCCCCTTATGGACTGTTTTATATTTTATTGACTTGTTTATTTTATTGTTGTATTTTATATTTATATTTAATTTATTTTGTGATTGTTAGCTGCCCTGAGCTGCTTCAGTGGGAGGAACGGGATATAACTTATGAAAAATAAAATAAATAAATAAATAAAATAAATATCCAGTGCAATGTTTGGTGGCAGGTGCTCATGCCAAAGTTAACTCTCCTTGACCCAAAGATTCTCGGCTGGTCAATTGATAGTTCAGGCAAACTATTTCCAATCCTTTAAAAGTTACCTTCTGCACCTGATTCCATCGCTCCATTTTGTAAAGTATGAGTGTAGTGTGAATGGTTGTGGCAGTCGCTGTTCATGCAGGCAGAACAATGTTCCCTGCTCAGACATTCACTGCAAGTGTGAGGCAAATTCTGAAGTGTGTAGCAATGTTGACACTGAATGTTTGTATTCTGACGACGAAGAGGCCCTAAAACCAGCTGATAATAGTTTTGTGAATATTTTAAAATACTATTCATAAAAACTCTGGAGAAGAAGAGAGACAATTGTTGCAATAGTTATGGAAACTGGTTACTTCTCAATGCTCTTAAGTTGATGTCAGCTACTTTGTATTTACTATTCTTATTACAAGAGCTTAAAAATGATTTATGTAACTGGCTTACTTATCTTTTGAAAATACTTTAATTCAGCTTTTAGTTTCCTGGATGAACAATTTTGATAAATATCTTTTTCTTCTGTGACATAAAATGGCCCTCAGTTTCCAAAATGGCAACCAAAAATGGAAACTATGACTTATGTGACTAACCAGAAATGTGAAAATTTATTTATCTGGATAGTTTACTCATTTTTTAAAACATCGATTAAGTTTTAGTGTCACTTATGAAAATTTTTCGTTATCTCTACTATGTTTTTCATGATAAAAGGCCTCTGATTTCCAATATGGCTGCCAGAAAAAATGGAAACATTGATTTCTGTAAACTTTGGTACCTGTAGAAATAAAAAATCAGTATTTCCCCAAATCTACAAAATGTTCCCGAGTCCTTATTTTATGACATAAGAGCATATACTAAAATCAATGGGTGTTTTTACACAAACATTTCTCCTGCATGTTTGCTGTTACATCCTGAACTTTCTGTGTGTCTAAATCACTCTTCCAGATCTTAAACATCTGGCTCTTTGAACTTCTGCATAGAACTTCTCTTAGAACTTTTGTGTGTAAAAAGTGCTCCTGGTAAACTGCTTTGCTCCAGGCACCTGTGGTCACTTTGTTTCCATGGCAGCCTGTCACGTCTACATCTGCAGCTACTTTAGACTGCCTCAGAACAGTGTTTGTGTGAAGAATGCATCCAGGAACAGCCTCAGGGCAGTGTGTGTGTGAAAAATGCATCCGGAACTTACTTGTGGACTTGTAAACCCAGAAGACTGAAAAATCTGGAACTTTAAGATGTGTGTAAAAAGGCCCACTGTCTCTTGTATTTGCAACTGACAAAATGATGGAATACTTCAATTATTGTAAATAACTGAAAACTATATTGCACTATGGAAAACTTCAGTTATTGTACATTGGCTTAGTTTTCCTAAACTCCAGCTGAGAATCTATCAAAATATATACCCCTTCTGAGAAGTTAATGCAAAATATTAATTAATATTTTGATGCTAAATTGGTAAATCCGATACATTCAAGCCCAGAATATAAAACTCAGAGGATGGCATTATGGAGAAACAAGGGGGCCAATTTGCAAGGGTGACTTAAAGTCACACTTGAGCTCCCTCTCTCCTGGTCCATGTGTGGCACTGAATCAGCCCCCTGCTATAACTTACAGTAGCCTAAAAGGTCTTTTTCTTTGGCCAATGCCAATGGTTCCAGGAAATCCTGGGGCCCAGGAAGACACAAACAAGCTTGGTTACCTTGACCATGACCCTCCTCTGACTGTAAGCATATTAGCTACTCTGCTGACTCTATCCTACTGAAGGACTCTTTGACCTTAGTTTGATCCTCCCCTGACTGGCTATATGACTTTCATGGATCTCTTCCATTGTCAACTTGATACCACATGCAGCCCTTCTTGTGGTTTGACCCTGAGACTCCCATAGGCCAAAATGGGAGTCTCAGGGTCAAACTGCAAAAAGTGGCAACCCTAGGCATGGGACATTGTATTTACAAACCTTATATGGATCTCCAGGTGGCGGCTGTAGCGAGGAGTGCTTTCCAGCAATTACATCTTGTCTAGCGGCTGCAGCCTTACATGTCAAGTTCTGGCCTTGCCACCCTCATCCATGCTTTCATTGCCTCTAGGCTAGACTATTGCAATGTGCTCTATGTGGAGCTGCCCAGAATGATGGTCCAGAGACTACAGCTGGTGCAGAATGCGATGGCTCGCTTGCTTATGGGAGTAGGCCAATGTGAGCACATTACACCAGTGCTCCGGGCACTGCACTGGATGCCTATAGTCTACCAGACCAGATTCAAGGTACTGGTACTGACTTATAAAGCCTTATATGGTCTGGGCCTCACTTATTTATGAGACTGCCTCACTTGCTGGGTCTTGGAACAACTCCTATGGTCATCTGAGAGGGTGGTGGTGGTTTCGGAAGTACCTCGGATGCATTGGGTGGCCACCAATGATCGAGTTTTTTTGGTAGTTGCCCCTAGGCTGTGAAATGCCCTCTTGATGGGGGTCCGAGTGTCATCTTCCTTCGCCTCCTTCCACCGAGGTTGTAAGACCTGGCTGTTCCATCAGGCTTTAGACGAGGGATAGGGTGGGTTGGGGGGTGGGGAGGTAGGAGGGTTGGGTTTTTTGTTCTGTTAGGGTTTTTTATGTTTTATGGTTTTAACTGTTTTATTAATGTTTCTATGATGTTGTGAGCTGCCCTGAGATATGTGAGCAGGAGGGAGCAGCATAGAAATGTGATCAAATCAAATAAAGATAAATAAATAAATATGCATTTCCTCTAAGCCACCTCCCCATTGCCATACTTCCCTCAACCCTGGGACTAGTAAGAAGGCCAATAACAGATTCATGAAGGAAGTTAGAGCAGCTGCAAGACTGCTGTAACTTAAGCTGGCTGGAACAGCTCTCAAACACCACTTTAACACATGACAAAAATGGGTTCTTATAAAGTGCTTGAGATAATATCAGTTGTTATAAATGCTGGAGTTTTTTAATGTGTGAATTTCCCATTTATGCAGTGAGATCTTGCAGCCTTGTAAGACCCACCAGATGTGACTCTTTCAAGGCTGCAAGATCTCGCTGCATAAAAGGGGAATAGTGCATTCACACATTACAAAACTCCAGGATTTATAACACCTGGTATTATCTCGAGCACCTATAAGAACCCTTTTTTGTCATGTGTAAAAAAGCAGTCTATGGTACTGTTCCACCAGGTGAATGCAGAGAGCTCCGGTTTTTCACACTCCCTCCCTGAAATCCCCTGTCTGTGCCATTAACCACCTTTCCTACATGTTCCATTGAGGCCGGGAGTGACATCCTGTGTGTTCCACCTGTCACTCTTGTTCATTGGTGGCCTGGGAGTGTTCTGTGTGCTCGGGTGCTGCTGCATTTGGAACAGCCCTGGCTGGAGAGAGGCTTCATCACACCTGCCCCTTTGCTCTCATCAGGTATACCTGGAAGGGGAGGCCCCTGGGGCACCAGCTGTTTGTGGGGCTGTACAGGCAGTGGCAGCTAGACATTTTACCCATTGAAGCAGTGAGAAACAGGTTGCTGGGAGACAGGTGTTGGGCAGCTGGAGTTTTCCAGGACCACCGCCCATCTTTCAAGACCCTGGAGGGAATTTACTTTTCACCTTCTCCCCACTGGTGCTGCTGTAGGGGAAGCCTGCTCTGTTTGTAGAGGTGTTCGACTCTGCAGGGGGAGGCCTGCTAAGAGAGTGGAGCCGGGTGGCTGTTGTGAGCCAGAGCTGCTGCACAGCTTGAACCGCCACAACCAAATTGTTTCCACTGCCAGACTGTAAACCTGGAACAGGAACTCTGGGACTGGTTGATGAGACCCCCTGTGGTTTGAAAGAGTCTGCTTTGTTTTGTTTTTTGGGAACCCTGATTGACATCCCAGAGTACTCCCAGCGCAGTGGCATTAAGAATAGAGCCGCATAGGAGCTGAGCTTAAGCTGAAGTAAGCTCTTAGAAAAGCGAGGCTTTGCTCTATTCATTTGTGCATCTTCTGGAAAGGCCTGACAGGATCTTATTGTATTATTGTATATTGTTTTTTTGGTTATTTAGCTGTTGGGTCAAGTAACTCTCTATCCCTAGATCCAGATGGAGAATAACATTGCTGCCTCATGGCAATATAATGCTGTACGAACCAACTCCAAACAGCTAAAAATCACTCACTTTGTGGTTAAGAAAAGAAATCTCCTAAATGACTTGACCTGGTCAGACCTGGTCAGAAGGTTTTAGTGGACAGTCCCATAAGGAGATGGGCAGCTACGAAGCTATTACTGGTTTCCTTGCTGGACACTGCTTCAAAGGCCCCGAGCCTCAAGGTGAAGGGATACCTTTAGCTAATGATTTTATTTTTCCTACTAGAAGCTCACGAATAAAGGAAAGTGATCCTAAAGATATAGACCTGGGACCCAGGGCTTATGAGTGGTCAATTACCTTAAAATCTAACCTGGAGGATAGCTTCCTTATGTTTCTTGATACCTTTATTACTCCACATGATAAGAGTGTTGAGAGGACGGCTACAGGGAAACCTGGGACACCTTGTTTTTGTACCCATATACACAGTAGCATCAATGAACTTGTTGAAAACTTTAGACAGTTCCAAATGATACAAAAAAACCCAACTGGTTTATGTTAAGAGGCTCTGGGCACAACAAGGGTCCTTTAAGTGTACCCCAGTTCGAGTTGACCTTAGGGATTTGTTTCTGAGACATAAAATCTTGACCAACTCGGAATCCTCTATACTAGGATTGGAGGTTGGTGAAGATTCATTCCCTATTAGATCTCAGTATAGAATGCCCTGGGTAGTGCAGGAGTGTAATCCTAATAGGTCAAAACAGAGTTCACCATAACCTTTCAGTCCCTTCACAACGTACGAAGCATCCTTTTTCTTGGTATACAGAGGGATGTAGAGGAGATACTAAGTGGAGGAAAGGGGATGGAAGGAACAGCAGAGACTGACTATCAATAGTTCAGCTGTCTTTAGCTAGTGACATGACATAGATTTTGAGCTGGAACATAGCAGGACTGTGCTCTAAGTTAGTAGATAAAGAATGGGTAGAGTTCGTAAACATGGAGCATATTGCTCTATTTCAGGAGACTTGGCTGGATGGTCAATTTAATTTAAATGGATACAAGTATTTTGTTAAAGATGTTTGGAGAGACAAAGGGAAGGGATATGGTGGTCTTGTAGTGCTTGTTTCTGTTACTATTTCAGGAAGGTCAGTACAGCTAGATAGTGCATCAGTATATATACACAAGTTGTCCTGCTGGAAGTAGGACTCAAATCCTTAATAATAGTAAATATTCATTTTCTGCCAAGAAAGAAGGGAATACACAAAGGTTGGTGGATTGATAGTGAGGGCCAAATGGACAGAAATAATAATCACAGGGGACTTCAATGCAAGGACTGGACAGGCTCATTTGAGCCTTCGTGAAGATATAGAGGAAGATGTTAGAATCTGTATTCCTTGCATGAAGGATCAGGTGGCCAATACAAGAGGGAAGGACCTCCTGAAATTTATGTACATCAGGAATTTTCGAATGCTGAATGGTAGATTTGAAGCTGATATTCCAGGGGTGTGTACCTGTTATAGTCGTAATGGGTCTAGCACTGCTGACTACTGGTTGAATCCCATTATTAGCAGAAGTATTTGACCTTTGAGATTGTTCTCAAGGTGGAGAGCGATCATTTCCCCTTTCTTAGAACTTTTCAGGGTCTTTACCACTCAAAAATGATACAGAAAAGAAACCAGAACCAAACCTTAAAAAAGGTGTTCTGGAATGATATGGTTAGATCAGAGGTGGCTGATATCTGTTTCTGCAGATCTAACGAGGGTGAGGAAATACAATTACTAGAACTTGTAGATGGGTCAATGAGATATGACAGTCTGGTTGCAGAACTACAAAGAGTTATGATGCAATGTAGGGACTGCCCAGATAGCATAACTTGTCACAGAGAGGGGTTTGACTCAGGGTGTATACAAGCAAAGAAAGCCCTTTTGGGCCTTTTGAGACAACAGAAAGGAAAAGAAGATAGAATTGACCAGGTCCAGGTCACAGAGGAGAAACAGGCATATAAAAAAACTTTAGCTATTAAAAAGAACGACTTCCAGGACAGGATCTGGTATAAATTAATTATGGCAGCTGGCCAGAAAGATTCTAGGGCTTTCTGGTATATTGGGCATTTTTACACAAAAAGTGCTGGTCTTTCAATCTTCTGGGTTTACAAGACCACAAGTAAGTTCCAGATACATTCTTCACACAAACACTGCCTTGAGGCAACCTAAAGTATCCACAGCTGTAGATGTATGGGGCTACCATGGAAACCAAGTGACCACAGCTGCCTGGAGCAAAGCAATTTACCAGGAGAACTTTTTACACACAAAAGTTCTGGGAGAAGTTCTATACAGAAATTCAACGACCCAGATTTTTAAGATCTGGGTGAGTGATTTAGACACACAGAAAGTTCAGGATGTAACAGCAAACATGCAGGAGAATGTGTGTGTAAAAACACCCATTATCTCTGGACAAACTAAATCCAGGAATATGTATTTATTTATTTAATTAATTATTTAATACATTTATACCTCACCCCTCCTGCACACAGCTCGGGAGTGGCTAACACATTTCACATAAAACAGCATTTAAAATATTTAAAACCATCATAAAAAATCTTAACAATTAAAACAGAGAAGGACAAGGAATTATAACAAATAATAAAGAAGGGTAGGAGGATAAACACTCACTAACCCACCCTCCCCAAAGGCCTGGGCAAACAGCCAGGTTTTTACAAACTTGCCAGAATGTTAAAAGGCTCGGGGCCAGGCAAGCTTCCTCCGGGAGGGAATTCCAAAGGTGCGACCCAGCCACCGAGAATGTCCTCTCCATTGTGGCCCCCCGTTTAACACGGGGGACCTCCAAGAAGGCACCCCTGGCAGACCGAAGGAGATGCTCTGGGAGGGCGAGGCGATCCCTGAGGTTGAGGGGCCGAGACCGTGAAAGGAATATTCCTTCAGATGCCTACATAGGCCTTTTTTACACGGACGCCACCCATCCACAAACACCCATCGGATGGGTGGGAGAGTGCCTATGTAAACAGCCATGAGTGGGTGGGTCCGCATTCACGACCCACCCACCAACACCCACGGAGCAGGTGGGAAGGAGCCAGCATGCTCCATGGGTGGCGGTGGGTGCAGGTGGGTAGAGATGGGTGTTCAACACCCACCTGTCTGTGTAAAAACCAAAACACCCATGGGGATGGGTCCTCCTAGACCACAGAGAGATGTCTAGAGAGATCATGCAGGTGCCCCCAAGAAGACATGTCCACCTGGGGAGATGCCGGCTGCCCAGTCGGGAGTCCTTAAAGAAGATCCGAAATATGACATCGGTGCGCTGGCTCCCAAAATGTCAGGACGGAAGGTTTCTGACAAGATGAAGGGAGCCAACGCCGTGACTTGCACAGGATGGGCCAGGGTAAGCAGAGGGACCCTGAGATGCCCAGGGGAGGGGGGCCGGCCCCACAGGCTGGGGGGGCAGGAGGGAGGTGGAAAGGATGGCTAAACACACCACACCTGTCCTTTCATAGGAGCAAGGGCATACCGCTGTGCCTGCACCACCCGTATCCCCTGAGACCACCACAGCCACGGGGCACAGGGAAGGGAGTGCAACTGACAGTGAGGTAAGAGCTAGGGTACCCCAAGAACCCGGGGAGGGGGGTCCCACAAGCCAATATTGGAAACCAACCCAAGGGAAAACAGGGCGGGCAGCTGTCAGTTAACAGTTCCCACCCCCACCCCTAGGAGAGCAACCAGACACAGAAACAACACACCACTGAGGAGACAGCTGAGGAGGGCCTCCATGACAGTCAGGTAAGCTGCCTGTGCCCCCTGGGAGGATTGGGGAAGGGTCCCCCCCAAGGGAGCACAGGTGGGTTGCAGAGCACATGCTAACCCCTCTGAAATACCCCCAATAGGAGACTACCAGCTCCACTGCCACCACAGCTACCAGGCAGGTGCCAAACTGGAAGCCCCGCCCCTCACAGAACCCAAAAAGGGGAGCCCTGGTCAAGGCATGAGGCCAAGGACTTCATACGTGTGTGGGGGCTTAAATGGTCCAGCATGACCTGGTGTGCAGCTACAAGACCAGACAGGTCTATGAAGCCATCACCCAGGAGATGCAGTGGCAGGGGTACAATAGGGATGTCACCCAGTGCATGCAGCAGGCAAAGGACTTGAGGTCCGGATATAAGTATATCAAGGACAACAATCTCAAGTCCACTGTGCCATGCGTACAATGGAGTTCCATGATGAGTTGGACCGGTTCCTCTGCATGGACGGGGATATATTCACCTCCCGCTTACACGGCACCATCTTTGCCAGGGGCAGGCGGAGGGTGCTCATGACACACACACCCCGGCTGACCCCACGGAGCAAGGGGAGGCCACTCCCCCAGGCGAGGGCAGCCAGGATGTGGGAGGGGACATCCCCATCACACAGGGGGAGGAGGTGGCCCAGGAAACTGCACACACAAACATCACCCTCTGCGTGGGCCCACAAAACTCACAGGGCGATGGGCTACGAGGACAGGGGGTGCATGCGGAGTGAACAGAGATCTGGAATGCCTCCCTGGAAGTGGAGGAAGATGATCCAGGTAGGAACACAACCAGGACCCGGGGAGTGGGTGTGGGAGGGGCCCTGGGGGGGGGGAGGGCATGGAGGGGAAGGGGGGAGGGGAGAGGGTCAGGGGGTGGGGGG
>QEPC01000801.1:1262317-1321338 GCA_003113815.1 Sphenodon punctatus | reverse complement strand
AGAGACAAGGGGTCTAACATTCATGAAGATGCGAGGTCTCAAGTGCACGTACTTGGCTTGGTTATGATGAGAATGACAGCAGGCAGGTCCATGTTGCAAGGATAAGGGTAAATTGATCATAGGTATAGGTATAGGAATAGTGGTTGAGAAGGAACCGGTGGCACCCCCAAGACCCGGTCACCAGGACAATGATGGTAGGCCACAACGCACACAGGATAGGTTGTGGGTGGTGATGGGGTGACAGGGTAGCAGGCCGCCCACAGGGGCAGCCCCTAGAGCAACCTCCCCAAGCGTGCCAGGGAAGGGTCGGTGCCCATCACAGCTGGGTAACCAAGCCACACAGGTTATCATCCCCTGATGGGTATGCAGATGGGGGGGGTGTCACACAGGAGAAGGGACCACGGGACATGTCCACAAGGAGGTGCTGGGACAGCACGGCCCCGGGTGAATGCGCCTCCACATGGGGCAAGCAGAGTGGTCTGACAGAAGGGACAGGAAGATGGGAACCCCACCCCACCTCTCCCAAACACCATAGGGACAGAAGGGGGGCGGGCACCCCTGTGGCAACAGGGATGCACCGCTATGGGCTCAGTGTACGGACATAGCAAGAAAAACACCCCAAGTGGTTCACATGTCTCCCAGAGAGGAGTGCCCCAGTCCTGTGAGGGGAGCTGCTGCCATCAGTGCCAAGAGGAATCGGGAGATGCGGGCCCAGAACCGGCAGAGGAGAGAGGACCTGGGGAGGGAACTGCTGGAGGAAACTAGAAGGTTAGCCAAGGTGCACTCTGAGGAGCTTTCCCTCACCAGAGATGTGCAACGAGGGGAGGGGGATATTGGCAGTCATGCTAAACCGGTCCCACACTGAGCACCTGTGGGACAGGTGCCAGATGGCCACCCTCCACCGTGAGATGTGGATCAACAGAGCAGAGAGGGCGAGGGGCCGAGTCGTGCTGGAGGGGACCTCCACACGGGCCCTTGAACTCATAGGGGAGGTAGTGGGGCTCCTGCGGAGGGAACCCTGGTGCGATGCGCCCCATCCAGGCCCGGATGGAGGGATGGCAGGGGAGTACCACCGGGGTGCCCTCCCACAGGTGCAGGTGCCCCCTCCCCTGCACTTTGGCCAATCCTGGTTTCCCCAGCAGCACCTCTTCCCTGGCCTGGTGGACAGGGTCCCTCCCCCCACATAGCCCCACAACAACAGCCCATGGGGCTGCCCTTCTGGCCTGCACCCCTCCTGGTTCCTCCACAGCTGCCTCCTAGACCCTCTCCTCTGGGAACCACGGCCACCCCAATCAACCTGGATCCTCCAGGTGACCAACCACCCATGCTGGCCGCCCCACCAGCTTCAGTAAGCTGGAACACATATCTGTCTGATAAGGAGGGAGGGAGGGGAATGCACCGCTACCTGCAGAGGGATGGGCGGAGGGGATGCTGCATGGGGATCCACGCCAGCAGCAAAAGGCAATGGAAAAGGCTGTGGTGCAGTGGTAACAGGCCATATAGTATTGTAACCCTCATCTTATGTTCCAACATCGCAGGATCCAATACCGGACCCCAGAGCTGAGTGGCCAATGGACAACAGGGAGCCTGGGCCATCAGGCCACCGGTCACAGAGGACGGTGGCCACAAGGGCCCACAGGGGAGCGAGCCCTGGTGGTGCATCAAAGCGGACATAGGGAAGGCCCTGCAAAAAGTGACCCCCCTTGTAAATCACTCCAGATAAACATGTGCTATACCTTACCACTCTGTTGTTCGTTGTATCAGTGGGGGTCACATGAGTGGGACAGGTCGCTCCACCTGCATATGGGGGCCATGGCATGCACAGTACAGGTGCGGGAACCATACAGATCCAGCCCATAATGAGCCAGGTGGGCAACAGCATAGCACACATGGCCGGGTACAGGCCAGCACATGGACAGCGGTATAGCACTGTCCATGCCAACAGACATCTGGTGCCAGCCCGGGGCCTGGAGTGGGTCACTCGCTATGACTAGTGGGTGACACTGTGGCACGGGCCACAGGCCGCACAGGACCGGGGAACCCCTACTACCCAAACAACAGCACAGATGCGGACATATGAACGTACATATCATTATTTATTAGGATCGGTTACAGAATCCGATGAAGGGAGGGGGGGCTGTCAGCGGCATGGGTCAGTTACCAGCCATCTGGGCAACAATGCGCCTACACAGAGCGCCCCGATTCTCCTCAGATATGCGCCAGAACGCCTCATCCTGGACATGTTGGTACAGAAGCACGAGACCCTCTCACTGCACCGGTGGGGGGTAGTCAAGGGCAGCTCCCCCGGTCTCGCAGATATTGTGCAGGATGCAGGCCGCTAGGACAAGGATGGGGGTTTGCTCAAGATTGAACTGGCTCCTGTTCATGAGTCAATGCCCCTTGAGCAGACCACTCAACCATGCTCCAAGCCGATGAGAGGTGTTAATTGAAGAGCCTGCGCTCCGATGTGTGGGCCACGGGATAGGCCCTCATGAGCCAGGAGCTCAATGGGTAGGCGGGGTCCCCAATCACCACCTCAATGACCTGGTACAGGTTGGGGGCTATCTCCCCATCAAACATTTATTTATTTAAAATGTATATTCCGCTCCTCCTGTCCACAGGGAAGCCCAGGGCGGCGAACAACACGCAGTAATTTTTTTTAAAAAAAAAACAATTTTAAAATACAATGCAATGTGAGGAAACACCCCACCCCATCCCTACCCGTTGTCAAAAGCCTGGCGGAACAACCTGTTCTTACATACACGCCGAAACAGCAGGAGAGTGGGAGCCAACCGAGCCTCCTCCTGGAGCAAATTCCACAGCACAGGGGTGGCCACCGAAAAAGATCTAACATCGGTGGCCACCCGCCTTGCACGGGGAACCTTCAAAAAGGCTCCCACGGACAATCTCAAGGGTCGCACTGGCACATGGGGAGTGAGGCGGTCCCGCAGATAAGCAGGGCCCAGTCCGTGAAGGGCTTTAAAGGTGAAAACCAGCACGTTGAACCTGGGCCAGTGCTTTATAGGCTGCCAGGGCAGAGCCCAGAGCCCTGGTGTCATGTGCTCCCTGCAACCTGCCCCTGTAAGGAGACGGGCTGCAGCATTCTGCACCAGCTGCAGCCTCCAGACCAGCATCTCGGGCAGCCCCACGTAGAGCGCGTTGTAGTAATCCAGCCTCGAGGTGATGAAGGCATGGATGACAGTGGCGAGGTCAGAGTCTGAGAGATATGGCCGAAGCCTCCGGACAAGATGAAACTGACAAAATGCACTCCCCACCACAGCCACAACTTGAGATTCCAAACTGAGTCGCAAATCGAGGAGCGCACCCAGACTCCGCACTTGAGAGACCATGGGAGGGCAAACCACTCCAACAAGAGGAGATTCAACCACCCCCAGGTCCCCCAAGTCCTCGCCCACCAACATCACCTCCGTCTTGTCAGGATTCAATTGCAGATGGCTCAACCTCATCCAAGCCCCCACAGCTGACAAGCACTGGGAAAATAAGGAGACTGCATGGCCTGGGTCGATGGAAAAGGAGAGGTAGAGCTGAGTGTCATCAGCATACTGATGACACTGCATGCCCTGAAACCCTCTCACGATCTCCCCTAATGCCTGCATATAGATGTTAAACAAGAGGGGGGACAGAATGGCACCCTGCGGGACTCCACATGTGAGGTACTGGGGGGAAGACGTACACTCCCCCAAGACCACCAGGTGAGTTCTCCTGGCCAGGAATGAACAAAACCAGTCCAAGACGGTTCCGCCAATTCTGGCACAGTCCCACAGGCGAGTCACCAACACCTCATGATGAACTCTGTCGAATGCAGCCTAAAGGTCTAACAGGAGAAGTAAGGTCTGACGACCCTGGTCCAACGCCAGATGGAGATCATCAACCAAGGCCACCAATGCCATCTCCATACCATATCCAGGCCGAAACCCAGACTGGGAGGGATCAAGGAAACTGGTGCGGTCCAGATGTTCCTGGAACTGCCATGCCACAGCCCGTTCAATAACCTTCCCAAAAAAGGGAAGGTTAGAGACCAGCTGATAACTGGCAGGAGCATCAGCATCAAGAAATGGTTTCTTGAGCAGGGGTCTAACCACAGCCTCCTTTAGGCAGTCAGGCACCCTGCCCTCCCGAAGGGAGGCACTAACCACCCCAGCCATCAACAGTCGTAACCTCTCCTGGCTGACTTTCACCAACTAGGACAGGCAAGGATCTTGTTCGCAAGTGGTGGCATGAACAGATCCCAACAAGGACTCCACATTAGCAGGCGGCACCATCTGAAACCGATCCCATAAAACAGGACAGGATGGGGCATCCATAGCTCCAAGATGATCCTCTGCAATAACTGCGGAACTGAAATCGTGGCGGATGCAAGCAATCTTATCTACAAAGTACTTGATAAACTGGTCACAGTGATCCTCTGGATTGCTCCAGGTCCAGGCAGAGACAGGCAGGACTAGGGATGGGCGAACAGATCGTGGTTCGGGTTTGGCCATTCGGTTGCGTTTGGTTCGTCCGTTCGGGTTCGGCTGTTTGGTTCGGCTGCGTTCGGTTCATCTGTTCGGTTCGGTAGTTCGGTTAGTTCACCAGGTTCAGGTTCGGCCGTTCGGTTCGGCTGTTAGTTTCGGGTTCGGCTGTTCGGGAAATGTTTTGTTATGGGTGTTTTTGCTGTTTTTTATATGTTTTTTTGTTTTTTTATTTGGTTTTATATGGGTTTTGTTTGTTTTTTATTTGCTTTTTTTGTTTTTACATGGGTTTTTTAATTTAATTTTTTAATCTAATATTATATATATATATCTACACTAAATCTAACTGCTATTAACTATTCTAAATGCTATGAACTAAATGGATTATCTAATAAATATACTCCTACTCCTACAAACACTAAAACTAAATCACTAACACTCTCTATCACTAAGCTAACTCCTACAACTGTCTACTGTCCCCTACCCCCTCTCCCTCTCCCTATATATATATATTGCTTTAAGTTTCATTTCAGTTTTGTACTGAAATGAAACTTAAACCTTAAACTGAAACCTTGTGTTGTTTAATATGTGGGATGGGGGGGAATCACAAACAACACAAGGTTTCAGTTTAAGGTTTAAGTTTCATTTCAGTACAAAACTGAAATGAAACTTAAAGCAATCTAATAATCCTACTCAACGCCTGCTGTTCAAGTGACTAGTTCAGAAGGTGTTGGGAAGGGGGGAGGCAGATATAGTTTCATTTCTTGCAAGCCTCTCCACCCCTGGTGCCTGGAAGTCTGCTCCTCAGTGACTAGTACTACCCCTCCCTATCACGTTTGACCTTACAGTGAACCTTTCTTTGCCACCCGAACGCGATCCGAACTGACCAAACTGTTCGGCTATTTCGCCGTTCGGTGTTCAGTTTTGTTCGGTATGTTCGCCATTTTGCTGTTCAGTGTTAGGTTCTGTTCGGTATGTTCGCGTTCGTGTTCGTGTTTACGTTCGTGTTCGGTAGTCCAAACAGGCCGAGTTCAGGCCGAACACCGAACTGCCGAACCGCTTTCGCCCATCCCTAGGCAGGACTGACCAAACCTTTCACCACCCGGAAAAGCTCTGCTGGACGTGACTTTGCAGATGCTTCTTTGCTGCCTGCACCACCACAGCATAGGCCTTTAAAATGCTCTTATGCTGCTATCGATCATACTGGTTGCGAGTCCGGCACCACCGGCGCTCTAACCGCCTGCTCTCCCGCTTCAAACACTGCAGGCCCTCAGTAAACCAAGGAGACCTACGGGAGACTGGGGAGCCATTCTGCCAATGGTCTCAGCCAACAAAGTGTTCCAGAAAGCTACGAGATCATCGACAGAACGGGTATCAAGGTCCAGGGGAAACTCCCCCAGAGCATTCCGGAACTGATCCGGTTCCATAAGTCTCTGGGGGCGGACCAATCTAATAGGTCCTGCATCCTGTCGGGGGCTAACATGAGCCAGGATGCACGCCTTAAGGAGGTAATGGTCAGACCATGACAAATGCTCTACCCCCTTAACTTCTACTAACTGACCCCCCGCCTCAAGGATGGTGCAGAAAACCAAATCCAGTGTATGTCCCTCCTCATGTGTGGGGCCACAGATGATTTTGGACAGGCCCTTCTATGCGTGTATAGAAGAGGGACGCCCGCAGTATGCGTGCATCATGGCTCCTCCCTGAGTGGCCGGTGTATACGTCTGTAAACAGGCACCTGTGATCCACAACGGTCTGGAGATTGATCGAGAATGTCTGCTTCTGACTCAGATAGTCCGTCTTGACATGTGGGGGCCGGATAATAGGGATGTGGGTGCTGTCTATCGCCCCTATGCAATAAGGAAAGCCCATGTTCTCAAAGCCGCGGATCACAACCTCTGGATCCCGGAGCTGGATAACCCGCTCGAGCAGCAGCTCCACTATCAGGTCACACACGTCGTGGAGTGCCTTGTTAACGGTTGCGGTCCCCACCCTGAACTGCTCCCCAATGCTCCAACAGGAATCAGGGGTGGCCAGCCTCCACACGGCCATGGCTAAGCGCATCCCTGGCGACAGCAGATACCGCATGTTGGTCGCCCATCTCCGGAAATGCAGATTCAGGAGGTCTCCGAGTCGGATCAACAGGGAGCAGTTCATGCGGAAGTAGTCTGTCCATTCTTCGTCCGTCCAGGTGACCAGCATGTTCTCCCACCATTCATTGGTGCGTGACCGCATCTAATTCAACCTCTGCGTAAGGACAGTGACACAATGGCCCTATAGGTTGAGTGGCCACTGGGAAAAGACAAGGCGCATGTCCTGGGACACTACTGTTCTGAACAGGGAATATTGGTGGGCAGCTACCCTCTGTGCCCACCGCAACGATGCTCCTCGGCTCATGTTGGTCGCTCTCCTGTGCCGTTCGCCATGGTTGTAGAAGTGGGACCCTGGCAGTAGTAGCTCGGCCCATTGCTTGAACACCTGGGCCAGGATCATGAACAGGAGCCAAGCCCATTAACAGGATGGCCCTCTCCTCAGGGGGCTCATCAACTGGCAGCATGGTGCCACCAACAACATGCACACACAGTGGACACCACCACCAGCATTTACTCCCTGCTCTCCGTCACTATCACCTATCACTTAACATGCCCAAACCACCTCTCACTCTGAACCCCACACCCGGGCAATGCTACTTGCACACATATGTACTCTGGTGAACCGAACTGTGCGTGCAGCGATTGGTGCAGTAACGTGGGTGTGTTCCGCACACCTGAGTGGGATGCCCCCTCGCCAGGCCACCGACACCCCCCCCTGGACAGCCTGGATGCCTTAGGGTGAGGGGCACCTCGAGCCACCTCTGTGGCCCAGGGGTCACCCCAACCCCTGTGCCCCTGCTATGCCCCTGTGCGATCACTGGGCAGGGCACATCTGCACCAGCCGTGCTTCTGTCCCATCGCTTGAAGGCCACGGTGGTGTGCAGCTGTATTCCATCAAGATACACTGCATGGAGTGTCTCATTAGTTCCCTGCTAGAGGCAGTTGTGGCCTTGGTGATCTGTCATCGCTAACGCTGCAATGCTCTCAGCCGGTGCGTGGGTCAGGGATTCTCGGGGCCTAGTATCCATCCCACTATCAGCTGTGTACTGACGCAGTCCAGTTAGCACTGTGCTGCTCCTAGTGCATCTCTCATTCACAGCCACTCTCCATAGGACTACAGTGCCAACCGCCGAGCAGCCCTTGGAACGGTAATGGCAGGGTGTGGAACAGGCCCCAGGGCCGGCTGTGGTGCAAGGGAGGAGTGGTCGTCATTTGCCAACATGCTGTTGGGAATGCTGTGGCAGAGCCGCGATGTCCAGATGCTGATGAGTGACCCCCTGTCAGTGGCAGATGGATTCAATCTCCTGTCACGGTGACAGGCCATCCATTCAGGGGTCCGGTTTGCCGGGGAGCTCGGCTTCACCCTCTCTCAACAACCTTTTTGGGGGCACCCAGCCACTATTGTTGTGCCATGGACCGCACAAGAGATCACGGCTGTTTGCCTGGTGGCTGCACATCCAGAGTATGGACTGGCCCTCCAGTCCAGGAGTCCCCATGTTGCTACCAACTATTCCTCCATCCTACTGCATGCCCATGGAGTATCCCATCCGCAATCTGACCATTTTTGGTGGACCACTGATGACTGGGACCCCTACCACAAGTGAGCTAAGTGTCCTGTGATCGGTGATGAACCTACCGGATGCCACGGCTGCAGCTGCCACGGGGAACCACCTCCTGCCCCATTTCATGGTGGATGCACATATGCATTCCTGGGGATTCTGCAGGGGTCTATTCGCCTGGGAGGGTCTTGTCCCGGGGCAGCTGTTTCAGGGGCACCCTCTGGCCTCTTCATGATCTGGGTGTCTCAAACGGCCGCTCGGTCGCATTGTCGTTGCCATGTCTGTGATATGGCCTGCCTCCTCCTGGGCCCTGCTGCTCCAGCCCACAGTACTGTGTGACCCAGTGGTAGGCTTCCCCGTCTGCTGGACCCCATCGCTGCTTCTGTACACTTCAGTCCCCATATCCATGTAGCATTAACGAGCGCCTCCATCTCTCTTGGTGTGGCTGCAATGGTGCCCCAGTTTGCTGGTTGTGGGGAACGGACATGAGCCCATGATCACCTGTTCGCCGGCCTGTGTTTGCCCATACCCCCCCTTTCACCTCATTAGTAATAAAGACATGCTGTGGTGCGTGCTGCATTCCCCTATGGGCACCATGATGGATCGTGGGTTTGGCCTGGTGGGTGATGTGGGCCCACCGCATCCTGTTGAGAGCCCTGTCCTTCATTTGCTGGTGGCTACCTGGTGTCCTGCATCCCTGTGTGGGCACCTGTCCTCTGGGCTACCCCCTGCTTTTCCATGTGGAGGTGTTGTCAACCACCTGGGTGGATTGGCTGGCCCACTGTGGTGTGCATTTGCCACATGTGTGCTGGTGCAGTCCCATGGCGGTGCTGTCCATTGTTCCTGCAGTGGTGAGGGGGAGAGCACAGACTGCGGACCCCAACCCCTCCCTAGTGGCTAGTGTTGCCCTGGGGACCTTGGCACACACGTACCGGGCTGTCTGATGGGGGATACCCATCGGTTGGCCACCCCGCGTGGGCTTCCCTGCCTTCCACCGCTCCTGGCACCCCCTGTTAGTTCCCACCATCTGAACTGTTGGCGATGGATGGGTGGCAGGAGAGACAGGCTACTGACTGTGAGTGTGGGCAGTGTAAGGGCCCCTTTGTTGGCTGCCCGTGGTCCCTCTTGATCTAAGTGGGTGGTGTGCTGGTTTGGGTGTACCTGGTTCACTATGTGGGTTGTGCATGATGTGTGGTTACCGACCCCTGCTGACCTGCACCCTATCCCCTTCTCCCTCCCCCTTCTCCCTTCTAGATACTCTGGTTGTCTTCCTGGCCATTCTCCGCCTGGCACAGATGACCGACCAGCTCCAGCATGCAGCCTCGGAGCACGGCTCTACGATGAGATCAGTGAGTGTGCTTCGTGTCTGTTTGGGGTTTCACATTGTTGGGGTCCGCTGTCCCATCCTGATGGAACCTTCTCTCTATCCCTTAGTGCAGGCGATGATTGCAAAGTGGACCAGGGAGCAGGAGGAGGTTGTGCAGCTGCTGCTTGGGATGTGCGAATGCGGTTTGGACGTTCAGTGTTCGGCCTGAACTCGGCCCATTCAGACGCCCGAACCGAATGCCCGAAGCCACGAACAGTTCGGCTGCATTCAGATGAGTTTGGGCGCATTCGGGCGGGAGAAACAGGGCTGGCAGGCCCAGGGAGGGGGGGCAGCTGAGGAGCAGACTTCCTGGCACCAGGGGTGGAGAGGCTTGAACTAGCAGCCAGCCTGCCCAATCACCATCCCTCTTTTCCTCAGACCACTGGCTTCTCAGTCTGTGATTGGCCACGGGCTAGGCTGCATGGAGCCAATGGGGCTTGTGGTAAGGTGGGCGCAGCAAGTAACAAAAGTCATTGCCCTCCCCCCTTCCAACTCCTTCTGAGCTAGTAGCCACTGATCCTGTCAGCAGGCATTTTCAGAAGTCTCACTCTCCCAGCAGTTTGTATTCCTCCCAATCCATTGCCATCCTCCTCCTATTTCACCCATTTCCACACATTTACCTCTGTAGTTTCATTTATTTAAATTAGATTAGATAGATTTAGGTGTTATTTTTATTTTTTATCCCTCCCTGTGTTCTTTCTCCCNCCCTGTTTTGGGATTTATTTAGAGTAGCATTAGATTGATTTAGCTTTCATTTCAGTTTTGTACCCCTCCCTGTTGTTGTGAGCTGTCTGTGTCCCTCCCCCCACATCCCTGTGTGTGTAGATAGATAGATAGATAGATGTAGAAGTTAGCTTAGTTATAGAGATAGATAGGGATAGTGTGTAGTGGTTCAGTTTTAATATTTTATAGTGTGTTTGTAGGACTAGGCCTTTGTAGATATTAGATAATATTCCATTTAGTTCTATAGGTTTTAGAATAGTTAATAGCAGTTAGAGTTAGTGTAGATATATATAATATTAGATTACAAATTTGAATAAATTTTTTTTTTTCAATATATAAAATCTTCCTGTGCATTCTTTGGTTGGGTGAAATGGAGAAGGGAAGCAAGAGAGGCTGGTCTGCTGCCCGTACTGTGGGCAATGGAGCATGTGGCAGAGGTGGCAGGGGCCGTGCCAGCGGAGTGGCAGCAGGCATTAGCAGCAACCTGAGCCCATCACCATGCCCCAAGCTGGGCAGGCCTGATTTTGGCAGTCAGGCTTCAGAGGCTCCCAGCAGTGGCACTAGGGGTGTAGTTCGGCGGTGTCTCCTGCCAGCATTCTCCACTGCCACGCAGGGCACTGGAAGAACAGCACTCCAGGAGGCTGCGGTTGTCTCGGCTGCAGCTGCAGGAGCAGGTGCTTTGGGGTCGGATGTTCCTCCAGGGCCACCAATGTCCCCGACCCCCATTGTTGAGGTGATCCTCAGCAGTCCAGGGCTGGTGGATCCCACCCTGGCTGCTAGAGGCAGGGCGTGATCCCTGGGCAATGGCAGCAGGGAGAGGAGCAGCAGTCACAGCAGCAGCTATAGGGGGCACAGGGAGAGTGGCAGCAGCATGGTGGGCAGTCCATCAGCCTCAGGGTCCCAGTACTCCTCTTCGCGGGACATTACTCTGATTGCGGACAGCGAGGCAGACACTCGTCCTGCAGAGGAGATGTCTGATGCTGAGGTGATGGCTGTCCCTCTGAGAGCTGTGTCGCCACCATGTTCTTCCCCTCCCAGCAGCACTGTCAGCAGTGCATCATCCGGTGCGGGCTAGAAGGCAGGAGGGGGCAAAAAATCCTCCATATGGGTGCATTTTAAGTTGATGTGGGAGGATGATCCTAGGGAGGTGCAGTGCACTTTGTGCCAGAAGGTGGTGAAGCGTGGGCTGGTGCTCACCAACCTTGGCACAACTGCCATGGCGAGGCACCTCAAGGGATGCCACAGTGCTGTGCTGCTAAGCGGGCAGGCAGGGGCAGTGGCCGCCAGCGGGTTCCCGACTGCACAACCAGTTATCCTCCATCAGCGGGCAAGCGTCCTGCTCTTAACAGCTGCCTCTAGCAACAAGAGAGGTATCGTTGCTAAGGGGGAGCAGCAGCAGCAGCAGCGTCAGTGCACCATGGAGGATCTGGGGTGGGGGCAGCTGCCAAGTCCATCGGCAGCTGCAGGATGTGGAGGGCAGCATGTCTTTCAACTGAAAGCCACGCGCATGTTGGGGGAAATGATAGTGCTGCATGGGCAGCCCTTCTTGGTGGTTGAGAACATGGGGTTTAGAAACCTGATTGGCCTAAGTCACTCTGAGTCACCCTGAGTCAGCAGGTGGTGCCAGCCCTGTACTGGGCTTTAAAGGAGCGGGTGAGGGAGCAGCTTGGAACATCAAGGCAGCCCTGACTGCCATGATGAGGGAATGGGTCACACCAAGCATGCCCTTCACCAAGGGGTGCGTGGTGATGGACAATGTGGCCAACATATTGAGGGCACTAGGGCAGTCCATGAGGGGGGGTTCACTAGCATCCCTTACGCTGCACACACCCTTCACCTGGTGGTCAGGGATGCTCTTGGCTTGGGGGAGAAGGGGATTGGGGCAGGCACCCTTAGCTCCCTGATAGAGTGGGGGAGGAAGCTGGCCAGTTTCTTTAACCAGAGCGTGAAGGGCAACGACCTCCTCCGGCCAAAGCAGGCTGAACAAGGCTCCCCAGTGCACCAGCTGATGTAGGATGTGTCCACACGGTGGAATTCGACCTTCCTGATGCTCGAGCGGCTTCTCAAGCAGAAAGCTGCCTTGCATCAGGTACAACTGGTGACGGACAGAGGGGCAGCTCCAGGGTACAATGGGGCAGAATGGGAGATCCTGACTCACACGGTCTTCATGCTCAGACCATTCCTGGCCATGACGGAGAACATCAGCTCCTCCATGGCCACCATGAGTCAGGTGACCCCTGTGGTCCAGAGTCTCCTCAGGAGGCTGGAGGAGATTCTCCAGGGGTGGGATTGTGGCCCTCAGGGCAGGAAGCTGGCGGATGAGGTGGTTGTCCTGGTGCAGCAACTGAAGGCAGGGCTAAAGACGCGGTTCATTGAGCTCCTTCAGCGGGTGGAATATGTTTTAGCAACCATGTTGGACCCCAGGGACAAGGGCAGCATGGCACACCAGACAGTGCTCTATGGGCACTGGATGGGTGACCTGGTGGAGATAATAATCATAATAATAAGTTTTATTGCTTCAGTCATTTGGTTATAACAAAGTATGGCCACTGGAAGGGTGACCTGGTGGAGAGGGTCTGGCAGGCAGAGTGGGCTCTTGAGAGTGCGCGGCAGCAGCAGCAGCAGGACGCCCCTGGAGATGGTGGGAGTGGGAGAAGCCACCCCTTTCAGCCGGTGGGGTCTATCCCTACCCCCAGCCCTAGCAGTAGCAGCACCAGCAGCAGACTGAGCAGCAGCAGCACCCCTATTGCCAGAAGCAGCAGATCGTAGGTGCAGGGCACTTTGGTGAGCATGGGTTTGTGCACAGCAGGGCAGGCAGCATGGCTGAGGGCAGTGGTGGAGGTGGTGCCCAGGCAGAGTTACATGAGGGAGTATGACAGCGCCTCAGCAGCAGTGGAGAGCTCCCTGGAGGAGGAGCTGTGCATCGAACCCAGAAGTGATCCCTTGGCCTACTGGGCTGGCAAGACCTGCCCTGCTAACCCTGAGTGATGTGCCCCACTGGCCTGGGAATACCACTGCGACTGTCTGCTGGTCTATGGGTGCTCTGCCCTGGCAAATCCAAATGTGCCCATGCAATCCTGCTGCTGCTGTCTGCTCCTGTATGGGAGCTCTTCCCTTGAAAATCCTACCATCCTGGTTCCATGCGTGCTGCACACTGGCAAATCCTGTTGCTGCCATCTCTGCTGTTCCATGGGTTCTGTGCCCGATCAATTCAATGTCGTCTGCTGCTACCAATGCTGCCTATGCTGTCTGTGCCATGGGTTCTGTGCCCTGGCAATCCAATGTCCACTTCTGCTGCCTCTGCTGTGCCATGGGTTCTGCGCCCGAGCAATCCAATGTCTGCTGCTGCTGCTGCTGCCAATACTGCCTCTGCTGTCTGTGCCATAGGTTCTGTGCCCCGCCAATCCAATGTCTGCTGCTGCTGCCAATGCTGCCTCTGCTGTCTGTGCCACAGGTCCTGTGCCCCAGCAATCCAATGTCCACTGCTGCTGCCAATTCTGCCTCTGCTGTCTGTGTCATGGGTTCTGAGACCGGGCAATCCAATGTCTGCTGCCAATGCTGCCTTTGCTGTCTGTGCCATGGGTTCTGTGCCCCAGAAATCCAATGTCCACTGCTGCTGCCAATGCTGCCTCTGTTCTCTGTGCCATGAGTACTGTGCTGTGGCAATCCAATATCCACTTCTACTGCCTCTGCTGTGCCATTGGTTCTGTGCCTGGGCAAGCCAATGTCTGCTCCTGCCAATGCTGCCTCTGCTTTCTGTGCCATGGGTTCTGTGCCCCAGAAATCCAATGTCCACTGTTGCTGCCAATGCTGCCTCTGCTGTCCATGCCATGGGTTCTGTGCCCGGGCAATCCAATGTCTGCTGCTGCTACCAATGCTGCCTCCGCTGTCTGTGCCATGGGTTCTGTGCCCCGGCAATCCAATGTCCTCTGCTGCTGACTCTGCTGTGCCATGGGTACTGTGTCCCAGCAATCCAATGTCTGATACTGGGTGGCCACGTAATTCACCACCGGGCAAGGCTTGACCAATTGGCAGAATAGCTTGTTCAGATCCAGAGACTAGGATGCAAGCCTGCAACACTTGGTGAAGCAGGGGTGCCAGCCACTGAGTCCTGGCCAGGCCTCTGCTGCCAGCTAGCCTGCAGTGCCCGGCCAGCAGGGGTGCCAGTCACTCCAGCCCCAGGACCCACCTGATGGTGATGGCTCTGGGGCCTACATTCCAGGCAGGGAGGGCTGTCATTCCACTTGTTTGGAAGTGTCCCACATCAACGCCAGCCAGCCTGCAATGCCCGGCTGAGCAGCGGTGCCAGCCACCGAGCCCTGGCTGTGCCTCTGCTGTTGTTCCATCAATGCCAGCCAGCCTGAAATGGCTGGCCAGCAGGGGTGCCAGCCGCTCCAGTCCCAGGACCCATTATCAGGGTTCTGGGGCCTATGTTCCAGGCAGGGAGGGCTGTCATTTCACTTGTTTGGAAGTGTCCCACATCAAGGCCAGCCAGCCTGCAACACCCAGCCAAGCAGCGGTGCCACCCACCGAGCCATGGCCAGACCTCTGCTGCTGCTCCAATGATGCCAGCCAGCCTGAAATGCCCGGCTGAGCAGGGGTGCCAGCCACTCCAGCCCCAGGACCCACTGTCAGGGTTCTGGGGCCGTCATTCCGCTCATGGGAAGCCGTCATTCCACTTCATCTAGAAGCCGCCACTCTAGTCCCAAGACCCACCATCAGGGTTCTGGGGACATCATTCTGCTCATGGGGAGCCATCATTCCACGGCATCAAGAAGTAGCCACTCTAGTCCCAAGACCCACAATCAGGATTTTTTGGGGCATCATTCCACTCATGGGAAGCCAACATTCCACTTCATCTAGAAGCTGCCACTCTAGTACCATGATCCACCATCAGGGTTCTGGGGCTGTCTTTCCACTCATGGGGGGCCATCATTCCATTCATGGGGAGCTGTCATTCCACTTCATCCAGAATCTGCCACTCTAGTCACAGGACCCACCATCAGGGTTCTGGGGGCACTATTCCACTCATGGGGAGCTGTCATTCCATGGCATCAAGAAGCAGCCAGCCACTGCAGCCCCAGGACCCACCATCAGGGTTCTGGGGCCTACGTCACAGGCATGGGGGGCTGTCCATCCACGTCATCTAGAAGCTACCATTCTAGTCCCAGGACCCACCATCAGGGTTCTGGGGCCATCATTCTGCTCACGGGGAGCTGCCATTCCACCACATCAAGAAGCAGTCAGCCACTCCAGCCCCAGGACCCACTGTCAGGGTTCTTGGGCCTATGTTCCAGACAAGGGGGGCTGTCATTCCACTTTGTTATCTGCAACTGTCCCACTGATGCCTGGCAGCCTGCAATGCCCATCCAAGCAGGGGTGCCAGCCACCAAGCCCTGGACAGGCCTCTGCCACCCCTCCACCAATGCCAGCCTGCAATGTCCTGCCCCTATGGGTGCCAGCCACCAAGCCCCAAGCCTTCCAGGCCTTTGCTGCTGCCACTGCTGCCACTGGGTCCCAGATGGCCAGCCCTGTTGCCACGGGCACCCCCAGGGTCCAAGTGCCAAGCCTGCCTGCCTGGGCAACCCGGGGTGCCAAGTGCCAAGCCTTCCTGGTCTCTGCTGCTGCTGCTTCTGGGTCTCAGATGGCCTGCTAGCCCTGGCGCCATGGGCACCCCCAGGGGCCAAGCACCCAGCCTGCCTTCCCAGGAAACCTGGGGTGCCAAGCACCAAGCCTTCCTGGTCTCTGATGCTGCTTCTGCTGCTTCTGGGTCTCTGATAGGCAGCCCTGGTGCCGTGGTCACCCCCAGGGGCCAAGTACCGAGCCTGCCTGCTAAGGCAACCCGGGGTGCCAAGCGCCAAGCCTTCCCAGTCACTGCTTCTGCTGCTGCTGGGTCTCTGACATCCTTCCATGCCACCATGGGCCCCCCTGGGGGTCCCTGGAGTGCCCCAAGCCTCCTGGCAGCACTGAACTCATTTGGGGGACCAAACTCCACTGGACCAAACCCATGAAACCGAACTAAGGTTTTAGTCTGAATGGCCGAACATCTGAACTCCATCCTGTTCGCACATCCCTAGCTGCTGCTGCACCTCCTGGAGAGGGTGCACCAGCTTGACCGCACCCAGGCAGATTGTTGGAACTGGGTACGGGGCCAACGTTCCTATTGAGGGTGGGGCCCTGCCCCATGTACCTACTCTCCGTGCTGCTTCCCCAACTCCCTTGGACCTTTCCTGTGTCCCTTGCCCTTTCCCCTGTTAATAAAGTTGCTTTGCCTCCTTTTCTGGTTGTGTGTCATGGTCCTCCATGTGGCCTAGCCTCTTGTGTGGGCCCCTCTTGGTGGTTGTGGCACTGTTGCCTGACAGGGACTGGTTTTCCCATGCACCCCCCTTCCCGGTGTTTCTGCTGAAGCTTTGCCGTATCCTTTGGGGGTGACCCTGGTTTCCCTGGCCTGGGGTGTTTCTGGCCACATGGCCACCTGTCTTGGTTTGCTTTTGTCCCCCTCCGGTCTGGCCTCATTCCCCCTCTTTCCCTCTGCTCCCTTGAGCTGGGGGTCTGTCCCCTTGGCTGCTGTCCTGGTGCCCTGCCCCCTCCCTGCATTTGCGACGGGCCCTCCTGTCACCTGCATGGATCCGCTGTTGGTGTGGGGAGAGCTGCAACGGGTTTGCTGGCCATTAGTGCAGTCTGGGTCCCTCCCTGTCATTCCCTGCCAGCCTGGCTGTGCTATGGGCTTCCGTTCCTGCCACTGCGACCACATGTGTCCTGTTCCAAGTTCATTTTCTGGGGGCCTTGGGATGGTGTGTGCCCCTCTGCCGGGGTGGGTGTTTGTGTTGTGGCCCCCTGCTGCTTCAGGCCTCGGCCTCCCTTCCCTGTGTCACTTCCCATCCCACCCCCCACCCCACTGGGGTCCCCATGCCTCCTTGGACATGCATCCCTTCCCTGTGTGGTTGTGTTAATGGTTGTACGTGGGTGGATCCTGTTTTGTGTGGGGTCCATGGCACCCAGCTGTCTGGCCCTGTCACGGGGCTGCCTGTCATCCCTGCTCCCTCCTACCCCACCTACACAGGGTCTGGCAGTTCATGGGAGGAGCTGCATGCCGCACCTTCATTTGCCCTCAGTCAGCCATGTTGTCCCATCGCTGTGCTGGGCAGGGTGTCCCTGCCGTTCGGTGTCTCGGGTGTCTGTGTGAATGTCATGGGTGTCTGCTTGGTGTTACCCAGGGTGGGTGTTTGGCTGCTAGGTGTGTGCTGGCCCCTCCCCTTCCATCCCACACACCCCCACAGTGCTGTCCGTGTAAACGTCAGCTGGCTCGGTGCCGTCAGTTGTTCGCCGGGTGTGCTCACCCACCCATCTCCGCTCATCTCTAATCACTGGGCTGGCGGCGGAGTCCATGTAAAAAGGGCCATAGCTGAAAATACCTAGGTGTCTTATTTCTCTTGCAAATTTAATGTTGACTCTGAGGGTGAGGCTGAACTGTCCTCCACTAATGTTTGGTCCCAAGAGACACAGAACCAAATTGCGGAAAAATTCTTAACCACCAATGTCCAAATAGAAAGATCCTATTTGCTATCAAAATCAATATGGTACCTGATTTATTTCCCCAAGAATTATTTAATGAATTTTGTGCTTTTTGGATCCCGATATTGAGAGATTTGTTTAACTCCATAATGATCCACAATAGATTTCCAAAAGACTAGAAACAGAACGTCATTGTTCCTATTTTCATAAAAGAGGAATGGACCAATCTGGACTGTTATTGACCCATTAGTTTAATCAGTAACCAGCTAAATTATATGGCTGACTTCTGTTAGAACATGTAAACAGATGGGTTGCAGATAAGGATGTACTAGGTGAGAAACAAACTGGATTTAGGTCAGGTTGTTCATGTACAGATCACTGTTTTATCTTGTACTACATTATAAAATAAATATGTTAGGAGGAACACGTGCCTCTATGCTGCTTTTGTTGACCTGAAGGCTTCCTTCAACACAGTCGATAGGCTCCTGTTGTGGAAGAAATTGTCAGCCCTAGGTATGGACCCAGTTCTGTTCCTTCTGATCGAAGAATATTATAAAGACTCTAGGGCTCAAGTATGCTGTGGTATCAATGGAGAGGTTTCCAGCTCTTTTCGTACACTTAAAGGTGTCCGACAGGGCTGTGGGCTGACTCCAGTACTCTTCAGTTTATTTTTCAATGACCTTAAAAGCAGCCTTGAAAAAAGAGATTGTCATGTCCTTAATTTAGTGGAGGGCAGGATCTCTTGTCTTTTGTATGCGGATGACATATTCCTGATATCATACACCAGAATTGGACTGTAAAGATTGTTAGAAGAATTCACTACTTATTGTCAACTCAACAATCTTGAGATAAATATCGCCAAAACTAAGATTATGGCATATGGTACCAAGAAAAAGAACAAGTGGTACCTGAACAACCAGATAACGGAAGTTATTGATAGCTTTTCCTACTTGGGATTGACATTTTCCTCCACTCGTGGTTGGGAGAAACATGCAAACAAAATTGCTACTAAAACTACTCAGGCAGTAAATGGAATCTTGTCCTTTTATAATGGGTTTCAAAGAAGACCCTGGTCAGAAGCACTGTCAGCCGGGAAGGTGAAACTAGAATAATCATTGTTATATGGGGCACAGATCTGGGAAGCTGACGAGAAAGCACTTGCAATAATTGGAAAAGTTCAATCAGTCTTTTTGAGGAGATTGTTGGTTGTGCAGAGAGGGACCCTGGCCCCTATGGTTAGACTGGAAAGAGGTTCCACAAATGTGCAACCAACAGTCAGACTTGGTTTAATCCATTATTGGTTTAGGATTCGGGTGTATCTCCCAGGTAGATTACCCAAACAAGTGCTGCTTGACAACACATGTATTTCAGGTCCAGTGTTTCCATGGTTGTTAGAGGTGAGGAAGACTTTATACTACTCAGGATTAGGAGACATGTGGTCCTGTGTAGATTCGTTACCTCTTCCAAATGAGAAACAATACATAGATTGTAGGTTATGGGATATTTCTAGACAAGAGGATTTGGCTCCGATAGGAGCGCAGAAGTGTGCCCCCTGTATATTTACATTAAAGATGAGCTGATTCAGTCCCCGTATTTGGCCCAAATTGGCCATTTTCCCCATAAAGAGGTTCTCACTAAACTGAGATTTAACCAAATAGGGACTCAAGCCCAAAGGAGAGTTTGGCGGAAGATCCCATACCATCAGAGGCCATGCTCTTGTTCCTTACAGGAGGTTGAGGATCTTATTCACTTCCTATGGACTTGTCCCCTTACCCTGGATCTTAGGGAAAGGTATTTGTTGACACATACTGAGAAACTTGGTTTTCTTACTGGTCTTGAAAAAACAATCTGGATCTTACAAAACAACTCTGTTGGGGTGTTGCATGCTCTTGTGGCTATGCACATGCTGCTCTCAAGTGATCTCACTGAGTTAATGCTGATCTCATGAGTAGACCAGATGATGCTTTATTTTGTAATTGCATGCAGTAACAATTTGTATATTTATTTTATTTTTGATTGTTTTGCCTTTGCCGTAAATAAACTTGAACTTGAACTCTTGTTCATATGATGGGGGCACACAGGGGGGTGTTCTCGGTTGCTGCCCCAATGCTGAGTCCATCTGGACTCAGATGGAACTCCCTCCCCCCTGGAGGTCCATCTGAGTCCAGGCCTGAGTATCTTTCAGAAGGGGTGTAAAAGTTTTCCTTTTAGTAAAGCATCTGGCGGGCGGGGATAGGGATTAAGTGGCAAGTTGTTTGGGGGTTGGTGCTGGTGTGGGTGAGGGGTTTTTTTTAAATCTAACGTTGAACTGTATTTTAATGTTTTATAATTGCATTTTATAGTTATTGTAAGCTGCCCTGAGCCTTTGGAGAAGGGCAGGGTAAATATTTTACTAAATAAAAGAAGTAAAATAACTGAGAGAAATGCCCTTCAGATGGGGCTGGGGGTGACTCCTAAAGTTGTTATTTAGGGTCAGCTACAGCCAGACCATAACTACTCTTTCCCTGAGATCCCAGGGGAACAAAGGAGATGATCAAACTTAACTGATCTCTCCTTTTATACAATTATACCTCTCCTTTGCAGCTGACCCAGGCCCCGCAGTCTCAGTGCTTACCCAGTGTTTGGCAGCTGTGGGGGACTGGTTGAGGGTGAGCTGCCTGAAGTTGTATCCTGACAAGACAGAGGTGATGTTGGTGGGTGGGACTAGGGAGTTAGTGACCCCCATCGTTGATGGAGTTTGCCCTTCACTGGCTCCTCAGGTTCAGACTCTGGAGGTGCTCCTCGATGCACAGCTCTGCCTGGACGCCCAGGTGGTGGCTGTGGCGAGGAGTGCCTTCAGCCTTCAACCATACATCTCAGATGCCGACCTGGCCACCATCATCCATGCCTTCACCACCTCAAGAAGACTGAACTACTACAATGTACTCTATGTGGGGCTACCCTTGGTGATAGTTTAAAGACTGCAGCTGGTGCAGAACGCAGAGGCCCATCTCCTCACTGGGAAGGGTCGCAGTGAGCACATAATACCAGTGCTCTGTTCATTGTACTGACTTCCTGTAGTGTTCTGGGCCCAATTCAAGGTGTTGGTATTAATCTATAAAGCCCTTAAGTGTCTGGGCCTGGCCTACCTGCAGGACCGTCTCTCTCCCCAGGTTCTGGATCGACCCCTGCAGTCAGCCAGTAGCACCCTTCTTGAGGTCCCGGGTGACTACGATGGGGAGGGCATCCTTGGTGGCCGCTCTGAGGCTGTGGAACTCCCTTCCAGTTGAGGTTTACTTGTCCCTGGACTTCCCTTCCTTCCGATGATACTGTAAGACCTGACTGTTCCGCCGGGCATTTGATGAGGGAGACGGGTGGGGGAGGGGGTTTAACTCTCCTGATATGATGACTTAACTTTGATATTGATATTTTTTACTGATGTTTTATATGTTTTTAGTGTTTTATAGTGTTAAGACTTTATTGGCAATTTTTTTGTGTTAGCTGCCTCAAGCTGCCTGGGGCAGGAAGGGAGCGGGATAAAAGTTGTACAAATAAATAAATAAACAACCCTAATTTAGTCCTGCAGGTGCAGAGGGCAGCGATGCTCTAGTCTCACCCCCTCTTGATGTGATCTACCCCTTCAGGAGCATATGAAATGAGAAGACCACGTACCCTTTTGGTGCAGAGGTTATGACTGTGGATGGCTCATGGGTAAAGTTTGCAAAGTGGGGAAGACTCCTTGTCATTCTCAGAGTTTAGAGTAGGGTTGAGAAATGTCGAGGGCATGACCCAAATTCAGCCCATGGCAGTTTTTTATTTGTCCCATTTCTAGTTCCTGGATCTGGCCTATGGATCCAGGCTCTATCCTCAGGCATTAAGAGAGTGAGCTCAGGGGGAAGGAGGCAGAGATAAGGGCAGACTCTCAAGGATAGGGGATGGAGCCCTGATCAGAGCCCAATACTTTTTTCTTCCATCCTGAGCACATCACTTAAACACCCCTGTCCCCAACTCCTGTCAGGCCCATGGAGCTTGGACTAGTTGTCAAAGTGGCCTATCAAAGGGAAAAGGTTCCCCATGTTTTGTTTAGAGTCTGGCCCCACGTGACATCAAATTTAATGCCACCTCTTAGGCCTCCATTGCTTAAATAGCAAACTGTGCATTTAAGTCAGTGAGCGCTTTGTCTGAATTAGAAATGAGTAGAAATTAAGACAAGGCCATGACTCCCTTTAACAGCATCACACTGTGGATGGGGAGTCCAGATCAGAAACAGGCAGAAGAAAAATTCTTGCTTCCTCTTAATTCCCCATAAAAGTCACTGATCTTGGAGCTCAATAAAGAATACATTATGTTCTTGTCCTTGGATACAGTCAGGAAGAAGGCTAGTGTAGGACTAAGCAACTCATGCAACTGAATGCTTTCTGGCCGGCTGCTCAGCATATGCCATGGAGCTGCTGCCACCTCCAATGCTGTAATTGGAGGTGGCGTGGGAGAAGCTTTGTTACTATCACTGGCAGTTGAACCTCCTGGCTGCTAAGGAGCAGCCACCACTGTTTTTCTTTTAGCTGCTGAGTGGCCAGGAGAGTTAGCAGTGTGCTAGGAGAAGCATCAGCAGTGCAGCAGGAGAGAAGGCTTCATTTCCATGTATTAGGTTAGGGACAATAGGACTGGGGAGTAAGAGAGAGTCTATGTGTGCATGTGTACGTGTGTGTGAGAGACAGAGGCCATTTTTAAACAGGATGCACCAACCCACCCCCACCCATCCCTCACCCATCCGAGTGCCCATCTCAAGATGGCGTGGGTGGGCACAGGCCCTTGTACCCATGCACCACCCACTCATGCCCATGCAGGGAGCATCGGGGAAAAACTCGGAATGCTCTGTGTGGGGCATGAGTGGGTGGTGCATGGGTAGCGGCGCACACACAGTGCACATCCGTCCCGACCTGTCTGCTGCCCCACCCATATGTGCTCCACTGAGTGTACATGGACCCTCCCCCTGGCCATGCTCAGTTAAAAATGGCCAGGCAGTATGAGAGGCTGATTTAATGTAGACATCTAAGGCCAGGGCCTGTTAGGACATTTAACTTAGGCTCATAACAGCATTTTTCTTGCCCTTCCCACGTTCCAGATTTGCGGGTGTTAAAACACCCATCCTTGTAATAGTAGGATTTGGAGACCTGGTCATGTGTATCTTTAAAAAGTGTGTTTAGCTCCAAACATACGGACCAGAGCATCCCAACATGCCCCAAACTACAAGATGGAGCACTGGGCTGGGGGAGGGGGAAAGGGCACCTTTGCCCCTCCCCTGCGGCACAGGAGGCTCGATACTGTGGCCCAATGGGGGGAGAGGAGGGGCACCCGGGGGGTGGAGCTTTGGTCAGGCCACCGGGTGCCTCTTCCTCTCTACCCATTCTGGGCAACACGTGCAGAGGGTTTTTAATGTATGCAGAGGGATTTTTGCTCCTACCTGATTCTAGATCTACCCCAGGTAAGGGGAGCGACAGGGGGTCTGGGACTCTGGTTCCGGGTTCACTCAATCAGTGGCAAAATTCTTTTGAAAACCTCGGAGGGGGGGAACAGCCCAGCGGGGCTCAATTCTTTCTGAGAGCCCCACAGGGGGCAGTCCCATGTAGAGTGGCGGCGCTCTATTCTTTGTGAAAGCCCCGGGGGGGGGGGCAGGTCCACGTAGAGCACCGCTGCTGGGCAGTGCAGTGGCACTCAATTCTTTTTGAAAGCCCCGGAGGGGGGGCAGCCTATGTGGAGCACTGCTGCCGGGCAGCACAGCGGAGCTCAATTTGTTTGAATGCCCCAGTGGGGTGGGGGGACAGTCCCATGTGGAGCGCCGCTGCCGGGGAGGGACCAGGAGCAGCAGGATAGTGCTTCTAGGTACTCCATGAAGCATGTGACCCGGATGATTGCCATTGCGCTGGAGACTGTACACGCCCAGCATGCTGGCGAGACATATGGGGATCCTCCCCCTCCCAAAAGGGGGTGTGGAGGGCATGTCCTAGCCGCAAGTTGACAGGGGACCGAGCCGGACACCGGAGACGTGGATGAGGGAATGCAGACAGCTGCAACTGACACCCTGGGGACTAGCAGGATGCCGTCGGCACCGATTGACCAAGGTGAGGGGTCCACGGGTCCCACAGTTACCAGTACTGTGGGCTCCGTGGGCCTGGGGGTGTGGGGGCATGGTCTGCTCCCTGGAAGTGGCCACAGGACCCAGTCCCTCAGCTGAAGTACAGCCTATCCACTGGTACTGGGAGAGATCGGAGGCACTGGCATTAGATGTCAATGCTGCAACCCTGGTTTGGGATATGAATGGGGTTTGTGCGGATGCCCAGGCCACATACGGGCGGCCGGAGGTTAACCCAAGCCTGCATGCTTATGGTGCTCCCATCTCTTTGCCTGGCGATCACCTGGCTCTCACAACCAAGGAAAAGATATGGAAGGGAGAATTCATAGATATGTTTATGTTGCTGCACGGTGAGGAGCCAGGTGACAAGGGCACGTAGTCCGACAAAGGGGGTAAGGGTAAGCGGAAAAGGCCCCAAGTGCCCAGGACCTGGGAGATATGGTTGGCCTGTTTTTATATTTACATGGGGGCGGTAGCATACTGTTTCCCAAGTAGGGCCTGGCAGCTCATACAATATGCTGTCATGATCCAGAAGACCTACTTAGACTTTGGTGGTAAGGCCTTATTTGAATACAATGAAATGTTTAATCGCACGGCTGCATCCAACCCTCACACGTGATGAGATATCATTAATTACAATATGCATTCGCAAATTATGGCCCCTCATCGACCCGTAGCAGGCATTTGATCAGGGAGGGGGGTGGTGCTACCAGCCCCCCATAGGCCGGCAGCAGGGAAGAAGATATGTTGGGCATTCGATGGGAAGGGGTGTTTTCATGCCCATTGTAAATATGCCCATGCCTGTGTGAATTGTGGAGGCGGTCACCCCGCCGCTTCCTGCTTCAAGGGCCGCCCAGATTCCGGGAAGCAGAGGTTTACCAATGGAGGTCCAAAACAGGATCGACAAGGGGGGGGGTGGGGCACAGAAGTCAACTGGGGGCCACGGCCCTGGCTCCTATGCCAATCACCCCAACTGAGGTGCTGGGTTCCCTGCTACAGCGCTAGCCTAACAGGGCTGATGCTGACCACTCGTGGCAGGGTTTTTCGCAGGGTTTTCGAATTCCTTACAGGGGTCCATGGGTCAGTCAGGTTGTCAACAACCTGAAATCGGTTCTGGGAATGGAGGAGGATATGGTGTGGTCCAAGATAAGTAAAGAAATCGAGGCGAGGAGGGTGGTGGGTCCATTCCTGCTCCCCCTTCATCCCTTGTGGGGTTCCCCACTAGGTTTAGTGCCAAAAAAGGCAAAAGGGGATTACCACTTGATTCATCATTTGTCCTACCTCAGGGCAGCTCGATCAGTGATGGCATTGACCCCACGCTCTGCTCAGTGCAGTACAAGTCCTTTGATGCCACAGTCCACATTGTGTGGACTTGTGGGTGGGTGGGCGCTCCTGGGGAAGTGCAACATTAAATTGGCTTTTCACTTGCTGCCAGTGTCCCAGTGGGATTTCGACCTCTTGGGTTTCTCCTTTATTTATTTATTTATTTATTTATTTACATTTATTGGCTACCTCCTCATGCCAACGGCATCCTGGGGCAGCTTAGAGCAAATAAAACAACAATAAAAACTCAGAAAACATAATATCAAAGATAAAATGATACCATAATACCTCTCCCCAAATCCCCTCAACCTATTCTACCCTCCAGGTCTTACAGGCTCGACGAAATGCGATCAGACCCCGTGCCAGGCCAGCTTCCTCCGGGAGGGAGTTCCAGAGTAGTGGCCCGGCCACTGAGAACGCTCTCTCCATTGTGGCCCCCCGTTTAACACGGGGGACCTCCAAGAAGGCACCCCTGGCAGACTACCAGGATCACTCTGAGGTGCGGAGGGAGAGGCAGTCCCCAAGATATGGGGACCACCCTTTAGGGGCCAGTTTTTCTTTGACAAGGCAATGCCCATGGGTTGTTCCATTTCCTTCTCTGCCTTTGAGCGCTTCAGCACCATGCTTGAATGGGCAGTGAGGGACAGGGCAGGTCTACCTTCAGTATTGCACTATTGGGATGATTACATATTTTCAGGGAGGGCAGGGTCACAGGAGTGTTCCCACCTTATGGCCACTTTTGTCAAGGTTGCAGATGAGCTCGGGGTCCTGTTGGCAGGGGAAAAGACAGAGGGTCCTGTGACATGGCTCTCCTTTCTTGGCTTAACGATTGATACAGCGACTTGCACCTTGAGTCTTCCCCCGGACAAGCTGACCTCTCTGCGGGAGCTCCTCCGGGGCACCATGCAGGCATGCCCCCTACCACCGTATAAGGATAACCAAAGGCATTAGGGAGGACTTTCTGGTCTGGCTAATGTTCCTCGACAGTTACAATGGTATTTCATTGTGGAGGGAGGTGTGGCTGCTCAAGGCGGACCTTCAGGTGGTGTCTGATGCTGCTGAGGGGTCAGGGTTTGGGGTTTTCTTTCAGGGCAGTTGGTGCACTCACCGGTGGCCACCCCATTGGGCATCCACGGCCCTCATCAGGGACATAACCTTCTGGAGCTCTTCCCATTATTGGTGGCTTTGGGGGCGGCACTTCAGGGACTCTCACGTATGTTTTTGGTCTGATAACCAGGCGGTGGTGCAGGTAATCAACCATCAGTCTAGTAGATCTAGCGGAGTCATAACCTTAGTTTGTTGGTTTGTCCTGAAGTGCCTTTCCCTTAATATGTATTTCTCTGCCAGACACATCCCCGGTATACACAATGAGATTGCTGATTCCCTCTCTTGTTTTCAGATGGAGCGGTTCCATTCCCTGGTGCCCGGCACCAACGTCAACCTGGAGGTGATGCCAGCGGCCCTCTGGGAGCTTGGGAGCACAGGCTAGACAGGGGCATTAGAGTGGCAGTGTTGTGCTCCATCTGGCATTCCTACACCACATCTTTCCAGGGCTTCTGCAATTTTTTGTCATCCCATGGTTTGCAGGAACAGTGGCCCATACCCCTGTCACGTGGAGTGGTTCGCGGTCCACTTGAGTTGCCGCGGTTTGGCACCTCACACTATAAAGTGCTACCTAGCAGTGATCACTTTTTTCTGCAAAGCTCAAGGGGTGCCTGACCCGTGCACAGGATTCCGGCTCTGCAGGGCTGTCGAAGGGTGGGTCAAGGAGCAGGGCCTTAACAGAGATGCCCAGATGCCATTATCCATTGATGCATTGGCATGCTTGATTGCCGCCATGCCATGGATTTGTTCATCATCTTAAGAGGTGTTGCTTTTCAGGGCGGCTTTCTCCACAGCCTTTTTTGCTGCATTGCGAATCAGTGCGTTGGTGCCTTTCTCAAAAGGGGATCGGTCAGGCATTGCTTTGCTGTTCCGGGACATAACCCTGGGGATAGAATCTATAGCCATCACAATTCATGCTCCAAAACTGATCAGGAGGGACGGGGGAAGATTGTAACACTGCGCAGATCCCCGGTTGGGTGTGTGTGCCCTGTGGCAGCATTAGCGTCTTACTTGGATGTTCATCCAGGCATGCAGGGCCCCATCTTCGTTCACTTGGAGGTGTTATTTCTGATTAAATTCCAATCTCGGGCAATTTTTAAGAAGGGTTTGGCAATGCTTGGACTTTGGCCATCCGACTATGGGGTGCACTCCTTCTGAATCAGGGCCACCTCCATGGCTGTCGCGGGCAGGCTGGCTGCCTCGCAGATCAAGGCGATAGACAGATGGTGGTCCAGAGCTTATCATACTTACCTATGGCCGTTCAGCCCTCCGCAGCAGACTCTGGCCGGCTTGTAACGCTATTATGTTTTGTCACCCTCAGGTGCGGGCCAGCTCCCCATCGTATGGATTTGTGGGCACAGCATTGTGCGTTGGGCCAAAGGCCATGCAACTACTCGGATTTTGGTACCTAGCTGGGTTGTGGACTGCGGGCCCCCTTTATTGGTTCGGGTGAAGCGGTATGCGATGGGAACGTCTGTTGCCTTCGCTGTTCTGCAGGGCCACACGCTTTGGCCCTCCTGACATCTTGGTCATTCACCTGCGTGAAAATGACCTCAGCCTGCACACCAGCTCACTGGTGTAATGAAGCACGATATCTCCATATTGGTGGCTATGTGGCCTCAGTCCTACGTATGGTGGTTGGATCTCCTGGAGTGGTGGGTCTGGCGGTATGGCATGTCACCTGGAAAAACTGAATGGGCCAAGTGGAACTCAATAGGGCAATGTGGGTGCTCGTGGCTCACTTTGGGGGCAGGGTTATGCACCACAAACATATTATGCTCCAGGATGCGGGCCTGTTTCAGAGTGATGGAGTGCATTTGTCTGTGTGAGGGAACGCTGGCTGGCTGGAGGATCTGAGGGTGGTGTTGCATGAACATTTCGGGATACATGTGTGAAGGAAAAGGGTGGAGTGAAATTTTCCTCCCCCTTTCATGGTAGGTAGCGGGGTAGGAACCATGTGGTGGTAAGGCTCCCTAAGATCTAAGGGGGGCATGCTTGCATCCCGTTGCCATGGGGGGTGTGTGTCTTAAGGGCGGGGGGCCCAGCCCAGGCTCGGAACGGCTGGTAGGGGGCTGCAACCTGCCCTGACCCAATGAAAAGGTGAATTTGAAGGGTCGATTCACCCAGGTTAGGTGGGCGAGAATTAGCTCAGCCCCCTGGCTTGCATATATGGCATGGTTCCTCTCCTCTACAGCCATACAGGTTTTAGTATTTGCTGTTGTGGAATATGTATACATATCATTTAATAAAGTTGCGGCCGATGCCTCTTTGATCCCAAGCATGTCTCTGTCTTCTCTTATGGGTAGTGCGGGCACAAATGTGAAACCTGTGAAAATGCCCTTTAGTTGAAACTCAACTGAAGGAAGAACGGGAGCTTTCTTAAGTCACTTCAAAATTTATTTCTGCCTCTCTCAAGCTCTCTTTCTCCCCTTCTCTTACAAATATTCTAAGCCTTCAATGTCATCTTTTCATTTTGTATGCACAGATCATGCCTCTTGTTATAGGAGTTTAAATTTTTTAAACAAATGCTTTGATTGTAACAATTTTATTTGTCAGAACAAGGATGAATCTTAACAATTGAGAGGTGACAAAATGGAGATTAATTCTGAGGGCACACTGTGTTAGTATTTCCAAATGCTATTCAAGCACCTGAAAATTGAAATATGAGATTTCTATCAAATATTCTAAATGTGAAACAGCTCAGTGGACTTTTATCCTTGCTGCTGTCATCTTAAATATGACAGCAAGGTCTTTTATTTTTAGATCCAGATCAAACCGAAGGGTTTTAAAGGAAGAAGGAAAAAACACACATTGGATCCTTTATCTTAAATGTTACGAAGGTTAAAATTAGGGCTGTAACTTGGTCTTCGGAAAACTTCGGAAATCGTCAAAGATTACAGTATTTGGTTTGGAAAGGCCGAAGTTCTGAAGACCAAGGCCATTATTTGGAAAACTTTGTAAACTTTGGAAATCGCTGTACATGTGGGAGGCTGGTGGACAGATGAGCTTTTTCTGGATATGAAACTTAGTGCCATATTTGGTAGGAGGGGGTATGGAAGGGGGCAGCTGAGTGATGGTAAGTCAGATGGCAAGTTTTGATTGGCTGGCCAAGCCAGATTGCAAAATTTTGATTGGCTGGGAGGGCAAAATAAGAGTGACTGCAGCCATTTTGTCTATTCTCTTTGGTGAATTTGGCTGTGTACTACAGTGCTGATGGATCTGTAAGTAAACAGCTGGAGGGGGAGGGGTGCCTGACCTGACCTTGCCTGATATGGCTTGGCCTATCCTGTCCATAGGACCAGTGCTGGGGGATGGGGGTAACCTTTACCTTTACCATATCATGCAGTCTTTTTAAAAAAAAACACAGTTGGGTGACACATTGCTTCTGTCATCAGTATGCCGATGATACACAACTCTACCTCTCTTTTTCTGCAGACCCAGACCCGGCAGTCTCAGTGCTTACCCAGTGCCTGGCAGCTGTGGGGGACTGGATGAGGGTGAGCCATCTGAAGTTGAATCCCGACAAGACGGAGGTGATGTTGGTGGGTAGGGCAGGGGTGATGGTGGCCCCCATCATTGATGCGGTCTGCCTCCCTTTGGCCATACAGGTCCATAGTCAGGGGGTGCTTCNCCTGGCAGCTGTGGGGGACTGGATGAGGGTGAGCCATCTGAAGTTGAATCCCGACAAGACGGAGGTGATGTTGGTGGGTAGGGCTGGGGTGGTAGCACCCCTTTGGCCACACAGGTTCATAGTCTGGGGGTGCTCCTCGACTCACAGCTCCACCTGGACCTTCAGGTGGAGGCTGTGGTGAGGGGAGCATTTAGCCAGTTACATCAGGTACGATGGCTGTGGCCGTATGTTTTGGACTCGGATCTGGTCACCATCTTCCATGTCTTAATTACCTCTAGTCTAGACTACTGTAATGCACTCTACATGGGGCTGCTCTTGGGGATGGTATGGAGGTTGCAGCTGGTGCAGAACATGGCGGCTTGTCTCTTAACGGGGATGGGTCACCATGAGCACATTACACCGGTGCTCCGTTCTGTGCACTGGCTGCCTATTATCTTCCAGGCCCAATTCAAGGTGCTGGTAATGACATATAAAGCCCTAAATGGCCTGGGCCCAGCTTACCTGCAGGACTGCCTCAGGACCTGTATTGTAATGTGGTCCATGTGGGCAGTCGGGGGTGCCCAAGTTGAAGTCCCCTGGATTTCCCAGGTGGCGACAATGGGGAGGACGTTCTTAGTGGCTGCTCCCAGGCTGCGGAACTCCCTCCCGACAGAGGCCTGCCTGACCACGGACCTTCCCTCTTTCCAAAGACAGTGAAGACCTGGCTGTTCTGCCAGGCCTTTGGAGAGGGAGACAGGTTGGGTGGGGGGAGTTCTGCCCTTTTAGTTTATTTTTAGTATTAAATGTTTTAATGATATTTTATGTATATGTTTTTTCTTATGTTTATTTGTGCATGTTATGAGCCACCCCGAGCTGCTCTGCGAGCAGGAGGGGGCAAGGTAGAAGAACAGTAAATAAATAAATAAAAATAGTTCTGCCTGCTGCTTGGTTGGCACTTGGCACCATGAGGCCAGATGGATCTCTCTGCCTATCTCCACTTCCTCTTGCCTGGTCTGTTCAAGTTACCAGTGCCACAGTACCAATGCCATGCCAAGAGGGTGCTCCTGGGGGGTGGGGATGAATGTCTGGTTTCTTAAGTTTGTGACTGCTGGGGCCTGGGCGTGCTTTTGGTGGGATTTATTTCTTCATGCAGTTACAGACTGTTTTGTGGGGTTGTTGTATTCTTCTTGAGTGAATGTCCCTTGATAGCCTGCATTTTTGTGCACTGCTTGGGTTGGCATAATGATTAAAGTGGGTGCATTCACTGCTGATAGTGAGCCATGCTGTGGGTACACTACTGTTGTTGGTTTTTTTTTATTGCTGTATGCAGTTGCACTTTTGTGGGGTTGTCTTCTGGACCAATTGTCCCACTCATGCTAGCTTGCTTTTCTGGATAGTGCTTTTCTGGGTAGTGCTTTGACTGTGGGTTCAAGAACTTTGCAACAACTTTACACAAGTTTCCAAAATTTCAGAAGTTTTCCAAGGTCCGAAATTCTGAGTCTGAATTCTGAAACTTCAGAAACAGAGCCGAAGGGCCGCTGAGTACTCGGGCTGATTACTCGGAACTTTGGTATTTGACTCGAGTACTCCGAAGTACTATTCGGTACAGCACTAGTTAAAATATTACCTTAGCATTTAAAATTAAAATGTAAGGATAGTTTTGTATTGATAAACAGAGGTTATGGAATTATGTACTGTTATACCTAATGTACTGTTATACCTAAATTAAAATATTCTGGTTAAGGTTTACATTGGAATTTCATTTTTGTGAGATTTGATTTTATGCTTAAGAAATCATCATGATTCTTTTTTTTTAAACAACACACCAAACTTCTATATCTGCTCTGGAGTCTGCTGAAGCTGAGAAGGGGGGTGATCCCTTGAACCAGTGACAATCATCTGGGGGGGGTTTCACATTAATGATAGCCCTGGGACCGCTTTCTAGCTTGGAATATTGCCGAATGGAAGTCTTGTTTAAATAGTGATGTTCATGACTTGTTTAAGAGCCATGACGTTCTTTGTATACCGGAAATCTGGATGATGGATAATCAGGAAATAAACTTTCCTGGGTTTAGATCATGGATTGAGCCAGTTCGCAAATTTGATGGAATGGGTAGAGCTGTTGGTGATCTAGCAATATTAGTTAGTTTGGCTCTTAAAGTGGAAAGTGAGCAGTTGCCAAATGCCCCAGAGAATACTTTAGCAGTTCGCATTTCCTGGGGCAGCAACTCGGCTATTATAATTATCAATGTATATTTACACACACCCCCCCTTGCAAGGAATCATGGAGCTTACTAAACTTTGGACCACCTTAGAAGAATTCTTAGATTCATGTCATGAACACTACTTGTCAATCCTCATAGTGGTTGCCAGAGATTTTAATGCCCGAACAGGGAACAATGATTCAACTATTGCTAGTGCTATTTGTCTGGAGGAAGGGGATGACTTTTTCTCCTTGACCTGGGCTTCTAATGTTTGTAATGCTAAGGGAATGCAACTTTTGAGGTTCTTGTACAGAAATAATTGAAGGATCTTAAATGGGAGGTCCAATACAGATTGCCTTGGAGATCTGACTTTTATCTCCTCTAAAGGAGTTAGTATTATTAATTATATGTGTATTGATTGCTTTCTGGATTTTTCTGTTATACCATTTGGAACCAGTGATCATCAGCCACTTATGATTAGGTTTTTACCGCAGGGGGAGCCTCTGATGACAAATGTTGACAATCTTGGCTTAACTCAATTGGAGCTAAGGGGGATCCCTGAAATGGAGTGTTGATGTAGCAGGGAAAGTGCATTCTCTCTTGACCTCTGATGAGTTTAGATCCTGCAAAGAGAATTATCTGTCTGTAGACCCTAGGAATGGTAATATACCAGAGCTTTTCAATGCTCTCTTGGGGAAATTAAGGGCTAGCCTGACTCCTACGAGTTCTGTAGGAAAGAAATACCAGTCAGCTCCATGGTTTGATGCAGAGTATAAGCAGTTAAAAGTACTAGTTAACTGCTCAGTAAGACAGATAAAATAAGACAAATCCCAACAGATTGTTCAGTTTTATTTGGATATCAAGGCTAGATACAAGAATAAACTGTAATCTAAGAAACTGGCATACCAACCTCACCTGTGGTCAATCCTGGAGGAAGCCATGAGGATAAAGAACAGCATTACGCTCCTTGGTTAACAGAGGGTTTGTGGCTGGGCAATCCCCTTTGAATTCTACCATCTCAAGCCTTGTATGGCAGAAACATTTTGAAAATATTTGTATAAACCTGTAGTAGGAAGCTTAGATCCACTATGTGATTTGGTTATAACTGTTTGTCTAATTTGGCAACCTGTAACAGATTCTGAAATAAGGTCCATTATCACACAATTATATGTTAGGAAAGCCCCGGGGGAAGATGGCATTCTAGGAGAGATCTTCCGCGGAAATACTGGGTATTTTCAGACGTGACAGGGCCAATTGGCCCCGTCACGGAAACAAACCTATGATTTCCCACCGGGGCCACCGCGTCATGGGCGAACAGATGTGGTGGCAGCTCCCGGTGGGGAATCGGGGAAGGGGCGGGGCCACACGGCGCAACGTGTGGTCGCACGCCCCTGCCCCCCCCATGCTCCCCCACTGCCCACCCGAATTGACCATGGCCCAGAATTCTGGTGGGGATTCCGGGCCGTGGCTGCCATCCAGACGTGATGGCTCAGTTCATCACGGTGGGGAATCACAGTCACCACGCGATCGGCTGAACCCGCGGGGCCGGCGCCGATCGCGTGGTGAATGTGATTCCCCGCCATGATTGACCGTGGTCAACATCTGGGGGGGAACATCCATTCCCCCCATCAGATGTTACGGGATCACTTTCACCATGTGCAGATTCACTGTGGTTGACTGTGATCTTGTAACATCTGAAAATATCCACTGAGTGGTGAATTCCCCTACTTCGCAGGCATTTTGATTATATCAATTCATATGGAATAATCCCCTCAGGTTGGAATTCTAGTATCATTATTCCCATATTTTAAAAGGGTGACTGGGGTAGTCCCACAAATTACAGACCAATAAGTTTGATATAGCCGCTAACGCTTATGCTAAATTCCTTTTAGCAGAGCTCGAAGATTGGGCTGAAGTAAATAAGATATTCTTTGAAGAACAGGCAGGTTTCTGTCACAACCATTCTACAGTGGATCATTGCTATGTTTTATCTCACTTAGTTAACAAGTATACACACTTGAAGAGTAGTAAACGTTTTGTTGCCTTTGTAGACCTATATTTATTTTTATTTTTATTTATTTATTTTATAAATTTATACCCCGCCCCTCCTGCAACGCAGCTCGGGGCGGCTTCCAACATTAAAACAATAAAATACAATAAAATCCATCTAAAACAATCAAATATTAAATATTAAATATTAAATAAGGGCTAGACAACACCAAAAAACAAATGGGTAGGGGACTAAAAACCTCCCTCCCCACCCTCCCTCCCAAAGGCCTGGGCAAACAGCCAGGTCTTACAGTTTCGCCGAAATGTTAAAAGGCTAGGGGCCAGGCGAGCTTCCTCCGGAAGGGAGTTCCACAGCCGCGGTCCCACCACCGAGAATGCCCTCTCCATCGTGGCCCCCCGCTTAGCACGGGGGACCTCCAGGAAGGCACCCCCGGCAGACCGCAGGAGCCGCTCTGGGGCGCGAAGGGCGAGGCAGTCCCTAAGGTAAAGTCAGCTTTTGACATGATAGATGGCAATCTTCTATGGGTGAAATTAGCTGTCTCTGACATCGACAAAAGGTTGCTATTCCTCATCAGAATATTGTATACAAACACATATATGCAAGTGAGGCTGACGCAAGATGGGATAATGTTGGATTCTTTCCTTTCTATGTCAGGTGTTAAACAGGGTTGTGTTCTTGCACCTTTCCTGTTTAGTTTTTTTCTTAATGATATTGTTTCGGAGTTCCAGGGGGATGCATATTTCTCTCCTCAGATACAGGGGAGAAGTTTACCCCTCATCTTGTATGCTGATGATATGGTTGTATTATCAGTAGCTGAACCAGGTATGAGACAGTCATTACTAACGTTGGGAACTTATTGCAGAACCTTACCATAAATTACGAGAAAACTAAAACAACTTTTTAAATGGTCACTTGACTCTAACCCCATAGAACAGGTAACTTCATTTAGGTATTTGGGGCTCATTTTTACTTCAACTGGGAGTTGGCATGAGCATTTGTCCTCAGTTAAATTGAAGGCATAATATCAGACCACTAACAGGATAAATTACGTTCTGGAGGACGGCAGGAGGGAGACTGGTTGAGCCAGCTTTGCATTTGATTGATTTCAAATTGTCCCCTCAGATTGTCTATGGTGCAGAAATCGGGGGTGGGGGTGGGATATCTTTATGTCACTTAGAACCAGTCCAAGATAAAGTGCTTTGGAAAATCTTGAGAGCTCCAAAAGGCACCTCAGTCTACATGCTAAGAACTGGAACAGGCATTCTTCCATTGGAATATAAAGTCAGATTATGTGTTTTCACCTATTGGTAATGGCTGATGGTCATGTCAAAGGATAGATTATCCAGTTTATGTTGGGCCGAACAGTGCGAATTCAGGTCATCCAGGACATGGAAATTTCAGCTGAATAGATTGCTTTGTTCACTTGGGTTTTCTTATAATTTTTTCTTGGGTCTCTCCAGAGAGTAAGCTAGAACAATGATTGATTAGGGACCATTTAAGGGATATTTATATACAGGCAGACCTGTCATCCATTCAAACAGCTCAGGTTGCCCCCTGGTATGGCAAAATTAAAATGATCCACCAGTGCAAATTCTATCTCACTTCCTTAAGCAACTATACAATCCAAAGGACTTTAACCATTTTAAGGTTCCAAATGATGCCATCTAAAGTGCTTGAGGGCAGGTACAATGCTATCCCTGATGAATGGAGATTCTGTTCATGTAATCTCCAGGTGGAGGACCTACCACATTATTTATTTGCCTGTCCACATCTTGACAACATTCGTTCCAAAATATCTGAACCCTCTCATGAAAGAGAAAACATACTGGGACATGCATTTGAAATTATCTTATCTGCTGGCCAATCCCAGTAGCGAAATTATAGTTAAAGTAGCTAATTTGGCCCATGTTCGGGCTACTAAGAGATGTAGGCTGCTAGGGCAATCAGCTGATTTATCATTACTTATTTATTTATTTATTTATTTATTTCAGTATTTCTATTATGAAGCCCTAGAAGTGGATACTGCCAGCTGTGGGGTAGTATTTCTTACTTCGGCAGTTGGCATGCCTTAAGTCTGGATCTGTTAACCTCAGAGTAATTTCATTTCATTTCATTTATTTATGGCATATAGCTATCGCTGTAGCCTACTTAAAATACAGCATACAAAATACATAATACAAAAACAACACACTAATCAAATACCATACATGCCCGAATATAGCAGGTACCTCATACCTTACCATATTTGCATAAGATAACAATGAGCAAGATCCTCCAATTATCCAACACAGGTAGGTACCCTACCAAGATCTTCCTTACCCACATTTCCATTTGCCATTCTCATTTTGCCCCTCAGATAACCTCGCTTTCTTGATATCAGAAGAACAAAGGTAGCGAGGGCCTGCATCTCCTGGACTGAGGATAACCTAAGCAGATTTTTATAACAATCCACCAATTCAAAACTGAGCCCATCTTCCAAAAGGGGAGCGAGCCAAGTCTCCTTCAGCAACTTGTAGCATGGGCATCTTAATACAAGGTGCTCTACTGTTTCAATTTCATTCATACTACATGGACAACGGCGCTGATCATATGCAGTGTGCCGGTACCTACCCTCTGTCACCGCTGTCTGAATCATTTTGAACCTTAGCAAGGTATAGTTCCTTCTCAGTTTGGGGTTAGCTATCTTATCCAGGTAGGGTTTGAACATCCAAATACTCTTTACCTGGGCCAATCCTGGAGCAACTCTCCATTGATCCAGATAGGCCAGATCTTCTTGTTGGGCTTGATCTCGCACTCTCTGGATTATTTCACTTTTAATCACATTTAACCTTTTCCCCGCAAAATATTCAAACGAAAAACCCATATTTTTGAGCAAACTTCCTAGATATTTAATCCATGGGTATGTCCTTAGACCCTCATGAGATAACTCCTCCTTAAGGCAACACAGCGAAAGATGCTGTTCCTGCTGCTGCAGCAGCCTAAGCCAATACCTTGCCATTGACTGCTTAGCATAAGCATCAATAGAATAAACACCTGTCTCAGCCCTCAATGCTGGCCCAGGCGTACTTCATCCCACCTTCAGAAGTCTTCGCAAAAATAGATTCTGAACCTTATCTAGGAGCCTTGCATCTGGAAATGGGATTATTTCTAACCCCAAAGTGACTGATAACGGGATCTTTGCATTAAACACTTGTAGAAAGGCAGAGACTGATACCCGCTTGGACATACTCATAGCCTTAATCACCACCCGTGTGGCTTGAAGGGCCATGGTTGCATGATTTTGAAGATGTAAATTCCAAGTACCCCTCAAAGAGAAGATAACTCCCAGGTAATTGTATGAATTCATGATATCAAACGTTCCTGCTGACACTTTCCACTTGTTTTTTTTTTATTTCTTCCCTAAGATCATAATTTTCTATTTTTGATCATTGATTATCAGACCATTGGACTGACAATACCAATGCAATTTTTCTAACAGCCGCTTCAATCCTATTTCTGTCTGTGCCAAAAGCACCAGATCATCAGCAAATTGAACTGCACATACCTGAGCGTCACCCACCTTAGGTGGATGGGAATCATCTGCCTTAAGGGACAGGATCAAATCTGCCACATACAAATTAAAGTGGAGCAGCACAAGGACGCATCCCTGGTGCACTCCTCTTTGAATTGGGATTGATTCCTGATTTATAGTATTCCCCAATTTAATCCTGGCCTCAGAATATAATTGTCTGAATATAATTGCCGTATAGAGGCCAACAATTTAACATCGATGCCCAGAGCCATAAGTTTGGCCCAAAGCCTTGGTCTACAGATGGTATCAAATGTCTTGGAAAAATCGACAAAGGTCATAAATAATTTCCCTTTTTTTACTTTATGATACTTAAAAATCAGCTGTTGTATGATAAAACAACAGTCAATAGTTGAATGTCCCTTCTTAAATCCAAACTGTTCAGCCAGAATTAGTGCTTCCTTTTCCACCCATTCCTCCAGATGAACCAACAGCATCCTAGCATACACCTTTCCGATCGTTGATAACAAGCTGATCGGCCTATAGCAAGCAGGGTCCCGAGTGCTGCCCTTTTTATAAATAGGAACAATCCAGCTTGTTACCCAAGCTTGCGGTATGTTATGACCCTCACTAATTTGAAAAAATAGGGTGGAAAGTATTGAAGCCCACCATTGTGGGGCTGCCTGTAACATCTCTGCTGTAATCCTATCTGGGCCCGGAGCCTTATTCTGTCTAAGTCCCATTATCTGCTCTACTATCTTACTCCCTGAAAAATCTTCCCACCAGGTTGAGGAATCTTTAGCCTGCTGTTTTGCCTCCAAGTCTTCTGTCCCTATTTGCCGGTCTGCATATAGATCTTCAAAAAAGGCCCTCCAAGATGCATGGGGAATTGCCTGGTTGTTTGACTTCTTCTGTGGTTTGATAATTTTATTTAACGTGGACCAAAAGCCACTGGTGTTCCTAGTGGCCAAATCAACTGCCATTCTTGCCTATACTTGCACATAAAAGGTACCCCTTTTATCCACCATCAGTTTCTTGTACTGAGACCTGAGCACCACATAATCTTCCCACATCCCTTGAGATTGATTGATAACCCATTGTCTTTTGTCGGACACAAGACTATTTTTCATAGTCCTACATTTTTGATCAAACCAACGGTGCACGGAGGTATACTGGATTCCCCTCCCCCTAACTTTGATTGTTAATTTATCTACTACAACAGCCAACAGTCCATCATATGACCTAAGGACTTCCTCAATCTCAGGAGCTCTCTGGATAATCCCAACCTGATTAATAATTACAGGTTGGCCTCTTACTTCCTGAAGCTCTTGCGCCAGGGTTGTTGGAGTCAATAAGGGGCCCTGTAGATAATTATTTTTTGCTACAATAATTTTTTGTAGGTGCTTTATATCCTATTGTGGCACAATTATCCAGGAGCCAAGAGATTCCCGCATTCTAGCTCCATTAAAGCGCTAGGGTTAATTAGAGATTCAGTATCCTTAGGAGGGATAATCTTTCAGGGGCCAAGAATCTTGCACACTTAAACTCCATTAAAGAGCTAGGGTTAACTTGAAATTGTATACTTTACTGTGGGATAATCACCTAGGGGTTAAGAGCCTCCCGCTTCTAGCTCTGTTAAAGCGCATGGGTAAATTAAAGATTATGTATCCTATTTTGGGACAATTTCTCAGGGGTCAAGAGTTTCCTGTGCTCAAGCTCCGCCAAAGAGTTAGGGTTAATTCTAGATTGTGTATCTTACTGCAGGACAATTACACAGAGTTCAAGAGTATGTTGTCTATGTCAATTTAGGATGGGGATGGTTGCATAGTCTATGCAGATATTGGTTTTTATATTGTTTTTTACCTCAACTTGATGTTGAGGTTTTAAATTTGTGTATGTGTTGTTGTTATATACCTTGTTGTAACCAATGGTTGAAACAATAAAACTCACTTGACTTGATTATGGCTTCATTCAGATGTCACGATTACTACCCACAGACCTTAGCAGCAGCACCTTGCCTCAGATGACAACATGGTAGCACTTTTTGTGATGTCTGAATTGATCTATCACATGGTTACATTAAGGGGTCTACAGTAGCAGCACCACCAAAAATTCCTGGGCTACCCTACTATGGATCAACTTCATGTTATCACAAAGTAGGCCCATTCAGATGTCACAACAAAAACAGCACATGGTAAACCCAAGGCAAAGATGAGTGCTATAGTGGGGATAATCATGAGGTCTGAAAGCACCTTATGAGAAAATATTTTTACTTTTATCCCTTCATGGAAGAACATACAATCCAAAGTAGATTAACATTACAACCATTAAGACAGGGGGAAAATAAGGGAAATGTTGGTGTGTATGAGGCCTGATTCTCTCTCCAGTCTAGTGAAAATCAGAATTATTGCCTTCAAGTTAGGAATCTGAGGATAAGGATAGGACAAAAAGATCAATACATAATACTGTAACAGAGTTCATAAACAAAGACTCCTGGCAAACAATCAGCTTTAGAATGAAATTTAAAGATGGCAGAAGACAGTGCTTGCTATCATTCCAGATATGTTGATGGTATGGAAGAAGGCACCAAACTATGAATGGGAAGAGAAACAAAGAGTATTTTTAGACGTGATGGCTCTTCAAGCTGTCATGCTTAGATCCTACCAGTGGTGAGCACCTTCACCACAGGCAGGATCAAGTCTGACTGCCAAATAAACGTTCCAGTGGCCGGGGCTGGGGAGAGGACAGGGAGAGGGAGGGGGGACACGCGGACATGGGTTCGCATGACCCTTCCCCCCGCTCTGCTCAGCTCAGTCCCACCTACTCCTTGATGAGTGGGTGCAGCGCCAGCAGCCTACATCTGGCAGAAAAGAGCAGATGTGACCACCATGGGTTGCCACACCAGAGTTAACATGGCCACCTGTGGTAGTGTCACGTTTAAAAATACCCAGAGGCATCCAAGCCACCGGAAGAGGCAGAGCAGAAAGATAAGACATAGGTAGTCACAGAACCAAATTGTTAACAAAGACATAGATGCTCAGCTCCTTAGGAGTGAATTTGAGAAAGTTAAATGAAGATTGGTGCCTGAAGGTGGACCAGCGAAAAGGCTGAGTGTTTTATTTTGAACTCATGTCAATACAAACAAGGAAAAGTTGTCCTTTTATTGAGCAGCACCATTTGCATTGGCAGGCAATATTCAAAGCTGTGATATACATTCCTACTTTGTCACTTCATTAATGTGGCTGCATAACAATAATTGAGAGAACTATGCTAGATTTTTCATCAACAAGCAATAAAATTTGATAAATATGTTACATGGAATGGCAAATGTTAGAATTAATAAGCTGCAATGTTGATGAATTACTGTTTGCGTACTTGACATGTAATAATTGCTTCATTTATCATCCAAATCTGGAGAACTTAAATAGCGAGCATTTATAATTAATTTTCTCCCTCTGCAAACTGCAATTCATTCTGCACTCAAAGGAGTCAGTGTTAATTTCTTTTCTATCAGCCACAGGCCATAAGTTAATGTATTAAAAAAATCAGAACATTTAGAATAACAGTCTAATTAAATTATTTCCTCTACTGTTGGAGAAAAGCACATGATTCTTCAGCAGATAATCAGTCACCACAGTAAACACCATTTAGTTCTCTTCACAAATCTGGATGTGCCCACTGGCAATCTTAAACTGTCAAGATAAGGAATTCACTTTACCAAACAGATGAAGGATATTGACTTGAGTCTCATTAGCAACTTTAAATGAGAATAATAACAGGAATTCATTAAACAATAATGCTTCTCGGTATATTAAATCTTACTTTATTGTGCAAAAGAATATGCTGAGCATAGTGCATAAGAGTATATGGTTCAACATCCATGTTGATGAACATGTGACCATCTACCTCCTATCCCTTTTTCTAACCTCTTCTTTCATCATTGTCTCACTCCTCTACCCATGATGCTCTAACCTTTTCCAAAAACTGTTCCATTTCTGATCACTCTATTGATGCCTTCCTCCTCTCTAAACTTCACTTTCATCATCACTTGCTACCTCTTCATTCCATGTCTTCCACTTCCTCCCTCCCCTTCACCAATCTTCTCAGTCTATCAAACCTTAGTACTTTGCTCCTTCCTTCCTTCCTTTTATACTCCTCTTCCCTCTGCCTTCAGTACTTCTCTCTCCTCAAACCTTGACTCCCTTGCTCCAGTCTCCCAACTCCCCATCTGTCCCTATCAATTACCAGTCTTGGTTTATCTCCACAATTTGCTACCTCTGCTCTTGCACTGCTGAATGTGACTGACAGAAATCTCATAAACATATTGACTACTGAAAGCACAAATTCATTTCCTCCAAATCTGCTATTTCCCACTACTTCTCTGCTCTGATTGAGTCTCACTCCATAATCACTACCATCTCTTATCACCTTCAGTTCCCTTCTCACAACTCCCTCTCCTCCTCTCATTTCATCCCTCTCTTCACATGACTTTGCTTCCTTTTTCAAGGGCAAGATTGAAAACATCTGTCTTGAACTCACACATAATTCTGCTAAACTCCAATGCCCACAGGGTCCTGGAAGCTGTATAAACAGCCCTGGATGATCCCTCGATCACTGTTGCATGTGAGTGAGGCACTCTGATTTCCAGCCCCGCTTTAAACTTGGATCTGACAAATATATCAGATGTAAATGTCAGATCCGAGTTTAAAGCAGGACTGGAAATCAGAGTGCCTCACTCACATACAACAGTGATCCGGGGATCATCCAGGACTGTTTATGCAACTTCCAGGGCCCTGTGGACATTGGAGTTTAGCAGAGTTATGTGTGAGTTCACCCTCAGTGTCTCTCTTGCTGATACCTCCTCTGCCTCTGTTCTGGGGCTGATGTGGCAGCAAGTCTTGCCACACCGCAATTCCATTCCATGAACGTATGTGACGTCCCGCCAACTTTCCACCAATATTTTCGCAAATCCGCAGTTGTTGTCACCAGATGCGGCAGATGCATAATTTCTGCAATTTGTGAATTTATCCCATGTTGCCTATGTTAGTGGAATAACCACAAATATTGCTAAATACAGCAAGCGGTTTTATGCCACCTTCTGCCTTCAGCGTTATTCCGTAGCGCTGATATAAATATGAATGATCAGACGTTGAATGGTGTGGGGTGCCTCCTGCTGCTGCTGCTCAGTCTGCAAGCAACTGATACTCTGCTGCTGGGGATGGGAATATAGTTCAACAGGTGCTTCAAACACCTGACCTGGTAGTGTGTGTCAGGTCGGTGTTATAAGACTAAGAGGATTATCTCATCATTATCTTAACTGTCAGTGTGGTGTGGCAGTCAATGTCCCTGCCTGTAGCAGCTGACTTTATCTGTAAAGACCAGGATTCAAATCTCCTCTCCCTGCATTTTTTTGTTGTTGTTGTTCCCTAATAGTATATTAAGTGCAGTACAGTAGTGTTTAGGGTTAGGGTTTTTATATAATGGTTTTTATATAAGCCATAGAGTTCATTCAGGAACCATCCAATAAATAATACATAATACATAATAAATTAATAAATAATAATAAAGGAAACAACAAGGCCCTTTTCTCTCTCTGCCCACTTAGGTATACAGCTGCAGAAACTCATGTTGTTTAACAGTCAGGGTCAAGGACCAGGCAGTGGTTGCTATATCAATAAAAAGGAAATATTTTGCTAGAGCAAATAAACAACTTGGATGTTCGTATGGTAATCTACACATTTTTTAATTTGTGTTTCTGGATTTAATGATGTGGCTTTTGGGGAGATTTACAGTAAATTCATCCGATCTGGCATCAGTGAAAGTGAAACAAGGAGGACCTTTTGAATTGATTATTTGCCCTCAGTCTCAGGGTATTTTCAGACGTTACGTGGTCAATGTCCACCACAGTCAATTCCCTGTGGTGGCTTGGACCACGTAACGTCTGTTGGGAGGAATGGATGTTTCCCCCCAGATGTCACCACGGCGTGTGATCACATTCACCACGCGAGCAGTCAATGTGGCGGGACCGGAGGCCGTCGTGTGTTGAAGGCGATTCCCCGCCGTGGTGACCCCCACCATCATGTCTGGATGGGGCCAACTGGCCCCATCACATCTGAAAACACCCTCAGTCAAGTATCTCAGTAGTTGTCATCTCAGGCAGCCAACATCCAGGAGAAATTTGCATCTTCAAAACCCTCAGCAGTCAGACTCAGTATCAGCTCTGTGAATGCCCCACCCCCCCACTCACCACGCTGTGATGAGCCGGGGGCGGGGGGGATGGGAATCATCACCGGTGATTTGCAGAACAAAAGTGAAGGGCAGTGTACTCTGATTAGTCAATAAGCGGAGCAGGCAGAGCAGGGACTGTTTTTTCCCCAACACACACAATGTGTTGACTTGAGTTATTTGCCCTCTCAGTGTAGTGTCTCTCACTAGTAGCCAGCCACCATTCTGCTAGCCTCTAAAATAGCCAATGAACAGGTTCCCTCTCTACATCTACCCACAATAGCACCAGCACCAGCAAACATTAAGGCTACTGTGGTGCAGTGGTTAGGGTGTCAGCAGAGTACAATTTTGCATTCCATAATTTAAATGGTTTTAATAAACAGCACCATAAATAATATTAAGTGGTGCATCCAAAATAATTTCCATATTCCCTAACTGACAGAACAAGAGTTTCATTAAAGCAACCTGAGGTCGCAGGAACACTATGATGCCCTACGAAAACAGCTGGCCGATGTAATGGAGGAAATAAAAGCCATCCGGCAAGAACTTGTGCAACTACAAGGAGTTGGACTCGAGGGGGGCAGAACGAATAAAAATGTTTAATGTTGTTTTGAAAATTGATATGTTTTTGTTAATTATATTTTGGGAAATGTAAATAGTTTATATATATCTTTGTACCTAGAAAATGTTGATATGTTATTTTTAATAAAACTTGTTTATTGTTTCTAAACAATTAATGGCAGTCTCTTCAAATTAACGTTTATCTAGGCTGTGTTATATATCNCAGCCGCCTGTCTCCCCAGAGGGCGGGCGGCGGGGAGCGTGGAGGGGACGGGGCCGTGTGGCCGCACGTTGCGCCGCGCAGCCCTGCCCCCTCCCCAATTCCCCGCCGGGATCCCCCAGCACGTCTATTAGGGCATGACGGGTCATCCCAGCGGGGGATTATTTCATTGATTTTGTGATGGGGCCAACTGGCCCCATCACATCTGAAAACACCCTCAGTCAAGTATCTCAGTAGTTGTCATCTCAGGCAGCCAACATCCAGGAGAAATTTGCATCTTCAAAACCCTCAGCAGTCAGACTCAGTATCAGCTCTGTGAATGCCCCACCCCCCCACTCACCACGCTGTGATGAGCCGGGGGCGGGGGGGATGGGAATCATCACCGGTGATTTGCAGAACAAAAGTGAAGGGCAGTGTACTCTGATTAGTCAATAAGCGGAGCAGGCAGAGCAGGGACTGTTTTTTCCCCAACACACACAATGTGTTGACTTGAGTTATTTGCCCTCTCAGTGTAGTGTCTCTCACTAGTAGCCAGCCACCATTCTGCTAGCCTCTAAAATAGCCAATGAACAGGTTCCCTCTCTACATCTACCCACAATAGCACCAGCACCAGCAAACATTAAGGCTACTGTGGTGCAGTGGTTAGGGTGTCAGCAGAGTACAATTTTGCATTCCATAATTTAAATGGTTTTAATAAACAGCACCATAAATAATATTAAGTGGTGCATCCAAAATAATTTCCATATTCCCTAACTGACAGAACAAGAGTTTCATTAAAGCAACCTGAGGTCGCAGGAACACTATGATGCCCTACGAAAACAGCTGGCCGATGTAATGGAGGAAATAAAAGCCATCCGGCAAGAACTTGTGCAACTACAAGGAGTTGGACTCGAGGGGGGCAGAACGAATAAAAATGTTTAATGTTGTTTTGAAAATTGATATGTTTTTGTTAATTATATTTTGGGAAATGTAAATAGTTTATATATATCTTTGTACCTAGAAAATGTTGATATGTTATTTTTAATAAAACTTGTTTATTGTTTCTAAACAATTAATGGCAGTCTCTTCAAATTAACGTTTATCTAGGCTGTGTTATATATCTTTCTTGAATATGAATGCATGTTGAAGATGTAGATGTCACCTCTAACACCAAGGATTAGGCATGTTGCGGGGCTGCATAGGGTGACAACACAGCCCTGCAACATGCCTAAGACATAAGTGGTGTTATAGCAGAGTTAAATGCATGTCTGATTTCACTCAAAGAGGCGAGCTCTGCACCAACTGGGAGCTTTGCTACTTAATTTCATTGTAGACCCAATCCTGTTCCCAGAAATAACCACTACATTATGTGCCTTTCATTCAAGGAGCTACTAACACTCTGTAAGCTTCTGCAGTTCACAGCCTGTCAGAGAGGGGCTATCCCCATTTCAGAGAGAGAGAAAGAAAGGCACCAATTCAGATCCTAATTTTCAGTAGCAACCACAAAAATTGAGTGCTTAATTTCAGACACATCAGCCCTGACTGGTTGGTGGTGCTGAGCTTTTCACAGCTCCCATTGTGTTTAGTAGGAAGTTAAAAAGTTTCACAAATTTTGGCTTAAATTGGCGACCTAGAAGCAGTGGAGACACTGCTAACTTTTTTTAAATTAACAGAACTGCCCTAAAATTCTTGCTTTCTGCCCCTAAAAGTCTTGTAACTAAGGGTGATTTCAGACATGATGGGGCGCATTTGCCCCATTACGAAATGAAATCTGAATTCCCCGCCGGGATGACCCCATCACGCTGTAACAGACGTGCCGGGGGATCCCGGCGGGGAATCGGGGAGGGGCCAGGGCCGGACATGGGGAACAGCAACCAGACCCCCACAACAGCACAGCCTGCATGGGGACCTCCACAGCTACACTGCCAGTCCCAGAATGGGAGGACCCCACAGGGGCACAGCACAGGCACAAGGGGAGGCCACACGGTCCAAGGAGCGGCCCAGGAATGGTCCAGGAGGCAGTCAGGGAGTCCATGCTCCAGCCAGGGTGTGATGGATGGGACGGAGGTGAGCCGGGGCCAAAGAGTGGAGCAGTCCTTCCACAAGCCTGCCCCCCCCAGGAGGATGCTGGGAGGTGCAGTCCAGGACCCCCAGCACCCATCAGTCACAGAGGCACCCAAGGGGGGTGGGGGGCATGGTCACAGGAGGGATCGAGGCTGACCAGGAAGGACAGCAGCACTCAGGGCGCTGGGAGCCACTTCAGCATTCAGTAAAAACAGCCACAGGAGACAACAGCCATGGAGTGGAACACCAGTCACAGAGGCAGACAGGGGGGGCCTCGGAGGGGGCACAGAGGCACAGGCAGGGGCAGTGGGACCCCAGGCACCAGGCAGCACAGCACCAAGCTAGGGACATCATGGAGGGAGCAGGCAGCGACTTATGTCAGTGGGCCAGAGTCGGGAGCCCACAGCTAGGCCAGCATCCAGGACCCAGAAGAAAAGGAGGACCTCACAGCCAGCTGCAGGGGGGCCACAAAGGGGCTCGGGGCTGGGTGGCCTGCCAGGTGCATGAAGTGGGGCCACTGAAGCATGCCCCAATGGTAACCTAGCGCAGACATGTGGTGGGCGACCAGGTAGTATGCCTCGAAGGGATCCTGAGCGGTGAGCCCTACCTGCACATTGGATCGGGACCACACACCAGCCAACACCAACACCTCCACTTCAGAGGGCTCTGACAAGCCATAGTCAGTAGGTGGGGGCCACAGAAGGTGACCCAGCTCCAACAGGTGGTGATAGATCACCCTGTGGGACCGCTGATAGCCTTGGACCCCGTGAACACAGCCAAAGAAGGACACAGCCAAGGCAGGGCCCCCCTCCACCAGACAGGCTGTGTAGGCAGCCAGGCTGCACACAGAGAGGGCAGACATGGTCTCTGCTGTGGACCACCTCACCTGCGAGCACCTGATCTCCGGGATGCGCCCGCCGGGGAAGGGACACAGGCCTAGCGTCTCAGCATGCAGCCGGCAGTCACGGGCGCTCACCACAAAACTATAGTACCGCGGCCCAGAGCTCATACTCTCGTAGGCACCTGTGAGGCTGTTCAGGCAGCTCAAAAGTAATTGCATAGCCGGGAAATGCCACAGGTCACACAGGGCCATGGTCTCATGGAAGGTCCAGCTATGGGGGGCCCAGGGCATGCTGCGGCCCAGGAGCCCTGGGGAAGAGCGGCCAGCCATGGTCCAGCAAGCAACGGATATGAAGTGCAAGGAAAGGAGGGCCCCACAATCCCTGGAGAAATGGGAGGGGAAGCAGGGGAGCTCCAAGGCCAAACAATAAGGGTACAGGCTGCAACACTGTACGACTACAGAGCGAGGCATGGGGTGCAGACCCAGCACAGCTGCTGGAAAAGAGCACACAGACAGAACAGCCTACACACTACTCAGGGCCCCAAGAACAACAGGTAGCCGACACCGGGAGGTGGGGGGTGATGACAGCAGGAATGCAGCTGCTGCCCGCACACCTAGCCGAAGGCAGTACCATACACCAGGCCACCTTCAGGGAAGGCATGTGCACACATTGGGATGCCTGTGGCCTCCCTGCCCTGGTCACCCTGCAGGAGCCAGGCCTGCCAGTCTGGGGGCCGGCCAGGGAGACTCGGGGCCCCGAGCCCAGTTGGCAGGGTGCAACAGGGGGGCGGGGCAACACAGGTCCCACCCTACAAAATGTGCAGCCCCAACCGACCCGGGGCACCAGTCACCATGGAGCTGGGCCGATTGGGCACCTGCAGGATGCACCTAGCCGTGTGCATGGAGTGGTACCACTCTCACACAAACCTCCTATGCATCCAGACCGCAGAGGTGCACCTGGCCACCTGGCTGCGCATGTGCATGGCCAGGAGCACTGCCAGAGCCCGGAGAGCCCACCACGGGTGCAGGTGCTCCCTGGCCTGCCTCAGGGCCCAGCAGTTGTCTGGGGCAGCCCGACAGGCCCTCCTCCGTGCCCGGGGCTGGGCTGCTGCCCTCTGCAAGGTGGTCGGCCGGCTCCAATGGCGGAGGCAGACCATGGGGCACGCTGCCCTGCTTGCAATTCCAATTGACCGGCGGGTATGGGTCACGGAGTGGACACAGAGGTGGTGGGCCAGGGCACTAGCCCAATGGGATGAGGCTGCCTGGAGATTGCACTTTCAGATGGACATGCCCGTTCTCCTGCGACTCGCGGAGCTGTTAACACCCTGGTTGGAGCGGCAGGCCACCTCCATGCGGGCCCCCATACCCATGGTCCAGCAGGTGGCCATCAGGGTCTGGGCCCTTGCAACACCCAACTCCTGCTGCTCCATCTCACAGCACTTCGGCATTGGGGTGAGCACTGTCGCCAGAATCCTACGGGACGTCTGCGAGGCAGTGGAGGGCATGCTGCTGGACCGAGTGATCCAGTTGGTGGACCAGGAGGCTGTGATGGCTGGTTTCATGGCTGGGGGATTCCCCAACTGCATGGGCGCCACGGATGGCACCCACATAGAGATCCTGTGCCCATCCGCTGGGGAGGTCTCGAAATATGTCAACCGACATGGGTACCACTCCCTGCAGCTGCAGGTGGTCGTGGACCACCGGGGTTGGTTCATAGACATTTACATGGGCCACTCTGGTCACAGACACGATGCCCGGATCATGACCATCTCTCCCTTCTATGCACGGATGTACCACGGAGACTTTGCGGACATGGGAATGACCCAGATCGAAGGGGTGATGATGCCCCCCTGCATCCTGGGGAACCCAGCCTACCCACTTGCCCACTGGCTGATGAAGGCGTACCCGGTCACCAGGAAACCTGCGGAGGTGCTCTTCATTACTCGCCTGTGTGCGAGCAGGACCGTGGTTGAGAGGGACTTCGGGGCCCTCAAGCAGCGCTGGAGGAGCCTTGCAGGCCATCTGAACTACACGGTGGAGAACTCATCCCTCGTGATTGGAGCCTGTTGTGTGCTGCACACCATGTGCGAGACTGAGGGGGCTGCCCTCAACTTCCCCATGCCCCGGCGCCCTCCTGGACTCGTGCCTCTCTATGTGAATGCAGAGAACCCACGGGAGTACTGATATGCAAAGCACATCCGTGCCACCCTGGCGAGGCGGATCAGCTGGGAGGCCGAGGAATGAGCCCGCTCATTCCCCACCACCACTCCGGGGCCCCCAGCATCACCCTGGCTGCACCCCTACACACCTATGCGCTCCCGACCACAGGCCCACGAACAGGCACATGGAGGTGACTGTGGTGCCCATGCATTTATTGTTTCACCCTTCTACAAGTGCTCCCGCCACCTCGCCCACTCCCCACCTCCCAGTGATACCCCCTCAGGCCACCCTCCCCCTTCCCCCCATCCTTCCCTTCCTCCCGTCTCCAGGGCCTCCCTCGCGGCTGCCTGATGGGCACCGTAGAGCTCTGGGAGCTCCCATCCCCCCGCTGTCTGTGTCCCCAACAGTGTCCTGGGAGGCCTCGGTGTCTTGAGGGTCAGGCAGTGGTGGGAGGGTGGGCGGACCCGGGGCCAGATGGACCCCCCTGGCCAGCAGCTCCCTCCGGAGGCCTACAGGGACTGGTAGGCAGAAGCGTGGCCCCAGCAAGCACGCCAGCGGCTAGGGTGGTGGCAGAGGTGGTGTGGGCACCGTGGGGCCCGGCATCGGGGCTGGGGCAGGCAGGTTGCCTGGCAGGGTGGCTGTCATCACATAGGCACTCATAGTACCCATGTGTAGGAGCAGCGAGGTGCCTATGTCATGTGATAGGTCCATCTTTGCAGAGTGCTCCTTGACCATCCGGTCTATGGCCTGTTCCAGCCGCCCGAATGCCTCCACCTGCCTGCTGTGCTCCCGGCTCTCCTGCCTCCATTCGAGGTGCACCTCTGCCTGCAGCCTCTGGTCCCTTGCCTCCGCCTGCTGCACAGCCCATTCGGTGGTCGCCTCCATGCGGTCGATGGCCTCAATCATCTGCTCCCCCTGCTCTAGTGGAGCGGACTATGTCCTCTGCCTGTTTCTCCCTGAGGCACTGTACCCATGCCCGGTGCTCCCTCATCCATTGGGCCGGTGGCACGAGTCCACCTTGCTGGTCCCTGGCGGGTCGCCCTGTTGGGGTGCATGGTAGGGGATGGTTAGCTGCCCCAGTCACCCTCCCCCCCTTTCATCCTGTCCCCCCCTTCGGGAGGGCAGCTGGTACCCTCCCCCGGCTGCCCCCTGAAGCTGCCCCCAACCCATGGTCCGGTTTCCCCACCCTGGTTCTCTGCCCCCCCCCCCTTATTGTGTTGCCTCACCTGGGGCCTCTGGTTGCTCTGGGGGCTATTCTGGCTTCCTCATTCTCACCCTGTCTCTCTCACTTCTGCTCAATATTCTGCTGCCAAGGTCATCCACCTCTCTTGCCACTTTGAGCATATTCAGTCCTTCCTCTGCTCTATCCACCAGCTGTGTATCCTTTGCATCCAGAATAATCTCCTTGTCTTCACCTTCAATCTTCATGGCCTTGTTCCCCCCTCTCTTTCTGCTACAGTCTCACCTGGAAACCATCCTCTAACATCCCCCTCCCACTCTACAGAGTCCCCTGCTCCCTAAATCTGATGAATTCCACAGTCACAAATTCAGAATCAGGGATTTGCTTTTAAAAAGGAATATCTGAACTCAGTTCATATGTTTGGGGCTGCAATTTGTTTCAGTTCTACTAGGTAGATCTTTGGTTCAACCCAGTATGGCAGTTCTTACGGTTTTAGAAACTTCTAGTGGCTTTGGTCAAGAGTATCTTGCCTTCTTGGCCAAAGTCACCAGATGCTGCTAAGAATGTAAGAACCTTGTTGTGGCCCCTATTAAAGAATTTTACATGCAAACCAAGCATTTTCTGCTCAGTCTTGCATAATAGATTGGAACAGGTGCATTATGGCAATACAGTATTGATGCCCATTCAGATCTGAAGGCCAAGTGCACCCAGATATATGTTTAGTGAACTCTCTTGTTGCAAATAGTCTGGAATACCATCCATGCAGTAATGGACTGCAGCCTCCTTCTAAACTGGGACAGTTTAGTCCTAGTCCCCATAAACTCCTGTTTACTCACTCACACAAAGCCAGATGGCTCAGGTAGACCTGCACTGGGTAGCACACTTAAAACCTGCAGGTAATGCCCACATTTTTGGGCACCCCAAGCCAGAAATATTAGGGGTGTGCATGGGCTCTGTGCTCATCCCCATTTTGGGTCCTCCTGGGAACGTGGGACCCACCAGGGGTGGTGGTGGTGCATGCAGGTGAGAAGGGGCCTCCTCTCTCCTCCCCTCCCTGACCCAGAAAAAGCCAAGCGGGGAAGTCCCCAGCTCAGCCGAGCAGCGTGGGTGCTGGGGAGGAGCCGGGAGCAGTGACTGGAGCAGAGGGGCAGCCGCCTAGTCGTGAGGTGAGTCAGCCTGGGGAGATGGGGAGCCCATTGGATCAGGTTCAGGTATCAGTTGATGCCCAAACGCAACCAGGAACAAGTAATGCACTCCAGATTCGACAGGGTGCCCAACTTGCTGGGTACCATGTTGCAGTCCTTGGCTCAGACGTTGTGTTGTGAAGATGAACTTTACCTGGCATAGTTTACTGTGAGTGCTGCTTTATTACATGGATATTTATGAATTTTTACAGTTCAAAGCAAATTAAGTTGGCTTTTCAGCTATTAAATTACATCAAAATGTCAAGAAATAGAGTACTCAGAATTAAATTATCACCTCATTATAATATAGATGATAATCAGCTTCTTTTAATGATTCTATCCTCCATGTGGTTACTAGCAAGACATTTTCATGTAGTGGAATGAGGTTATACAATATTTTAACCACACAGGATACTTTCAGTGATAGAAAGCCATTGCTAATTGGTTCTCAATTACTAACCCCCCACCATAATTTAAACATAATAACTCTTCTTTATTAGTATACTTAATATGCCAGGATCCTAAGTACAGTGTTCTGTAGACATTACAGTGAATTCTTTGATCAGTTTTCCCCTACTTGGTAACCTGATTCTACACAGTGCGCCAAAATACGATTGCCAATTTAGTCATTCTCTTGCTTTACTTACTTTTCAAAGAGGCTAATAATTTAGTAGGATTAGACTTCTCAGGTCGTTTTTAAACAATACATTTAGAACATCATAGGGGTTTTTATGTCATTCACTGAAGGTGATCACTGAAACATTCTAAATGAAGAATGTTATACAACAGTCATTTTTACCATCTGCACAGGTAGAATGTTCTAATCCTTTAGACAGTCTTTAGACATCCAGAAACTTTCCTTTGCATCCAGGAACTTAATACTCCAATAGAACGTCACAACAGTAGTTGTTTAGCCACAGAAACCAGATTAATTCTTTATTTTTATTTATTTATTTATTTATTTAAAATTTATATCCCGCCCCTCCTGTCCACAGGGCAGCCTGGGGTGGCGAACAACATTCAATAAAAAATATTTTTAAAACAATTTAAACAATTTAAAACAATTTAAAATACAATATGTGGGGAAACCCCCACCCCCACCCCTACCCCTCGCCAAATGCCTGACAGAACAGCCAGGTCTTACATACATGCCAAAACCGCAGGAGAGTGGGAGCCAACCGAGCCTCCTCCGGGAGCGAATTCTACAACACAGGAGCAGCCACCGAAAAAGATCTAACATCGATGGCCACCCGCCTCGCCCGGGGAACCTCCAAAAAGACTCCCACGGACGATCTCAAGGGTCGCACGGGCACATGGGGAGTGAGGCGGTCCCGCAGATAAGCAGGGCCCAGGCCGTGAAGGGCTTTAAAGGTTAAAACCAGCATGACTTTAAAAGTTAAAACCTTTAAAGGTTAAAACCATGATGATGTCATTCCAACACGTTAGGTAAGAATGAGTTCAGAATGGTACAGTGTGGTCATTTAAAAACAGTCCAGTGGCTAATGAAAACATTCACAATTCCATCAGAAAGATTTTACATTGCCTTGTATGCTCAGGCTTGGCTCCGACAGACCTCCAGTGAAAGGGAGTTCTACTACATTGGAGCAACAACTGACAATGACAACACCTCTCTGTAGTCCCTGACCCTCACGGTATGAACCTGGCTGGCAGTGGTACCTACAAGAGAGTGCTCCCAGCTGACTTCAGGGATCATGGTGGAGCACAGTGGAAGCTTATTATGAAGAATAGTATGTATTTCATGAAATAGGCAATGCTGCTGCCTAATTCATGAAAACAGAAAATCCTCTGTCTAATTCATGAAATAAGCCATGGCTATTAGGCAGAGGATTTGCTGATTTCATGAAATGTACAATATTTTTCAGATTCATGAATTAAGTAATTTCACAAGTTTAGTGTAACTTATATATTACAAATTCAGATGAAATCAAATGCTGGAGTCCGTGACTGCATTCGGTCTGTGCAGCCCCCATGCAGTCCCCAATCACATGTTTAGTACATCCAGCCTAACATCCTGCCCATATTTCATGTGCTTGCGGCAGCTTCCACCAGTGGTGCTAGCGACCTCCCTCCCCATGGCAGCCTCTCTGCTGAGAGGTGTGCTTGAAATCTCCCTTCCCCACGCCCCCAACTGTGTGTGTGTGTGGTGGGGAGAGGAATCTCTAGCATGCTTCTTAGCTGAGGCTGTGGGGAGGGAAACTGTGGGGAGAGGGGGATCTCTAGCACACCTTTCAGCTGAGAGATGACTGCAGGGGAAGGAGATTAGTACTCATCCTGCCTCTCAGCTGGATAAGCATGTTAGGCAGGACTCTGTGGTGCTGGTGGACCTAGATGCTGATGAGGGTGCAGGTGAACCTAATTGATGAGACATGGATACCTGGGCACCCGTTAGCTCTGATTGGCCTGCATGGTGAACCCACAATGTCCCTGGACTCCTCTATGAGTGGCAGTTTTATAGTGATTACGTGGAGGCCACATAGCAGACACCTAATAGATGGGCATGTAGGAATTTGCCTAATGAAGGCTAACATGGGCTATCATCTTGTTTGATTCCATGGTTAATAGCCTTGTAATATGCTTTCTTTCTCTTTTCCTCATTTCTGTGCACTGACCCATATCTATGTTACCTTTATGAATTTGTTTGCACGCTCTCTCTCTTTCTTTCTCTCTCCTTTTCCTACCATTCTTTATTTTCATATGTCTTCCTTAGCTTTTTTCTCTTCCCCTACATCCCAAAGTTCATTTCATCCTGATTTGTCTCTTGAAAATCTTATTCTTTTTTCACCATTTCTTTTTTTCTCCTTGACATTCCCATTGCTCTACCCTCCTCCATCCCCATTAATTTCTTTTCCTTGCTCATTCTTCTTAAGTCCCATTTTCCCTCTTTCACATCTCCTCTCTCCCAACTTTTCCGCTTTTCCCCATTCATTGAATCCTTTCAAAAAATCGTACAACAGGTAGGAAGGCAATATATGTTACTCCCATTCAAGAGTCAGTTTGTAAAAGTCAGCTTTGAGGAGTTGCTAGGTAACAGATTCCTGCGTATAGGACTACCTGTCTGTTGAAAACTGGTGTCGTTTACTATCTGAGCTATGGTGGTCTGGTTGTAGATTTCTGTCAGCTGACCTGACTTATTTCTATAGTTCTAGTCTGGAGAACAATTTAGCTATCTGCCATTTTTCTACATCTGGTTCACATATAAATGAAGTCACTAAAGACACAAGCACTATGGACACTAAAAATCAAGTCACGTCTAAAGGCTAATTCTACAATGTGCAAAGCCTCTTGTAAGTGGGCTGGTGCTCATGACTGCCATTCAGTTCTGTTCCTTACATTATGGCACCTTATAAAATGTATGTTAAAGTGTCAGGATTTTTCTCTGTTTTTATTGACTTGAGTAGATGTTAGCATGTGAGAAAGTCTATCTCCGTAACCCACCTATTTATTTATTTATTTATTTATTTCAATTTCATAGCCGCCCCCTCCTGCTGCAGCTCGGGTTGGCTTACAACATATTCAAAACATATAAAATATCATTCAATAAATAATAACAATAAAAGCAGTATAAAGACAATAATAAATAACCCCAGGAAGAGCCAACAACCCCCTTCCTCCTCCCTAAACCTCCCATCCATCAGCCCTCTCCCTCGCCAAAGGCCTGATGGAACAACCAGGTCTTCAACTGTCTTCGGAATGAGGGGAGGTCTGGGGCCAGGTGGACCTCCATTAGGAGGGAGTTCCATAGCCATAGTGTGGCCACTGAGAATACCCCCCTCATTGTCACTATCCGAGATACCCGGGCGACTCTGAGGGAGGCATTCCTGGCCGACCGCAGGGGCTGATCTAGGACCTGGGAGGTGAGGTGATCCTGCAGATAAGTGGGGCCCAGGCTGTTTAGGGCTTTGTAGGTCAAAACCAACACTTTGAATCATGCCGGGAAGACTATAGGCAGCTAGTGCAATGAACGAAGCACTAGTGTAATGTGTCCATGGCGACCCATCCAAGTAAGGAGGCAGGCCACCACGTTATGCACCAGCTGCAGTCTCCGGACCATCATCAAGAGTAGCCCCATGTAAAGCGTGTTGCAGTAGTCCAATTTTGAGGTGATAAAAGCATGGATGATGGTGGCCAGATCCCTGTCTGAGACATACGGTCGAAGCCGATGCACCAGTTGTAATTGGTTGAAAGCCCCCTTCACCACAGCTGCTACCTGGGCATCCAGGTGAATCCCTGAGTCAAGGAGCACGCCCAGACTATGGACTTGAGGGACCAATGGGTGGCATACCCCATCAATGACAGGGGCCACCACTCCCTCAGCCCTTCCCACCAGCATCACCTCCATTGTCAGGATTCAGCTTCAGATGGTTCACCCTCATCCAGTCCCCCACAGCCACCAAACACTGGGTAAGCACTGAGACTGCTGGGTCAGTTGAAAAGCAGAGGTAAAGTTGGGTGTCATCAGCATACTGATAACATCACACACCAAACCCTCTGATGACCTCGTCCAAAGGCTGCATGTACACGTTGAACAGGAGAGGGGACAAAATAGAACCTTGCGGGACTCCACACATGAGGTGGAGAAGATAAACAATCACCCAGCATCACACATTGAGTTCTCCTGGCCAGGAAGGAATGGAACCATTCAAGAACAGTCCTGCCAACACCAATTTGGTCCCACAGGCGAAGTCACCAACCTCTCATGGTCAACTGTATCAAAGGCAGCCAAAAGATCTAACAGGATCAACAGTGTCGAACAACCCTGGTCCAAATCATGGTGAAGATCGATGGACCAAGGCCACAAGCGCAGTCTCAGTGCCAAAAGCTGTATTGGGAGGGATTGAGAAAACAGACACAGTCCAGATGTCCCTGAAGCTGCCAAACCACCACCCGTTCAATAACCTTCCTCAAAAAGGAAAGGTTAGAGACAGGCTGATAAATGGCCAGGGAGTCAATGTCCAAAATGGTTTCTTGAGCAGAGGCTGCACCACTGCCTCGTCGAGGCGGGCTGGCTCTCTACTCTCCCTGAGGGAGGCATTGACCACCCCAACGTGGCCCTAACGTCTCTCAGTTGGTCTTAATCAGCCAGGATGGGCACGGGTCCAGTTCACAATAGGTGGCCCTGACAGCACACAGAACATCCTCTGCATCAGTGGGTGACACCCACTGAAACTGATCAAATAAAACAGGACAAGACGGATCTTCCATTACCTTTGATTCTCCTACTGCTGCAAATGTGGCATCGAAACTGTGGTGAATATGGGTGATTTTATCCACAAAAAGTCAACAAATGTGTCACAGTGAGCACTGGAAAATTCCAGTTCCAGGCGGTGGGAGGCTGGACTGACCAGCCCCCTCACCACCTAGAAAAGCTCAGCTGGACGCAACTTTGTGGATGCTATGAGGGCAGCAAAAAACCTCCTTTTTGCTGCCTGCACAGCTATGACATAAGTCCTTAAACTGACTCTATGTCACAATCGGTCTTCACCATGAGAATGGCACCACCATCGCTGCAACCGTTGCCCTTCTCACTTCATCCTCCATAGATCCTCTGTAAATCAAGGGGATCTGCGTTGTCAGCAATCAGGAAGTGGACCAGTTGCTCTAAAAACACTTTTTTAGAGTGGGAAGATGCATAAATCCACATTCTGAGTGCTGTGTAAAATCTTTACTACAGGGCTGACCTTACTACTGGGCAACCCAGGGCAACTGTCTTTGGCCCTACTTTTTCTTTACTTGGATGGGCCCCACATTTCCCCCCCCCCCCATTTTCATCAGAAAAGTATGCAAACCCCTACTATCTCCCAGCTGGGCTAGACACACAACCACTCTAGGGCTCCACAGAAGTGCCCTCCAGGGGGCTAGGTTATGGAGAAGGAGGTGGAGCCACCAGAGCCCCCACATTTTATCTTCCCCCTGGGTCCCTCGGATTGTAAGGCCAGTCCTGCTTACCACCAAGAACCTATTATTTATTTATTTTATTCCATTTCTACCACCACTTTTGCAAAAGCGTCTGAAGGTGGCTTACAATATTAAAAAACAATCACAATATAAAAAATAAATAAAAATAAATACAGCACACATATATAAATAACAATAAGACTATACTAAAACTCTGGTTTGTGCATAAAAAAGTCCCCTCCCCCCAACCTATTCCCCTTCCTCCCCCCTCACCAAATGCCTGGTCTTACAGTTTAATCGGCAGGTGAGAAGATTCGGAAGGTGAGAAGATTTGGGCTGAGGAGGACCTCCACCGGGAGGGAATTCCAGAGCAACGGCACAGCCACTGAGAATGCACTGCTGTCTGTCCAAACTCACCGATAACGCGGGACTTCCAGGAGGGTGCCCCCAGATGACCGCAGGAGCGACCCAGGGATCCAGGGGGTGAGGCAATCGCTCAGATAGGGAGGGCCCAGGCCATGAAGGACTTTAAAGGTCAACACCAGCACCTTAAATTGGGCCTGAAAGACAATAGTGCAGTGCTCCCTGCGGCCCCTCCCAGTCAAGAGATGGGACAGCCCATTCTGCACTAGCTGCAGCTTCCAAACTGCCACCAAGGGCAGCCCCATGTAGTGCGCATTGCAAAAGTCCATCCTCAAGGTGATGACAAGCACATGGATGATAGTGGCGAGATCGGTGTCTGAGACATATGGGCGGAGGAGCCTCTTCACCAGATGTAGTTGGCGAAAGGCACCCCTGGCCACAGCCAACACCTGGGAATCAAGGCATAACTGCCAATCCAGGAGCACTCCCAGAGTCCGCAAAGATGGGGTGATTTCAGACGTTACGAGATCACGCTCAACCACACTGAACCACGCTCAACCCCCCTGTGGGGCCAAAGGGCCCTGAACGTCTGAACGGTGCACGCCAGATGTTCATCACGCTCAATACCCACATGGGGTCAGGTTCAACCACGCTTCCCGGGCTAGCCGGGGGAAGGTCCCGGGAAGTGTGGTCAAACGAACCCCCACAGGGAACCAAGGAAAAGTAAC
>QEPC01000801.1:1232449-1250808 GCA_003113815.1 Sphenodon punctatus | reverse complement strand
GCCTTACTGCCCCTCCAAACTCAAAACCCACCAGCCGCCCCTGGTATGTATGCAACCTCCAGCCAGACTGCATCTCCCTACTCTGGCTCCAAACTAAGAAGCTGTCCCACCCAGTACTTGGCCCTGTCTGGCCAGAACCATTGTGATAAGACAAGCGGCTGTCAGGCAAGCTCAGGTGTGGCCGAAGGCTCTGTACAATGATTTGCATTTCAGGGGGAATGAATCCCAACAGGGAGTTACATTCCCAGGGGGGCTCCAAACCCATAACACTGTGATGATAGTGACTGAGCAACAAAAGTATTTGTTTCACATTGAGTTATCCAGTAACCAGTAACATTTCATGGGGTAACAGCAACTTCCTGCAGTACTGACTTCCCTGCGATTGGCAGATTTGTGAAATGTCTAAACTTCCACAACCTCTACAAATTTACATGCTCAGTCGTACTAAATTTGCTTTTGTTGTGGTTGCTGAAACGCGGTGATTTATCTTCCCCTGAAACTATCAGAACTGACAAGTGTTTTGAACACATGTTGGTTTTACATAAGGAGCACCTGGTACTTTTTGAGAAATAAGGAAATCCCTCCAATGGAGAGTGCTACCAAATGTATAATATGCTAGAAAAAAAACACAAAAAAACTTTTAACAGAGTTAAGAGACAGGATTACTCAAATTTGGGGCCATAATTCAGCGGGGGATTCAAAATGTGGGTGAAATTGGTACCCCCAACTGATATCTCGTTACTTTCCCTATGTTTGGAGGCCATGGCGGATTGGATGCGGCAGAGCAGACTGAAGCTCAATCCTGATAAGTCGGAGGTGATGGTGGTGGGAAGGGTGGGGGAGGAGCTGGCCCCCCTGATGGGGGGGGAGGGTTGCCTGCCTGTTGTTCTTCAGATTCGGAGTCTGGGGTAGTTTTGGATTTGGGCCTCCATCTGGATCGGCAGGTGGAGGCGGTGGCTAAAGCTGCCTTTCGCCAGATGCATCTGGTACAGAGGCTTCGACTGTACCTCTCCAGACCCGATCTGGCCATTCTCGTCCATGCCTTCATCACCTCAAGGCTAGACTACTGCAACACACTCTACATGGGGCTTCCCATGTTTCTGGTTCAGAGGCTGCAGCTAGTGCAGAAAACGGCAGCCCATCTCCTGACAGGGATGGGGCGGCATGAGCACATAACACCGGTGCTCCATGCTCTGCACTGACTGACTATAGCATACCGAGCCAGATTCAATATTGATTTATAAAGTCCTGCATGGTCTGGGCCCCTCATATCTTGGGGACTGCCTTGCCCTCCGTGCCTCAGAGCGATCCCTTCAGTCCACCGGGGGCGCCTTTCTGGAGGTTCCCCGTGTAAGACGGGGGGCCACAATGGAGAGGGCGTTCTCGGTGGCCAGGCCACGGTTATGGAATTCCCTCCCGGAGGAGGCTCACCTGGCTCCGGGCCTGTTGGCCTTTCAACACGTTTGCAAGACTTGACTGTTCGCCCAGGCCTTCAGAGGGGAGGGTGGGGTAGGGGTGGGGTTGGTTTTTTTTTAGTGATGTTTTAAATTGTTGGGGTTTGGGTTATTGTTGCTGATTTTATTGTTATTATTGGATTTTATAATATTGTATGCCGCCTTGAGATGCCGTAGGCATGAGGGGGCAGCTAACATTGAATGAAATAAATAAATAAAAATAAAAAATATAATCCAGCTTCCCTGAATGGTAAATTGCTGCTAAAATGTTTGTACCTTTTGTGAACAAACAAACGTAGATAAAGAGCACAACATATTGTAGGGCTGGGCCTGTTGGTGCCAAGATTAGGAACTTTCTGCCTACACATCATACTCTTGTTTTCTCCTTCTAAGAGGCTGTAATGACCAGCTGTGGCAGGCAAGTTAATCACATGTCTCAGAAGTCCAGGCTCTGAACTTGGATGCAGGGAGCTAGGACAGATCAATAGGGATGGATGAACCCATCGCGGTTTGGACGTTCGGTTCGTTTGCCGAGTTTGGGTTTGGCTGTTTGGTTTGGGCGTGTTCGGTTCGGTTTGGGCGTTCAGAAAAAGGTATCACGAGATCCCGTGATCGTGCCGGAAACCAGAAATTTAGGAGCTGTGTGGCGAGAGTGTGTGTTTGTTTGGCTGGCTGTTCGGTTTCGTGTGTTTTGGCTGTTTGTGTATGGTTTGGCTGTGCTGTTTTGGTTGATGAGTGTTGGTGGGTGACTGTTGTTGTTGGTCTGTGTGTGAGCTTTTTTTAAAAAAATATATTTTTAAATGAAGAAGACTGTTGTTTTGATTCCCCGGCTGGGGGCCGACTTGGTGCTCCCGGAGCCGGTGGTGGTGGTAGAGGAGGAAGAGGTCACTGGCCCAGCCCCTGGACCATCGGTGGTGGTGGCCGACCCCTCGGATGAAGAGCAAACAGTGGGCACAGGAGGTGCTGCCAGGTTTGTAAACTTCTTTTGTATTTTGAGGACAAGAAAGGCTCTATCCATTACAGTGAGCTCACTGGAGTGCGGGTGGGTGTGTGGGTGGTGGGCATCAGTCAGGCACAAACAGTGGGCATCAGCGGGTAGCAGCGGATGTCTGTCACAGAGATAGGGGGTACTGTAGTGTGGGGGGCTCTTCCAGCAGTCAGGCACGAGCATGAACAACACCCCCATCCAAACATGTGCCTGGGCTTGCAGGAGCAGAAGCTACAGGGAGGATTACCCACTAACACTTGTGTATCTTTGTGACTCCTCCCCCAGGTAACTGCAGTTAGCAGGGTGCTGCTCTGCGGGCGGCCTGTGGGAGTGTGTGCTGGGAAGAGCCTGAGGAGAGTTGGGCTTGCAGGAGCAGAAGCTGCAGGGAGGATTACCCACTAACACCTGTGTATCTTTGTGACTCCTCCCCCAGGTGACTGCGAAGCAGCCGTTGGCAGAGACAAGGAGGCAGAGGCGGGACTCTGCTACAAAGAATGGGGACCCGGTGGAGCCGTCTCGGTAGTCCTTTTTGGTGGAGCAGGAGAGCGGGCGTGCATCCCAGACGTGATTGGAGGGACGGGGCCTTTTAAAAGCCTTGTGACCAGCGGAGGCGGTGCCGGTGACGGGCTGCCCCCTTTGATTCCTGAAGGCATAACTGGTGATACCATGGAGCAAAAAAGGGGTAGAAATTCAAACTCCCCTGCCACCTTGATGGACCAACACAATTTGAAGCAGGCAAGGATTGTGACCTATATGAAGCCTGCTGTTACTGCTATGCCTGTCCAAGGGATACCATTAAACAGTAGGTTCAGCAGTCCGGCTGACCAAATGGATGACTCCCCCTTATCGCTCCCCCCTGAAGGGGAGGAGACCTTAACACATACTTATGGCGGTAATTCCCACTGCCCCTTAAACAACTCTACTCAGATATCAAGGGCCAGCAATGGAGGGGTCCGTGCAGACACTGCCCTGCTGCCAAATTTGTGCCATATTAACATCTGCAAGTGGGTAGCGGCTTTAGAGCAAGCCCATAAGCTAATGAATACAACTTTAGGAGAGCTGCAAGCCACTTGTCAGGATGCAGTACAGTCACTGCAGGATCCAAATTCACTGCGTAGGTCCTTTTATGCAGCCACTAGCAGCCAATTAAGATCTATTATAGGTAAAATATCACAGGCTGGACCTAGTGCGGGGGGGAGGATACGCAATGTGGCATATAAACCCTTGCTATTTGACAACTCAGCTATATGGATGAAGATTCGTCCCCTATGGAATGGAGTTATCCCGGCTTGGGACTCCAGAGGCATGGTGGTCCGGAATTTGTCCTTTTTAATAGGAGAAATGATCACTCTGGATGAAATAACCAAAGTTAAAATATTAAACTCAGGAAGGGACCTAGTTACGCTCAAAATATTTTTTACTAAACAAGACTGGGTTTCCAAGCTTTTTCGGTGCAGACGCTCTCTTCTTCAATGGGGTATATCCATTGATAGAGTCTTTACCCATTTACATGCTGCCGCTGGCAGTGTATCTAACATGACTGGGGCCTACCGCCCCCCTTTTAGTGAGAGGGATCAGGGACATATGGATAATTTTGAGGAAAGGGTGCTACAAACAACCAAAGATCAAATTCCTGTAGGGACCCCCCCTGTTCAGGGTCCAGTGTTAAATAATATCAACCAGCCGGTAAGCTCAGGGAGTTCTGGAGTACAGTGAGGGGGGGGGGGGGATGGGCCTGGAATTGCTCCAAACTCCCCCAAGAGNGGGGGGGGGGATGGCCCTGGAAGTGCTCCAAACTCCCCCAAGAGTGAACTGGGCAAAGTAATGTTAGAATTTTGTTTTGAGAAAAAGTTTACCGATAGGGCTGGTTCAAAAATCATGGATATTTATGACCAACTGGCCCCTCTAGAACAGATCTTTTTATGGGGAGATTGCTTTCTCTACAGGATAAGTTAGTATGTAAAGAACTGGAGGCTGCAGCAATGGAAACAAACTTGGAACACCTGAACCCCTCCCAGTCTGATGTACTGGAGAGGCAAGATTCAGAGGAAGTAGTATTTAGTGGCTCCTTGAGTATTGGGGTGGAAGAGGCGGAGTTAGGACCCAGGGTTGGGGAAGAAGATACAAGGGTTTTAGTCTTAGCTCAGTCGCCAGTATGCCCCCCTGTACTTACCCCTGTACCGACTTCCCTCCCCCTAATGGGCCTTGAGGGGCCAAATATTGACCACAGTTCAGACTATAGCCCTAATATGGCTGCCCATAGCAAGTTTAGTCCAAGTCAGGGTGGTAGTCAAAAAAAGCGAGGCAAGGAGGATGTTTCTTGTATATTTAAAGACTCTATTACCCCAGTGTTGGCGGTAGGCCTTCCAGTCTTAAGTACCCCTCGGATTCGCCAAGAAAACAGAGATTTCTGCTTGGAGGAACAGGATTGACATGATCCCGGCAAGGCCCATTCTAGCCAGGGTTTTAAGCTCTTATCCTGGAATATAGCAGGATGGGTCTCGTTGTTGGACCATGATACCGGAAGTTTTTTGGATGCCTATGGAATTCTTTGTCTCCAGGAATCCTGGCTCCTGGATAGTTCGAATTTTTCCCTCCCCGGATATCATTGCTGGTGTGCTCCTGCAGTACGGAATGTCAAATTTGACCACCCTGCAGGAGGGCTGATGACTCTTTTGAAGGTAACAATACAGGCACAAGGGTTCAAAATACCTAATGCCCCGGAGCATGTCTTACCGATTCTGTTGAAGTTTCTCTCAGGTTTAGAGGTGATTGTTCTTAACATTTATTTTCCCCCAAGAAATGCAGCACCTGACACTTTTTGGGGTCAACTAAGTCTTTTTGTGGAGAGTCTGGAATCTAAATATGCAGATGCTCCTATTATTCTGGCAGGGGATTTAAATGCCAGAATAGGCGACAGTAAGGAGAGGCAGGCTAGAATCTTGGGAATAGATGTTGAGGACGACTTCTTCCTTCCCTCACGTCAATCGAGGGATTTTGAATTAAATCCCAATGGAGTCCACTTTCTTAAGTTTTTATATGCAGGTTGGTGGAAGATATTAAGTGGTGCCTCGCTTAAAGACAGCACTGGACATTTTACGTATGTTGCGCGTAATGGCCACAGTGTGGTAGATTATATTTGTATTCAGGATTATCACCTAGGTAAATGCAATGGGTTTCAGGTCCTTGTAGAGGGTGCCAGTGATCATATCCCCCTGACAATATTTTTCGCTTTCCCCCTGAGCTCGCCCGTGGCTGCGGAAGTTTGCAGCCCTTTGCTAACCGAGGAGGGTGATGTAACTGAGACAGTTATCCAATTGCTTTGGAACGATAAAACCAGTTCCCTTGCAGAGGCACTGTATGTGAAGGAAACATTCATCTCCATCAAATACGAGTTACTATCTATAAAGAGGGTCGAAACGGGTGCGTTCTTCGCTAAATTTGATGAGCTGCTGAATGCTATAAAAGAAATGCTCCCAGGAAGAGCCCCCAAGAAGCCACTTCGAGGTAATCCTCAGTGGTTTGACCAGGAATGTAGGAAGCTTAGGAGTCTATTTAGATCATCTGCAAAGTCATTTAAGCACTCTGCTAGCACTATTGATGTAGCACGATATGTAAGTCTCAAGGCTGCTTATAAAAAACTTATAAGAGATAAGAAGCAAGCCTTCCGACTTTCAGCTTGGCAAAGACTAGAGGGAGCATCTAAATTTGAAATATTTTGGGGAAATAGTGAAGAGTGGTTTTTGTAACTCTTATACTCAACCACCTGTCACCTCCCAGCAGTGGCAGACATATTTTGGTGGCATATTTAACCAGATTCCCAATGTTAAGATTGTTGAATTTGAAGGATTTGATCAGGCCCCTGCGTGGCCGCTAGTGGATCCTGAGGTTATCAGGGCCTTTATTTTAAAGGCGAAGTTGCTGAAAGCTCCAGGTCTGGATGGTATCCCTGTGGACCTTTTCCGGCAAAATGTAACATGGTGGATCCCCATAAGAACAAAATTATTTGATCATATAAATGGCAGTGGTAGCATCCCAGTCGGATGGAATATCAGTATTACAGTCCCAATATATAAGAAGGGAGCGAAAGATAATCCGCAAAACTATCGCCCAATTAGTCTTATAAGTGTTATCGCCAAACTCTACGCGAGATTTTTATTGGCTAAATTGGAGGACTGGGCTAATGTCGCTAACTATTTTCCAGAAGAGCAAGCCGGCTTTAGGGCCGGCCATTCGACCTCTGACCATTGCTTAGTACTTAACCATCTACTGGAGAAATATGTTAAAATAAGGAAGGCAAATTTATTTATCACCTTTCTCGATCTTCGCGCTGCATTTGATCTTGTAGACAGGAACATTTTATGGGCTAAGTTAGATTCAACAAATATGGATCGAAGACTACTCTACCTTGTACAGGCACTATATAGACAGACTTATTTAAGGGTGCGTTTGGATTATAAAGCCAACCTGACCTCTTTAATCCCTGTTACAAACGGAGTCAAGCAGGGATGTGTGTTGGCCCCCTTCCTATTCAACTTCTTTATAAATGGAATAGTGGACAAACTGAAGGGGGATTATTTTGTCCCTGCAAGAATAGCCTTGAGACCTCTGGTGGTTTTATTATACGCAGATGATATGGCTCTGGTGTCCCCTTTGGCCTTGGGAATGAGGAGGATGCTTGTGTCTGTAGGTAAATTTTGCACTTAAAGATCAACTGCTCGAAAACCAAGGTGTTGGTGGTCGGCCCACAGGTAAAGAAGCAGATTTGGACTCTTGATGGTGTCAGATTGGAACGGGTTACGGCATATCAATATTTGGGAGTCCTTTTCTCTGCATCATGCACCTGGAAGAGCCATGTTGGCGCCACTAGACTCAAGAGGTCACAGTTGGTTGCTGGGATATTGAGATTTTGGAGGATTCATGAGGGGAAATTAATATCCCCCGCCCTAGGACCTTTTAAAGCTAAGGTCTCCCCTGCAATTACCTATGGGGTGGAGATCTGGGGATTTCTCCACTCTCAGAGATTTGAGCTTGCTCAAAACCTCTTTTTGCGCTCTATTCTAGTGGTCCCCAAAAGCATACCAATTGCTTTATTAAGAATGGAAACTGGGATGTTCCCTTTTCAAGTCAATGTGTTATCAGCAATTTTTTCTTACTGGTCCAGGCTTCAAGAGATGCCTATGGAAAGATTGCCCAGACTTGCCTATGAAGAAGCTCGGGCTTGGTCCGGCCCCAGCCACTGGGTAGGGCGGGTTACACTATCTCTCCATAAGCTGGGCCTATCTTTAGACATGTTGGGTGCCTTCCCCCCTGCAAAAAGACGGTTTGTGATTGCCACCCAGTTGAGAGACCAGGCCATTCAAGCTGACCATTTTGAGGCAATTCAAAATTTAAAAGTTGTCCCCTTCTATAAATACTTTAAAACCACTTATGGTTTGGAGTGTTATTTAAACCATACATTGGATGTTAAGCTGCGGAGAGCGCTTACTTATATACATTTGGATTTGCTTGCTACTGCAGTTTTGCTAGGAAGAAGGGTTGGTTGCCCTTATATTGAGAGGGTGTGCTCTTGTAATTCTCTACACATTGATGATCTCTTGCACCATCTTTTTGTATGCCCTCTCCAAGCCTAATTGAGGGAACACTATTTGGGTCATTGGCTTTCCCAAAGGCCGTTTTCCTCCCCTCTGCAATTAATTACATTCTTTCTGACATCAACAAATCCCATAATAGTTGGAAAATTAGCCTTGTTTGCATCTGCTCTCCTAAATCGCTAACTCTAAGAGTTATATAACATTATTCCTCCCTCCTCCCTTGCTCTATTTGATTATGGCTTGTGTATGATTATGATTTTAAATAATGTTAATCTTTTTATTCCATTGTTTTAAATCAATTTTTTTTTCTTTCTATTCAAGCAATATTTTGTATTATATAATAGTTGTTATAATGTCTGCAGGTTATTTCTCCTTGATAATTTATGTTATTTTAATTGATGGTAATTTTATTTAATATTTTTGGTTAAGTATTATGATACATCCCATGTAGTATTGCCTTTGGCTCATTCTTTTGTTTTCCCAGTTGCAATGGCCTTGTGCCACACAGCGAGCAAAATAAAAATTATTATTATTATTATTATTTTATTATGTGCCTGCCAGCCATCCCTGGCAAGGGTCTCCACTCTCCAGTTGCCATTCCTATGCACCCAAAGGTGGGCAGGATTTGCATGTGCCAGCCAGGGTCTTTCCATTGCCATCCCAAGCACCCAAAGGAGGGCAGGATTTGCATGTGTCAGCCAGGGTCTCTCCATTTGCCATACCTCCCTAGAAGCATCCCAAGAAGGGCAGGATTTGCACATGCCAGCCAGGGTCTTTCCATTGCCATCCCAAGCACCCCAAGGAGGGAGGACTAGAGGCATCATCATAAATGCATGATAATACTTAGGTGTTGTTTATGTGTTCCTGTTTCCAGGGGCAGATTGGCCATTGAACCCACCGGGAGGATTCCTGGTGGGCCGGGCTGGGCTGGAGGGCCGGTCCCGTTGTCTTTTAAAAAAAAATTATTTTCTTTTTTTAAAAAAATTGTTGGTCCCGACCCCTGCTGTCGGGCCGCGTGGGGGGAGGCCTCACCTGCCTCTCCCTCCTAGGAGCACCGGTGCAGCAGCTGCAGCAGCAACGGGGACACTCGATCGGGCTGGGAGATAAGGCTGTTTACAAACACAGCTCCTCCTCCCCTCCCCACGTGCTGATCAGAAGGTTGCTACCTTGTAAAGAAGATTCTTCGAGATGGCTCCCAACAGTCTCTCAACTCAACTGGGTTGTGCACGCTCACTGTAGGCCAATAATAGATCACGTGATGGTCTTGAGCTCCTCAAGGCAGGGGAGGACGGAGCCTCAGCCCTGGGGCAGCAGGTAGGACCTGCTTGGGGGGGCATGGGCCTGCTTGGGGGAGGTTGGTCTCTTTTGGGCTGGGGGGGCCTGGTTTGATGCTGGGGCTGTTAATTTATAAACCTCTGTTTAACAAGGAGGTCATGCTGAGAAATGTCAAATCACAAGTCAGGGCTGGTATTAGTCCTGAGACGGTTAAGTCTCAGGACTTCAAAACCTCAGTTATCACAAGCATCACATTTCCAACAATTTGAAAATGCCTAACAATTACAGGACTAACAGTTAAATCTCAGGAAACTACCATTTAGAAACTAGCAAAAGGCTCCCCAAAAATATGTAAGCAAGCTGCAGAGGGTTCCGAGAACATTATTTGAGGAGTTAGAAAGAGAGATGATCAGGAATGGGTGAAAAATCTGAAGAACCTGAAAAGTAGAGAGTTTACAAACATGGAAAATATTTGTTGTATAGAGGATAGAGATCAGCTGCTACCTTTGGTCATGGAGGGCACAATCTGAAGAAATGGACTTAAGTTACAAAAACCTGTTAAAATGATGTGTGGGCAGTGGATCATTTGAAGGCTTTGTAATCCCCACTTTTGGAAATGTTATATACTGGTTAGGTAAACGCTTTTTGGAGTGGCTTAGGGAGATGAGCTGATGACCTTTCAAGATCTCTTCCAGCCCTTATAACTGACAACTAAAGGCATTTACTTCTTATTCTTGAAGGGAAAAAAAAAATTCTTGAAGGAAAAGTAAGGTCCTCCCTGCCTGTAACATAGGCCCCAGAACCCTGATGGTGGGTCCTGGGGCTGGAGTGGCTGTTTCTTGAAACGGCAGAATGACAGCGCCCTGTGAGCAGAATGAGGGACCCCAGAACCCTGATGGTGGGTCCTGGGGATGGAGTCGCTGCTTCTTGATACAGTGGAATGACAGCACCCTGTGTGAGGAATGACAGCCCCAGAACCCTGAGGGTGGGTCCTGGGGCTGGAGTGACTGTTCTTTGATGCAGTTGAACGATGACTCTCTGTGAGTGGAATGACGGGCCCCAGAACCTGTGGCACAGACAGCATAGGTGGCATTGGCAGCAGCAGCAGACATTGGATTGCCGGGGCACAGAACCCATGGCACAGACAGCAGAGGCAACATTGGCAGCAGACATTGGATTTCCCAGAGGCAGCATTGGCAGCTGGTGCAGACATTGGATTGCCCAGGCATGGAACCCGTGGCATGGACATCAGAGGCAGCATTGGCAGTAGCAGCAGCAGACATTGGATTGACTGGGCATAGAACCCATGGCACGGACAGAAGAGACAGCATTGGCAGTAGCAGCAGCAGACATTGGATTAACTAGGCACAGAACCCATGGAACAGCAGAGACAGCAGCAGCAGGATTTGCCTGTACAAGCACCCATGGAGCCAGGATGGTTGGATTTGCCAGGGAAGAGCTCCCATACAACAACAGATGGCAGCAGCAGGATTGTGTGGGCACATTTGGATTGGCCAGGGCAGAGCAGACAGCAGTGATGGGATTACCTGATCAGTGGTGTACATCACCCAGGGTTGCCAGGGTAGGTAGGCAGGCAACATTGCATGAGAGGCAGGCATACTGAGGAAGGGTTCAAGCTTTGCAACCTGGGTGGGCAGGCAGGCAGCATGGCATGAGCAGAAGGGAGGCAGACTGAGGCAGGATTTGATCTAGACCACCTGGGCAGGCGGGTGGGAAGGCAGGCAGCATGGTATGAGAGGCATGAAGACTGAGGCAGGGTTCAAACTTTGCAACCTGGGCGGACGGGCAGGCAGCATGGTAACTATGAGCAGAAGGCAGGCAGACTGAGGCAGGCTTTGATCTAGACCACCTGGGCAGGCGGGTGGGAAGGCAGGCAGCATGGTATGAGAGGCATGAAGACTGAGGCAGGGTTCAAACTTTGCAACCTGGGCGGACGGGCAGGCAGCATGGTAACTATGAGCAGAAGGCAGGCAGACTGAGGCAGGCTTTGATCTAGACCACCTGGGCAGGCGGGTGGGAAGGCAGGCAGCATGGTATGAGAGGCATGAAGACTGAGGCAGGGTTCAAGCTTTGCAACCTGGGCAGGCGGGCAGGCAGCGTGGCATGAGAGGCAGTAGGGAAGGCAGGCTGGGACCTTGGCAGGCCACTTAGATAGGTTGGCAAAGACTGTGCAGCACGTGAGAGCCAGTCAGATAGGCGGGCTGAGATTGTCTAGCCAGAGGCCAGCTGGCAGGCTTACAGTTTTCCAATGCCACCCTGCAGTATGCAGTCAGTCAGATAGGTCGGCCGAGGCCGTGTAGTATGAAAGAGAGATAGAGAGAGGGAGGGGGGGAAGGGAGGGTGCCACTGAAGCAGTGGGAGGGAGGGACAGCACCTCAGCACAGCAGCAGCAGCCCTTATTGACGAGAAGCCCCTTCCCAAGACTGCCCCTGGCATGGGATGGTGTGTGTGCTACTCCACCATCACTTCTTGTCCTGGAGGAGCTCAGGGAATCCCAGCAGCAGAAGGTTGACCTTTAAGAAGATCAACTCCACCAACTTTGCCCCCAGTCTCAGCCGGTGTGGGGAGCAAATGTCCCCCGCCACAGAGAACACCCGCTCGCTGGGGACACTGGTTGGTGGGCATGACAATAATCCCCTGGCCCCTTTGGACAGGGCCAGTCACAAGTTGGTCTTGCCGACCCAGTAGCCAAGGGATCGCTGCTGGGATTGATGCACGGCTCCTCGTCCAGGTCGGTATCAACTGCTGCTGAGGCGCCGTCATACTCCCTCTCATAGCTGTCCCTGGGCACCACCGCCCCCACTGCCCTCAACCATGCTGTCAGTCCCTGCCCTTTTGTGGGCTGTGCAAAGGAGGAGCTGCTGGCAGTAGGGGTGCTGCTGATGCTCATCCTGCTGGTGCTGGTGCTGGTGCTACTGCTCGGGCTGGGGCAGGGATAGATCCTGCTGGCTGAGAGGGGCAGCTGCTCCCACTCCCACCATCCCCCGGGGCATTCTGCTTCTGCTGCTGGCGGCGCTGTGAACTCTCCAGAGCCCGCTCTGCCTTCTGGACCCTCCCCACAAAATTATCCTTCCACATGGCATAGTGGGCTGACTTGTGTGCCATGCTGCCCTTAACCCTGGGGTCCAGCATTGTTCCCACAACATATTCCCCCCCACTGCAGGAGCTTGTTGAACCTCACCGTCAGGCCTGTCTTGAGCTTCTGCACCAGCCCAACCACCTCAGCCCCCAGCTTCTTGCCCCTAGGGCCACAATCCTGCCCCTGCAGAATGATCTCCTCCAGACTCCTGTGGAGACTCTGGACCAGAGGGGTCACCTAGCTTATGGTGGCCGTGGAAGAGCTGATGGTCTCTGTCACTTCATGGAATGGTCTGAGTTCTAGGACCATGTGAGCTAGGATCTCCCATTCTGGTCCATTGAAGCCTGGAGGTGCCCCACTGTCCGTGTCCAATTCCACCTGATGCAAGGCAGCTTTCTGTTCCACAAGCTGCTCAAGCATCAGGAAGGTGGAATTCCACCTTGTGGACACGCTCTGCACCAGCAGGTGCCCTGGGAAGCCTTGGTCAGCCTGCTTGGCCCTGAGGAGTTCACTGCCCTTAACACTGCAGTTAAAGAACCCTGCCAGCTTCCTCCCCCGCTCTATCAGGGAGCTAAGGGTGCCTGCCCCAATCCCGTTCTCCCCCAAGCCCAGAGCGTCCGTGACCACCAGGTGGAGGGTGTGTGCTGCACAAGGGATGCTGGTAAACTCCGCATCACGGACAGCCCTCACTATATTACATGCATTATCAGTCACCACACACCCCTGGGTGAACGGTGCACCAGGCGTTACCCATTCCCCCACCATGGCATTCAGGGCTGCCCCAAGGTTCCTAGAGGTGTGGGGGATGTCCATTACTTGTGCCTGAAGCAGGGCACACCTATACCCTGCTTCAGGACCCCTCCTGCCACTGTCCAATCCCAACTCTGGGTCCTCCCACCAGTGCACCATCACCGCCAGGTACGCGTGTCGGGCGTTCTGGCTACACCACAGGTCAGTTGTGAAATGGACAGTGGCACCCCCCAGTCCCTGCCAGTGCCAGCTGATCCTTCACCCTTTCCTTCAAAGACCTGTACAGACCTGGCACCACTGTACGGCTGAGGGTGGTGCGGCACGGCATCTTAAATTGGGGGGCCAGGAACCCCATCAGCCGCTTAAACCTGGTGTCCCCAACAGTGGAGAAGGGCTGGCCATCGACAGCGATCATCTTGCCCAACAGGCGCGTGGCTTTCTCTTGAATGCCACGCCACCCTCCAGCTGCCGATGGCCTTGCAAGCTGCCCCCACCCCAGCTTCTCCATTGTGGGCTGACACTGCTGCTGCTCCTGCTGCTTCCCCCCAGCAGCGATACTGCTCCTGCTGCTAGAGGCAGCTGCTAGAGGCAGCTGCTGGAGCGGGACGGTTGCCCGATGAAGGAGGATGAGTGGCCGCTTGAATCGGGAACCCGCTAGAGTCCACTGACTCAGCCTGCCCACTTAGCAGAGCAGCACTGTGACATGTTTAAGGTGCCTGGACATGGCGGATGTCCCTAGGTTGGTGAGCACCCGCCCACGCTTCACCACCTTGCTGCACAAAGTGCACCGCACCTCCCGGGAATCATCCACCCGCACCACCTTAAAATGGTCGCAGACCCATGATTTTCTGTCCACCGCTGCCTTCTTGCCCGCACCAAGTGACGCACTGCTGGGAGGGGCAGGAGTCAGACATGGTGGCACTTGCAGTGGTGACACACCTTGTGGAGGGACAGCCACCACCTCATCAGCACCAGATACTACTCAAGACCTCCTCCATGGAAATATCTGCATCGCTGTCCCCATCCCCAAGCAGAGTGATGGAGGCTGCTGGACTCCCCATGCTGGTCCCACTCTGAGAAGCACTTTCCCCCTGCCCCCTATAGCTGCTGTTGCTGCTGCTGCTACACTCCCTGCTTCTGGTGTCTGGGGATCGGGCCCTGCCTCTAGCAGCTGGGCAGAAATCAATCTCTACAATGGGGGAGTCAGGGGACAATGCTGGCCCCTGGAATACTTCGTCCTCTGAATCATCTGCAGCCACACATGAGACAGCCACCACAGCCTCTTCCACTGCCAGGAGGAGATGCTCAAGCCCCTGACCCTTAGTGCTGGGAGAGCGAGACCCAACATCAGGCCTTCGGAGCTTGGGGCATGGTGATGTGCTTGGGCTGTTGCTTCTGCCCAATGCTGGCACTCTGATGGCACAGCCCCTGCCACGTGCCTTACGGGCAGCAGAGTGGCCTTGCCCTCTCATACCTCCCTTCTCCATTTCTCCAAACCACACACAAGTATATTAAATATTTTTTTTATTTTATTTTTTTACAATTTTTATCAAATATTATATCTATCTAGCTGTACTACACTAAATCTAATTGCCATTTAGCTATCTAATAACTATCATAAAGCCAATGGAACTAATTAATGGAATATAAAAAAAACACAAACTAGATCACTGTATCTCTATAAACTAAGCTAACGTAACTGTAATAGCTAACTATAATCCTACCTAACAACTACTATAATCTCTCTCTCTCTCTCTCTCTCTCTCCCCCCAATATTATACAGGGATGGTGGGGGGAACACAGACAGCTCAAAACAACACAGGGAGGGGTACAGAAACTGAAATAAAACCTAAATCAATCTAATCCTACTCTAATAAATCAAAAACCAGGGGAAGGGAATGAGGGATGGAATATGGAGGGAGAGGGAAAGGAATGGATTCAATGGAGGGTAGGGAGATAGAACACAGGGAGGCATAAAAAATAAAAACAGCTAAATCTATCTAATATAATCTAAATGATAATAGGGAGGTAAATCTGTTGGATGGGTGAAATAGAAGGAGGATTGGGAATGGATGAGGGAAGCAAACTGCTGGGAGTCAGGGAGCCTTCTGAAAACACCTGCTGACAGGATCAGTGGCTAGCTCAGAAGGTGTTGGAAGGGGGGCAGGGCAAAGAGTTTTGTTACTTGCTGCTCCCTCCTTACCGCAAGGTCCGATTAGCTCTGTGCAGCCTAGCCCCTGGCCAATCGCAGACTGTGAAGCCAGTGTTCGGTCGAAAAGGAAAGGTGATTGGGCAGGCTGGCTGCTACTCCAAGCCTCTCCACCCCTGGTACCAGGAAGTCTGCTCCTCAGCTGCCTCCCCCTTCCTGGGCCTTCCAGTCACGTTTTTCCCACCTGAACTCAACCGAACGTGGCTGAACATGAATGAACTGTTCAGTAGGTTTGTAGTTCGGTTCAAGTTGGGTTCGGCCGGTTCGGGTTCAGTCGTCCAAACAGACCGAGTTCGTTCACACATCCCTACAGCTCAGGGACAGACTGAGTTAGTAGCACATAAGCCTTTGCTTATTCTACCATGAGTCAAATTAAGGGATGCAGTAGCCTAGTCAAGGATCAGAAAATCAATCCCTCAGATGTAAGAGGTGGAGAAGCAGGCTGAGTAGATCAAGTGAGTGGTAGACATAGTGGAAAGGAACGATGTATGGCATACAGTCACTAGATGCAAGAGCAACCAGCCTCATGAGTCCAATTGATCAAACAGGAAATGGAAGTTATATAGGTAGTGGTGACCAACCAGTTGTCTGCTGCCAGTCACATGACCATTGTAGGTTCTGAGATAAGTTTGCCAATCCCTCAGTCTGCCTCAGGTGAGTTGTAGTTCACAGGTTAGAATGCCAGCCTGTGATTTCTGTGGGCCTAGGTTTGAGACTAGCAGTTTTGGACATCAAGTTGAGCCTTATACAAACAAGTTTGGCTAATTTAACATTCATTAGACAAAAAAAGACAATTGTCTGTATGTACATTTTAAAAATAATATCCTCTTCTTTTTCCTGTTCAGGTTAAAATTTATCTGCTGCATGACTCACTGGTTGCCCATTTCTGACAATGACAAAGTAATTTAATGGTTTCACTTGAAAATTCTACTGAGACCAAGGCAAGGTCTGACCGAAGACATGTAATCAGTGCTGAATATGCCCGGGTGAAATTGGGATCAACCTGTGTGTTGAAGCTGTTGTGACACTTGTGAAATTGAAGAGTTGCTTAGCAATTATCACATGTAAGTGTTTGGAACTGAGACCTTGAGAACAAGTATAGAAATAGCCACATATGACAAAATGTATAAGAGCAAGTATTTTATAAACAACTAATGTATACCCCTGGAAAAAGCATAATCCCATTTTATGGGAAACAAACACCTCCTTTTCTTATCGTAAGTGGTCTTTGGGTTTTTTCCTGTTAGGTGTTCCAGCACTGCAAGATGGAGCACAAAACTCCAAAATGATGGGCAATGAATAGAAATGTTGGGAGAAACTGAAGCATCTACTGCTTTTCTCCTGCACCCACATTTTCACTTTTTGACACCTAAATGTCTTACTTCTCTCCTCTTCTGTATTCTTGCCACTACCAAGCACTCCACTTTTCTCTTTCCTAACACTCCCCAAAAGTTTCAGTGTCTTTCACCTCTCTCCCCATTTGGGCTTGATTTCTTTACCGTGGAATCTTTATCCTATGGTATCTCTGGACATGTGAATGTTCAGAATTATGGTAAGCTACTGAACACACCTTCACTTTAGCTACAAAACGGTTAACCCTTATGACAGTTCATACATTAGCAAGGGGGAGCTAATACCGGAGTGTATTGTTATAGCCATGAACTAAGAGATAGCATGTAGTTCTGCAGATAGTGTGTTACAGGGAGTATGTGCTAGTTGACCACACACCATGTATTTACACAATCAGAGATGTCACAGGCTAAATAAATACCCAATGTGTTTGGTTGTTTTTTTTTTACTGTAGGGTATTATATCCCTCACAGAACATGTGAACAAGCCATTAGGGTGTTTTCAGAGAGGATAGTTATTATCCACAAACTTCAGGGCAGCACCACCATTTTGCCTCTGGTTTATATCCTAGTAGTAGCACCCTATGGTGTCTCAGCCAGGATCACTTGGATGATACCATGTTCGAGACCTGCTCGGACATCAGGAAAAATGCCACCATTGTGTGAACTAGAGGCAAAGTGGTGATGGTTCTCCCAGTGTTCAGTTTGGTAATGTGAGGTCTGAAAACACCCTTATTCTAGAAATATCCCCACTACTCTAGTCTCCTCCATTATCGCCAAATGCTTTCCCCCATCCTGTTTCTCCATACCCACAGACTCTCCCCTTTGCGTGGCAGTCTCCTCTCCAACTCATCATCTGAAATAGCCATGCAATCAGAGAAAAAAGTAGAAAGCAGAAAGGTTTAAGAGATTTTGAAGTCAACTTAGTTTGCAGATGATAGAGCAGAGGTGGGCAAATGGCAGCTTGGGAGCCATGTATGGCTCTTGCCAGAAGTGGCTGCCTGGGGGGACGTCCATGAGGCTCCGTGAGGAGCAAGAAAAGCCAATCCACCATTTCCACTACTGCTGCTGCTAGAGCCTCGTGGTGGATATGGGAGCAGGGGCAATGTGCTCTGAGCCTCTATTGCCACTGCCCAAACCCGCCGATTATCTGGGAGTTAGACCTTTGTAGTGAGGGGGAGTGGTGTTTGGGATGAACCATGCTACCCTCTCCCAGGATCGGAATAAGCCACAATCAGTGTAAAGTATCTTGTCACACTCTGCAATGATGAGGCTCTCCAGCTTTGGCACTTTACTCACATCTGTGATTGGCAGATTGGGTTGCTCTTTCAGCCATGAATGGAATACATAGAGCAGAGATGTGTATGTCTTTATCTGAGCACTGGTGATATGGCATTCAGCTTATTTGGTGCGTTCCCACTACCAGGAAGATATATACAAACAACCAAAAATTTAGAAGGTTGCTGGACTTGGACCTGGGACACCAGGGTTCAAATCCTACTCGAGCCATGAACTCAGTGGGTGGCCTTGGGTAATTCACAACCTTTTTAGGGATGGGCGAACGCGGTTCGGTAGTTCGGTGTTCGGCCCGAACTCGGCCTGTTCGGACAACCGAACACGAACACGAACACGAACATGAA
>QEPC01000801.1:1212464-1232349 GCA_003113815.1 Sphenodon punctatus | reverse complement strand
CTATTTAGGATGAGGGAGATAAAATTACCTACCCAACCCCCTCTCCAAAGGCCTGGGCGAACAGCCAAGTCTTGCATCTTCGCCGAAATACCAACAGGCTCGGGGCCAGATGGGCCTCCTCCGGTACGGAGTTCCAGAGACGCAGCCCGCCCACTGAGAATGCCCTCTCCATTGTGGCCCCCCGCTTGACTCAGGAGACCTCCAAGAAGGCACCCCTGGCAGACCGAAGGAGCCGCTCCGGGGCTCTTGTGTTCAGTTCACCTTTCACCAGAGTCACTCATGATTTTATACCATGTTATATAGAGCAGGGATGACCGGACAATGTGCATGAAATTTACTTGATTCAGCCTCAGATGACCTAGCAGGACCCCAATCCCTGGCTCTGGTGCTCCAGATCAGGAACTTTCCCATTGGTTTCTAGCTTTAGGGCACCTCATCAGTTGGTCTCAGAAGTGGAAAGGAGCACTCCACTTTAGAAAGACCCTTCCCGCTGTTGTGGATGAGCCTTTCTAGCCCCAAGAGTGGCTTTCTGGAGCACTGGTGTCACAATCCTTCCAAGAGGTGATCTCTGAGAGGCTGGTCCAGGTCCACCTCCTCATATTATAGTCTACTGGAGACTAGCTTGTGATCTACCAGGAGATGATGATTTACCTCTTGGCTATCCCTGTTGAGAGAGAAACAGAGAATATGTCCCCAAAGTTGGGAAGTTATTTAGGATGGCAAAAAGGAGGAAAGGGATGCGGCTAGGAAATGGAAATTTATACCGATTATATATTTAACAACCCTACCGCCAGTGAATTCCACTTAGATTTTTCATCTGGATTCCAGACTGTTTGAAAAGATGAACTCAGGGAACATTTTGATGAAGTGTTGCATCAGATTTGAAAGTTTGGAAACTTCACCTCAAGATAAAAAAAGCTATCAAACTCTGCCATGAACAGAATGGCAGCTCAGCCAATTTTGTAATAGACTTAATCCTTAGAGTTGAAGGAGTAATATTATTACTTGTTCAGTAGAAATCGAATGAGCAAGATTTGCTTTATCCCTTCTATAATATCTCATTTTCAGAGACTCAGATCTGAAGCCTGTGATTCTGGGTCCCGAGAGAGTGCCTGCTTCTGAAAAGAAAGAGAAATATATAATATTGATCGAATGAAGAACTATTAATAATTGAGAAGTCACTGAGGGCTGGAGGTAATCTTTGTCACTGAAGACTAAATGTCATCTGCAATAATAATGAAATCATAATACAAATATTTTTATATCTACCCCCGTGCGATAGCCCATCAGTTTAAAAACACTAGCACTTAGTGTTCGGAACTTTTCTTTCCTACAACGTCTGACTTCATCTTAATGTAGGCAGTTGTACTGAGAGAAAGCAAACAAAAATTTAGTATTAGAAATTTGAGAAAGTATTGAGATGTAATTTTAGCTATTTTAACCCTCAAATGGATTTGGGGGTAAATTAAGCCCCAGAGGGGTACAAAAAAATTAAACTTTTTTTAGCAAACCTGCACCACTTCATATTCCATGTATTCTTCAACAGTAATTGGGTCAGTTGTCCTGTGTTGGTTCATTCCCCCCTCCCCCCCCCCATAATGGTATTGGAGGTTAATATGACCCCTATTTAATGAATGGAAAAAAGCACTACACGCCTAAGGTACTGGGGGGTGGGGTCACATTTGCCCCAAACATTCCATTCAGCCCCCAGTACCATCATTTTGGGAACATTGGGATACTATTGACCACAAATACCTTGTTAAAAGTAAGGGTTAAAAGTCAGGAATATAAAGAGATTTCGAGAGATGAAACTTTACCATAGCCTTACCAATCTTTACCCATAACTTACTACTTCAGAGGGAGCAGAAAAGTGGCCAACTAGAGGTTTCATTGCTCATGTATATGTTACAAGCGGAGCAGAAATGAACAGATGTTTTTGTATTCACAAATATTATTCACATTTTCAGGTCGCTCCCTGGTATCCTCCACTGAAATGGCACTTGCATATCCATTTATTCAGACATCTCAGTTTGGCTATCTTCAATAATCATTATTTGATTATTTTAATTGCAGCACTATTAGCATGAATGTGTGCAGTGTGCAATGGTGCTGTAAATAAAACCAAAATACTGAATTGAAATAACTGAAATGGATTTATTATTTTTTTTCAGGGAAAATAAAGGACACTGGATACCAGTTTGTATCCACTTTGGTCCAATGTGAAACAGGGGAAATGACTGGATAGAATATTAGCTTATGTTCTTGTTACAAGTGTGAAATGCAGAAAACATATACACAACACTTAAGCCCTCTATGCACTACCAGAGGGGTAATCTTGACAATACTAGATGAGCTCTATATCCTTTACTGATGCATTCTAGATAACAGCTTGGAATTTACACATATACCCTAGACATTTTACGGAATGCTTAATTCTAAGCATTGTCTGTAACAAAAAACAAACACCAAGCAATTTTTATTTTGACTTTGGAGAATATAAACGTAAGAAAATACGATGGTTATGCACACATTTGATTTTGCAAACTGATCTAGAAATTCTGACCCTGATCATGCAAATAAGCCCACATTAACTTTTATTGGACTACTCATGAACTTCATCATAGAATTGGAATGCTGGAGTAGACATCAAGAGGTCATCTAGTCTTGCCCCAGCCACTGAGACAGGAGAATTTAAACATAACCCATCACTATAGAGCTACTCTTACTACAGGGCGACCAGGGACCCCATTCTCTTCTCTTCTTTCAGGGTCCTACAGTGGTCCCCTTTTTCACCAGGGCAGGGTGCAGGGCACCACCATCTCCCAGCTGGACCCCAAACATGACCACCTCTTGAACCCCATAGAAAGTATCCCCAATAGAGCAGGGGGATGGGGAAGGAGCCACCAGGGACCCTGCATTTCTTTACCTTGGGCCCCACAAATTTTAAGCCTGGCCCTGCATCTCCAATAGATGCTTATTCAGCCTATTTTACAAAACTTCCATTGATGGGGAATCCACAACCTTTGGCAAATCATTTTGCTGCCCTAATAATTCTGTAGTTGGAGAGTTTTCAAGCATTAATTTCTCACTCACTAGAAAGCAGAACTGTTGGGTAAATTTCTTGGGTTGCCCCAACAGAAGCCCAAGTTATTGGGTCAGTCTCAGCTCAAACCTCTGGCTATCACCGTGTTCCATTGCTCCTGTGGCTTCTTCTCCCTACACTGCAACAGAAGACTGCTCTCGCCAACTGGAGGAACAGGACCTAAGGGAACATATAGCTATCATGGGTTGGAATATGGCGGCATCAGTAGTAGCCAGGAAATTATTCATGCGTATGGAAATTACTCATGCGTATGGAGAAGGGTCTGAGTCTTATCTCCCCTGGGGACTAAAGTTCTCTCATACAATAGCCTACTACCACTAAATCTAATTCTGTTTTGAAACTCAAGTGAACTATCCTCTCAATGTTAACAATTAACATAATTTGTATCACAACTGGGACCAATAGGTCTCTTGGCATTACAAAGCCATGTATCCTAACACCAAATTAATAAATACCAGATTCTGCTACCCACCTTCACAGCAAGTAATATCTTACTTCATTAGTATTCAATGGATTCCATTTAAAAGTCCAAGATTATCCACATGCTCTCCCCTCCCCCAATATGTTATACATTTATCAACATTCTGGGAGAAAAACCAGACATAGAAAAATAGATTACCCAAATAGAAGTATTATGCAGTCAGCTCTAAACAACATATGCAGTATTCCCACCACCACCACCACCAGTACTTAAGTTATTTATGAGTAGCAGGGGGCCTTCCGAGGGCCACACAGGGGCTCTGGGGTCTCACTCAGGGAATCAGCTCTATCCCACTGCCACACCTATTCAGCCCAAGCCTTGGCTGAATCCCCCTCCAAAGAAGAAGGTACCCTCCTATAGGACCCAACACACAGTCCAGAGGGTAACAAATCCACAGTCCTTTATTGTACTCAGTGTCCACAATCCCTGGGTTGCGGGCTCATCCGCCTTCACCCTGCATGCCCAGGTCCATCTCTCACAAGCTCAGGAACAATACAACCTCAACCCCCCTTGTCCATCTAGCCAGGCCTCAAAGCCCCAGGCTCTGGCCAAGCCTGCCCCAGGCACAAGGCTCCCTCCTGGGCACAGCCTCTCCTGGTACCTGGTTCTACCCTGGTTCTCCAGCCTTCAGCACCCTGGAGAGCATAGCATGGCTAGACTTCTTCAGGGGGATGTTACTCCTTCAGCTCACTAGCAGTGACTGCCTTCCTCTTTGCCTTGTCTCTCCTTATATTAGGGGCGGGCCCGGTACCAGTACCGGTACACCGGATTTTACCGGTTACCGGTTTCACAAAAACCGGATTCCCGGATTGAATCCGGTATACCGGTACCGGATTTATTGCATTGGTTTCAATGGGGCGCTGTGTCCCCATTGAAACCAATGCAATCAATTAAAATTAATTCCCTCCCCCTCCCAGGCTGCGCGGGTGGAAGGGGGGACACCCCCCACCCACCCTGCCCAGCCTGGCTTTTTGTTGTAAAAGATAGATGCAACAGAGTGAGACCCCGAGGCGAGCCCCCCCCCCCGCACCAGCGGCCGCGGCGTCCCCGCAGCCGCAGGTAAGTATGACCCGATCCCTGGGGGGGGTGGGGGTGTTTAACACCCCCACCCCCCCCAGGGATCACCCCTACAGCGCGCTTGCCGCTTACCTTGGGGAGCTCCGGCGGCGGCGGGCGGCCCGGCGGCTTCAGCGCCGGCTGTGGCTGCCGGCTTCAGGACGTTCTAGGCCTTCCGGTGAAACCCGGAAGTGCACCGGAAGGCCTAGAACGTCCTGAAGCCGGCAGCCACAGCCGGCGCTGAAGCCGCCGGGCCGCCCGCCGCCGCCGGAGCTCCCCAAGGTAAGCGGCAAGCGCGCTGTAGGGGTGATCCCTGGGGGGGGTGGGGGTGTTAAACACCCCCACCCCCCCCAGGGATCGGGTCATACTTACCTGCGGCTGCGGGGCCGGCTTACTGGGCCGAATCCGATAATGCCGGTACGCCCGATACCGGCATTATCGGATACCGGATTGTACCGGTTTCCCACCCCTACCTTATATACAGGCAGAGTGGGCGTGGTCAGGCTTCTTCTCCTCAGCCTTAAAGGGCCAGTGTCCTGGCCACTCTGTCACATGGTCTTCCAGCCTGTTCCCTTTACAGGCTGGTCCCAAGCTATGGGGCTAGCTCTGCCAAACCCCTATGCATGCTCAGCCCTCTGGCTGGTCCATGCAGCCCCCTTCTTAAAGGGACAGCAGCCTTGCAGGACTGCTTCCTGCTACAATGAGTACATTTTAGTCACCCTGTTCCAGATAGTCAAATAATATTTATTAACAATTTCATGTGAATCCCTCATTAAGTATATTTTTAAAAAAAACAAAATCAAAAACCCACAACTATTATTTTATACATTTCCCCCATACATTTTAAGGGTGGAATTTCAAAGGAGTGTGGCATTGTCCTAACTCTGTTCCCACTGTCAATCTTACTTTCATCCTTAACATATAGGAAAGCAGAATTAGGCCAGACCTACCACTTTTAAAGTTTCCAATTTTAAAAGCTTATTTAAACAGCTTGGTGAACATTACAGTTATAGGGTGCAGTCCTTATTTATTCAGGCAAGCAAGGGGGTTGTGTGTGTATAAATAGCATGGTGAAATGCTGCACTAGTCTTTAGTGGGTTCTAAATTTTCATTCCTAGCAAGTGGCATTACTGTACAGCATAACCATGGTCAGTGGGGGACTATGGAATGTGAGATCGTGGAATGCATCTTTGTATCCGAGACTTAGATATGAGCACTGGAAAATGCAGCAAACACAGGTCCTTGCTTATTATGTCACACATAAATGCTGACTATGTGGAGGAGCTGTGCTGGGCTTTGGAGGGGTGAGACTGCATGTGCAAGTGGGAGTGGGTGCCTCTTGCTATGAATGAGGATTTAGCATCCATTTATATCAAATATGGCACTTTGGCATCTAACTTACAGTGTGCAGCCTCCCTGCCCCCCATACACCTGGATGAAAGAGGATTGTACCAATAGAATCCATTAGGAGAAACCAGTTGCTAAGCACAAAATGCTAAAATAGTTTCCCCAGGGTTGTCGCACTTTTGTTCAAAAGGTTCAATAAATGATGGTATGGGCAGTACTTCCAACCAATGAAAATGTGCATCAGCATTAGATTCTAACACTGTTTAAAAGATTTAGTATTATGGATGGCACCTCTGTGCCTAAGACAAAATTACAAAAAGGCTGAAGTTAGAAGTCTTTGTCTGAATTTCTTTTCCCCTGACATTCTGGTGTCAGCAGGCAGTTTAGTTATTCCATGTACTGCGAACAAATGCTGTCATGAAATTAAGAAATTATCAGAAAACCATGCAATATATTAAGCTAGAACAACAACAACAACAACAACAAAATGTACAGTTATTTGGAAGGAGGGAGTCAAGCCCTTAGCCAAATACTTTGATCTAATTCAAAAAAATACAGGGGTGAACAATTAGGCTTTCAGAATATTTTGTGGAATGCATAGTGTTGCCACCTGTATCAGTGAAGGTCAGTGAGTGCTAGTTTTTATAAATTTGCATGCATTTATGTGCATTCAGGCAGGCGTAAAATAGTCCATTGCTTAAAACTGAGGCTGAGCTTAAAAAAATAATTTAAAAAACCCCAACCCAACCCCTAATAGAGCTAAAAGAACCACCTCCCTTACTTGAAAACAGCACAGCGCAATAGAGCTTCAGAGAACAGGTGTCCCACAGTCCCATACCACTCCACAGACCAGCCACAATATAAAACCATAAGACCAATTTCTGGACATTTGGCATCTGGGTCATATGTCAACGTGGTCACTGAACAAAGACTCCAATTCTTCATGTCCGTGAATGGCAACCCTAGGAATAAGGAAATTCAAAGTCTCTGGTGGTTCGGGGAGGGATTATCAGGGAATTTGAGTTAACTGTGGTCAGAAGCACTCTTATGAGTGTGAGTCCCTGAACAAAGGCCATAGTGGGGCCTCACCTAGTTTGGAGACCTCTGCTGCTGTACTAAGGAAGCTCTTGGCCCTGGTCCTAGGGGAAATGAGGATGAGAGATGTCCATGACCAGGGGTGTTAACAAATGAGATGATAACCCACACCATTTATTGGGCTAGTGATGCTAAACTTGTGCATGGGGACTACATGGCACACAACAATGGGTATTTTCAGACGTTACGAGAGCACGTTCAACCACGGTCAATTCCTATGTGGTAAGTGCGATCCTGTAATGTCTGTTTAGTGTTACGCCAGATGTTCACCCCCGTGAATCACGGGGTGGGGTGGGGGAATCAGATTTACCACACTTCCATCCCTACTCACCAGAGGAGGAATGGTAGTGTGGTAAATCTGATTCCCCCCCCGCGATTCACGGGGGTGAATACCGGGCGTCACACTAAACAGACGTGACGTTCACATGCTCAACCACGGGAAAGCCCCATGGTTGAGCGCGTCAGTGTCACGTCTGGCCGCTGACCACGGCTCGGAATCGGTGGCGAGCACGGCCACCGATTCCAGGCCGTGGTCAATATCCCGGGGCGGGCGGGCATGGCGGCCGCATTGGTCACAGCGCCTGCCCGTCTTCAGGAGGGCGGACTGCTGGGGGAGCATGGGGGGCCGGGGCCGTGCGGCCGCGCATTGTGTCACATGGCCCCGCCCCCTCCCCAGATTCCCCGCCAGGATCGGGCGGCACGTCTGTTGGAGGTTGTTTCCATGACAGGTCCTGAGGTCCTGAAGGTTGTTTCCGTGACAGGGCCAATCGGTCCCATCACATCTGAAAATACCCAATGACATTTAAGTGGCTGCCCATTTATTAGGATTTACATGCTAAACAGTTCTACATCTAGGCTGTGGAACTCCCTCCCGGCGGAGGCTCGGTTGGCCCCAGACCTCCCTTCCTTTCACCATATGTGTAAAACCTGGCTGTTCCACCTGGCTTTTGGCGAGGGGGATGGGGTGTAGGGTGGGGTGGGTGGCTGGGAGGGGTGTGGTTTTTGTTTTTTTGCCTTCTGTACAGTTTTTTTTAAAATGTGTTTTATATGTTTTTATTTGTATATATTTATTTTACAAAATTTCTACTTTTAATGTTATAAGTTGCCCCGGGCTGCCTGGAGCAGAAGGGGTGGGGTAGAAAATTGTTTTATAAATAAATAAATATAAATAAAATATAAACATGTGAGTGGGGACTTCACAGACCAAACCCTGACTCCAGTAGGCTGTCATCTTGCTTGTTAACACCCCAGGAGCAAGAGGGGAAAAACATCCAACTCAGATGAGGCAGGGTGAGAAGGTCAGGAACACTATGCTTCCATGACATCCTTGTGGCCAGGGAATCTTTCCCTCCCTCACGCTGGGGGAAATCTGTCTTAAACTTGGGGGCTACAGACCTCCATTTGTGTCACTAGTTGCAGCACCAGTTCCAGGGCATTTTCCTCCAGCCACAAAAGCCCTTCAGCACTGACACTGGGGCAGCCCTCCCACATCCATAGCACTTGACTATGGGAAGGTATTAGTGACTGTAGTGCTTCCTTTGGTTGGGAGTGGCACTGCTGTGGATATCCTTTTAGTCACATGGATCTGGTCAGACCTGCACGGGGTGGGTAGATCTTGCTGACGGTGCGAGACTCTCATGAGAATGTTACTTTAAAAAAACCCTGTGCATGTGAAAAATGGCGGCCCTTTTCCCAAAAGGTGGTGATGCTGCCAGCACCATTTTGGAAAAGGGCTGTGCATGTGCAGAATGGTCTGGTGTTTATTTTGGTTTTTCCCCTACATGGAGCGGGTGGCTTCAGAAAAGAAGAGAGAAAAGAAAGAATTTGTCATCGCCCCCCCTCCTCCATTGCAACAACACCAGGTCTTGGGCTCTTCTCACACATGTAGGGACAAGCTGCAGTTCTGGCTCTCAGACAGATTTTGGAAGGAGGGAATCCTTGGTCTGAAGGAGGTGGAGGAGTTAAGGGGTGCCTGAACTGAGGAGAAATGGTTCTCTACCTCCTTCCTGACTGGGGAAATCCAGCCATTCCTGTTTCCTCTGAGAAACAATTTCCACCCTCGGCTCATCTTCTCTCAAATAGGGGGTTCCCTGCCTAGATTCCCTGTCTCTTAGATTTCCTGAATGACTTCCTGTCACAGAGACCCCACTTCATCGTGGGATTAGTGGTTGCAGAATCTGCACCCAAGAAGACTTCCACTCCAGAGTGAAGCTCAATTACAGTTCAGTCACACTCACATATAGTCCATAGGCCAGGCGTCAGACCTGTGGCCAGTCTACAGTCCAAGTCCATAACATAGGCCTAGCCAAACACAGTCCAATGGTTAACTAATAGGACTCGCACCTCCAGGTCCAGGTATCTCCTTCCTTCAGGATCCTTCCCTGGCAGCCTCCCAGGAGATGTGTTCTCCTCAGTGGTCAGGAGCAGACTGCCCTTAGCTTCTTGCTTGCCTCTCCTTTATACAGGTAACTCCACCGACCTATTTTCTCTTTTTGTGGGTGGCCATTTTAGGTTTTGCCTCATGGCCGGTGCCATCTTGTGGCCTAGCCCTGCCACACTTCCACCCTGGTGGCCAGGGATACCCTCTTTCTTCCATTTCTTTCTCAGCTGGTGTCCCCACTTACACCTTTCTCTCCCTCACTGTGGACAGCCTACATTTCCCTGGCCCAGGATCATCTTCCTCACATCTCTTTTCCCTGATTTTTTAAATTGAAATTTTCCTCTGAAAAGAGGAACCAGTATTTTGTTAGAATTAATGTTTTGATGAAAATCTTCCAAGCAGATCTGGAAAAATAAAGAAATAAAAATGAGGCTGACAGCTCATAAGAAAACCAGGACAAAAGACTACAAATATAATTCTTGCTATTGCCATGGCAATTCCCTAGATTCCCCGTTAACTTCTGTCTTGTGGTGACAGGGCTTTTCTTCCCACATAGCTAGAGGTAGTTCTTTATCATTTCCTCTTTTAGTTAAACAATAGCCTTTCCAATTATCATGTCATCCTGGGTCACTGTGAAATTTAAAGAGGATAAATGTCACTTTTTGAAAGTCATGCTTTAGAAGTCTGCAAGCTTTTTAAGCTTATACTTATCAGGGAATCAGAATGCTTCTGCTTTCTATGCAACTTGTGTTGTAGAGATATTTCCAGTATGCTTAAGTTAATTGACTGCTATTTCAGATTGATATCAAAAGTAGGACTGAAATAAGAATGAATTTGGTTCTCATGAGACTCTCGCAAGTATCAAGAATCCTTAGCGAGATCTCGAGTAGATCTTGCTGACGGTACGAGACTCTCATGAGAATGTTACTTTAAAAAAAAAACTGTGCATGTGAAAAATGGCGGCCCTTTTCCCAAAAGGTGGTGATGCTGCCAGCACCATTTTGGAAAAGGGCTGTGCATGTGCAGAATGGTCTGGTGTTTATTTTGGTTTTTCCCCTAGCATGGAGTGGGTGGCTTCAGAAAAGAAGAGAGAAAAGAGAAAAGGGAGGGAGGGAGAGTGAGAAAGAGAGAGAGATGCGAGATGCGAGGTACAGCACAGAACACACCTGGTTCTGATTAGTAAATCAAGAAATTATTTTTGACTGCGAAACAGTCAAGAACCAGGGCTTTTCTTGATTCTCGCAGGAATTGAGTTAAGAAGCTTGATTCTCTATGAGAATCAAGAAAAATATAAGATCATGTTTCAGTCTGAGTTTTTCTAATCAAAAGAAAAAAGAGACCATATAGATTTGACTATTTGTCTCTAAGATTACCGTATAGAATTGCTGTATACTTAGGCATAAATTAAGGGGAACCTATGATGACTGACACTGCTTTCCAATGTTAAATGGGAGGGGAGGAAACTCGCGCAATCATGACTGAGGCTCTGTAATTGTGAAGATTGCCTATGAGAATACACTAATCCCCTTTTATCATGGGAGAACACTCACGCAAGTCTCCAATGTAGCCTTTACCAGGACACATGTTCTCCTGTGATAAAAGGGGATTAGTGCATTCTCACAGGTGCTAATCTTCGCAATTACAGAACCGCAGTCATAATTGCACAAGTTCTTGCACTTCCCATGTAATGTCAGAAAGCAGCCTGACAGTTTTTGGTGTAACCAGACCACTGGTTTTACTTGAGAAAAGTTGCCTTGAGCAAAAGACTGCCATACTACCTGGTGACTCTTTTTTCTTTTCTAAGACTGTTTTTAGATGAGGAGCGCTGAAGCGCCTCCTGAACGCCACATTCAAAGACAAGCCACCAGAAGTGACGTGTTCCCATTGCTGCCGCCGGCGGCGGGGGGAGACACAGGGCTTTCGAGCGACGCGTTATGAAGACTTGAATTTTCTGGCTTTCAGAACGCGCTGCTCGAAAGCCCCATGTCTCCCCCCGCTGCAACCGCCGGCAATGGGGACACGTCGCTTCTGGCGGCTTGTCTTTGAACACGGCGTTCAGGAGGCGCTTCAGCGCTCCTCGTCTAAAAACGGTGTGAGAGTGTAGAAGGGACGGTTAGGATGTGACTAAATGAGCAAACAAAATAGACCCATGAGACAAGTGAGCTGAAAAAAATGAGGCAAACAGAAGCAAGAGAAATAATTCCAGTGATTGGTAGCACCAATTCTAATATATATTCCAAATCCTGATTGACACATGTAAAAGTAATAGGGCCCCGGGTTGGGACCTTTTTCCCATTGATTTCCTTAAGACCCATAGGGTCTTCCCTATGGGTCTTAAGGAAATGTGCCATGTTAGCGGCACTTTTTACGGCCATTGATCACTCGGGGTGTGTCCCGCCCATTTGGGCCTAGGCCATTGTGGTTCCAATTTTTAAAAAGACCAACCTGAGAACTATAGACCCATTAGTTTGCTTGCTGTTATAAGCAAGCTTTATGTGAAACACCTGTTGGGCAAACTTACTGCTTGGTGTGAGGAACGTGGTGTGATTCACCCTGAGCAAGTGGGGTTCCATGGGCCAGATCCACCACAGATCATTGTTTGATCCTTCTGCATCTTATTGACAAGAACAAATACTGTAATCGGAGACTTTATGTGGCCTTCCTGGATCTCAGGATGGCATTCAATTCAGTAAGCAGGCCAATTTTGTGGGCTAAATTGGAAAAAATTTCTTTTGACCCAAGGCTCTTGGCTCTGATAAAACTCTTGTATGCAAACTCTAAGCTGGTGGTCAGGTTGGACCCCCAGGGGCATATGACAGAGGAGGTTCCAGTTAATCGTGGGGTTAGGCAGGGATGTGTCCTTGCGCCCTCACTTTTTAACATGTATATCAATGACGTGGTTCCCCGTATGGCCCTACCCCATTCCCCCCCCCCCCACTTGGCCTTGCATCACATAGGTTACCTATTGTTTGCAGATGATTTGGCTCTTCTGTCACAGACCCGGAAGGGTCTAAGCAGACAGTTGGATGCCTTTGTTCGTTATTGTAGGGAGAATGTTCTGACTCTAAATCTTGCAAAGTCTAAAGTACTGGTTTTTACTAATAGCTCGAGTGACAACTGGCATTCTTGGAAGGCGGAGGGAGCCCCGATACTCCAAGAACGTGAGTTTAGGTATTTAGGTATAATATTTCAAGCATCTGGGGGCTGGAAGAAACACTTGGAAGGGGTGATGGTGGTGGCCAAGCAATCTGCCTTTGCCATTAAAAAAATCTTTTTGTCCTCTGGGAGAACAGAGTACAGAATGACCCTTCGGGCCTTTAATGCCAAATCTACTGCCCAGGCCTTGTTCGGAGCAGAATTGTGGGCACCTTTTACCCCATCACATCTGGACAAGCTTCAGTCATCTTTTCTCAGGGCGTTTCTTAGGGTTCCGGGGGGAACACTGGTGGCAGCAATTAGACTGGAGATGGGGCAGCGGAGTTGGGTCTTCCAGGCATGGGCTAGGGCCCATAGACTTTGGTTGAAATCTGTGGACCCACAGCAGAGGGGTTTGTTCCTCTATTTGCAAGAGGATAGCCACTGGAGTCAGTGGGCCTTGAGGGTCAAGAGTCATTTAGCCAGGTTAGACCTGTTCCAACCCTACCTTTTAGCAAGGGATCCAGGGGTGGTGGGGTTGGAAGTAAAGCGTAGGTGGGAGGACATGAACCTCCAAGAAGAGAGAGCTCGGGTGGCAACCTCTTCCCACATGTCTTGTTATTTGAGGTTGGCTCCCCCGATCGATTCCCCAGCACAGCATCTGGTCGCGAACCTTACGGCCAGGGAAAAGTGGCTGATGTCAGCTGCAAGGTTCAATGCCCTCCCATCCCAACTTTGGTTTGGTAGGGTAGTGGGGGTCCCTTTCCATCAGAGACTATGTCCATTTGACCAGCTAGAGGTAGAATGCACGGAGGACGTGTTGTTCAGATGTCACCGCTATGATCATCAGCGGGCCGAGTTCTTGGAATCTTTTTTGTTAAATCAACCAGGGAGGTCAGACGACAGGAGGAAGGAGCTCTTGCTCAGTAACACTAAACAGGACCTTACACGCATGGTGGTCAAGTTTTTGACAGCCGCATTCATTAGGAGACATCCGTTTCTTAATTTTATACCTCATTACTCACCTGATTAGGGGGGATTCTTGGGGGGGATGTTTGTTGGGAGTGGAAGGTAAATTGTTTGTGTTTTATGTATCAATTGTCTGTTTTTTGTTATGTTATGTTTGATGTTTATGTTCGAAATGCAATGGCCAAGGCTACGCTTAATAAATTACATGATAATGATATTCCAAATCCATCTATCTTTAATCAGGGTGTTTTTCTAAACTGATCACTATGACCAAATTCTTACCAAATAGATTCTTGCATCTTGTGTTAATAAGCTGTTCTATGTGGATGATACTATTCTCTTGCACGGACTCCAGTGACATTACAACGAGCTATGACTTATTTCTCTATTTTATGCTCCATAAATGACTTAAAAATTAATTATGTTAAAACGTAAATAATGAAGTGGGGACGCCAAGCGAGGGATTATCCATGGCATACAGAGGAGCATAAGATTGAGGTAGTGCCAGCATTTATGCATTTGGGGGTATTAGTCTCTGCCAGTGGCTCTTGGAATGCGCAAATTGCTAAAGTTAAAACTAAAACAATTCAGGCCCTATCTAATCAGGTATCAGGAGATTTCATGATGCTTGTGGTGGCCATTCAGTACCGGCAACCCTGAAGACTTTCAAGGCCAAGGTTATCCCTCTGATTACATATGAGGCTGAGGTGTGGGGACATGCAGTTGATAATAATTTAGAAATACCGCCGAATATGTTCTGCAGCTCTTTGCTTGGACTGCATAATGCCCTTCCTGCATATCTTTTAAGGTGGGAGTTTCTGTTAGAATCAGTTCTTTTTGAGGTTCAGAAGAAATGATTGAATTACTGGTTTAAGATCCTGTCATTTAGCCCACTGTGCTTACCTAAAATGTGCTACCTTGAGGATACGATGAGGTCACCCTCTCTCAGCTCCCCATGGATGAAATTCATTGTTAATATAATGAATTCTACTGGCTCGGCTACTATGTTTTGTCAGAAAATGGATTCCTTACTATGGCTGAGAAAAGTTTGGTTTTTCAGTGTCTCTGCAGAAAGATTTTTTTAACATTTGAGTAAATAGAGTTGCCCCAATGTATGGACATTGGAGCCCAGATGGTATGGCAGAATACCTGAAGTTAAATCCAAAGCCAACTGAGTGTATTCAGCTAGCCAGGCTATGCCTAGAACAACCATTAACAGACATGACAATGGGGTGATGATATTCCAGCTATGGCAAGAATCTGCCCATGTGGTCTTGGTATGGTGGAGGACTCTATTCACTATACTTTTGAATGCATTTTCTTTGTGGAATTGAGAAAATTGTTATCTCCTGTGCTCCTAAATGTTAAATATATGTCAAAGAAGGAGAAGTGAATATGGCTTCATCAACAACTGGATAAGGAGATGATTTCCAGATTGGCAGCATTTGCAGTATGGGCGGCAGCAACTAGAATTAAGCATCCTATACTGAATATGAACGAATTAACGATAGATCTAGGGGCAATTACTTGCTGCATGCAAGCCTGAAAGGGGCTAGTTAGCTCTGTTTTAAGAAGTTAGGCTTGTGTTCTATTTTGGGTTTTTTTACCCCTTAGGAGCTAAGGTACTGCTGCCACCAGCTCTGTTAAGAGCTAGGCCCTGTGTTTTCTTCTGAGGCTTTTCCCTTCAGGAGTGAAGGCATTGTCACCATCAGCTCTGTTAAGAGATAGGCCTTGTGTTCTGTTTCATGGTTTTCCCCCCATCAGGAGCCAAGGTATTGCTGCCACCAGCTCTGTTAAGAACTAGGTTTGTGCTCCATTCTGGGGTTTTTCCCCCTCAGGAGCCATCAGCTCTGTTACGAGCCAGGCCTTGTGTTATGTTTCAGGGCCTTTTCCCCCCTCAGGAGCCAATGTATTGCTGCTACCAGCTCTGTTAAGAGCTAGGCTTGTACTCCATTTGGGGCTCCTCTCTCCCCCCCCCCCCAGGACTAGGTCTTGTGTTCTGTTTAAGGTTTTTGTTTCCCCCTCAGGAGCCAAGGTATTGCCGCCAAGAGCTAGGCCTTGTGTTATGCTTTGGGGCTTTTCCCCCTCAGGAACCAAGGTATTGCAACCAGCAACTCTGTTAAGAACTAGGCCCTGTGTTTTTGTTTTGGGTCCCGACCCCTCCCAGGAGCTAAGGTATTGCCACCACCAACTCTGTTAAGAGCTAGGCTTGTGTTTTGTTTGGAGGCTTTTTCCTCTCAGGATCTAAGGTACTGCTGTTATTAGTTTTGTTATGTATGCTTCATATGCCAGAGGTCTAGTGTTTGCTATTTTGATGGCCCCAAGAAGGGCAAGGTATCATTACTTAAGTGTTTTTAAGATGTGTATTTTGTATTTTGTATGGTAATGGCAAAATCGAACCAATACAATTATATTGATTGATTGGTTGATTGATTATTCTGCACAGCGAGGTGTCCAGTGGATTTCATAAGTTTCCAGGTTTTGTCTACCCTGTCAAGGAGGCTTTGATATATATTCCATAAACAAAAAACATACTATTTATTTATTTATTTATTTATTTAATGGATTTGTACCCCGCCCCTCCTGCAAAGCAGCCCGGGGTGGCTTCCAACAATAAAATACAATAAAAACAATTTAAAACATTTCATAACAATAATATTAAAATATTAAAACAGGGCTAAATATCATAAATAATATATAATAAATAACAAGTCAGGTGGGGGAGCTAAAAAAAACCTCACCCTACCCTCCCACCCTCCCCAAAGACCTGGGCGAACAGCCAGGTTTTGCAACTTCGCTAGAATGTCAACAGGCTAGGGGCCAGGCGAGCTTCCTCCGGAAGGGAGTTCCAAAGGCGCGGCACGGCCACTGAGAATGCCCTCTCCATTGTGGTCCCCCGCTTAACATGGGGGACATCCAAGAAGGCACCCTCAGCAGACCAAAGGAGCCACTCTGGGGCGCGGAGGGTGAGGCGGTCCCTGAGGTATGAGGGGCCCAGATCGTGTAGGGTTTTATAGATCAACACCAAAACCTTGAACCTGGCTCGGCATGCTATCGGCAACCAGTGCAGAGCTTGGCGCACAGGTGTAATATGCTCCTGACGGCCCGTCCCCATAAGGAGACGAGCCGCCGCATTCTGCACTAGCTGCAACCTCTGGACCAGGAACAAGGGAAGCCCCACGTAGAGCATGATAGGGATGGGTGAATGCGGTTTGGAAGTTCAGAATTCAGTCAAACTTGATCTGTTTGGTTGACCGAACCGAACCGAATTTCCAAACTCGAATTTCAAACCGAACCGAACCGAATTTCTGAACTCTGTTCTGTTCGCCCATCCCTAGTGGCAACAAACACACAAAAAAACTGATTTTGAATGACCAAACTTGGTTCAGAAGTTTGGAATTCGACCGAACTTGGTCTGTTCGGTCGACCGAACCGAACTTCCGAACCGAACTCGAATTTTAAACCGAATCGAACCGAACCAAATTTCCGAACTCAAATTTTAAACCTAACCGAACCGAATTTCCGAACTTCATTCTGTTCACCCATCCCTAAAACATACTGGTTTAAGACAGCAGTTAAGACTTGCACAATATCAACTATGCCCCAAATGTATGGAAATTGTTAGTTGTCTTCTGCCTTAACTTACACCCATGTAAGCAGTTCAACTGTTGTTTATTTTCACATATTGAAGAAACACATACATTTTGGCAACTGGCAGCCAAATTACAGGTCCATGGGGGGTGGAGTCATGTATGGGGCAGTATGTAGCACTTTCCTTATGGAGACATGTTATGGGACAGTATGCAGAACTTTTATTGTCATTACCAATGCACCTCAGGTAGTGTGTATTTCATGACAAGGCAGCGAGATTACACTTGTGCACCATGGTCTCCCCTTCTGGTGGGCACCAAAATTTCTCTGGTGGGGTGTGGAGCATTTTTCTGCAACAGAGGTAGGGAATCAATATTTCTCAGGCTATGAGCTCTGTACATGTTGGGGTGAAAATATATGGGGGGTGATAGATGCATAATGGGTGATGTGTATTCTGACATTAGGTTTGGCCCTACAGTCATTTACTACTGTTTGAAATAATGGGACATTGAAGATCCTGTGAAGGGGAAGGCATATATGAGACAGTGTGCAGCAGTATCATTACACAAACCCATTACCAATGTACCCCAGGAGAGGCAATTTAATTAAGTTAACTTAAAGATTAATATCTTTAATGCTTACATGGGGGGAGGGGGCAAGGTAAGACGGGAGCCTTAACTAACAATTTCCATACATTGTGGGGCATAGTTTATTTTGTATGGTCCTTAACTGCTGTCTTAAACAAGTAGGTTTTTTGTTTATGGGATTTCCTTGTTTTTTGTTAGTTCCATGCAGTTACATTTTCTCTGCTACTGCTCTGTGAAGCTAAGTTCGGATGGGTGGATCGAGTATGGATCGGCCACAAACACCTCAGACGGCAAACACACAATACATCCATGCTGGGTCCCTCTCATTCTTCACTCATGGCCCCTCTACCCCTGGGAATAAAACCAGGGGTGGCTGGTGCATATTGAGTACTGGGGACAGTCACCTCCTTGTTCCCATGGCACCCCCAGCCTGCACTCACATTCCCCAAACCTCTTATCTTACCTCTGGCACTGCCACACCTGTGTGTGGCCTGATTTCCTGAGACACCCCAAGTTGGCAGGGTACTCTTTGTCTGGAGTGAACACTCAGAGCATCACAGCCAGAACATGTGGCCAGCAGCAGGCAATGGATTCCAATTGGAACCCAGCAGCCATTAGAATCATGCCTCCCAGGCAGTCCTGTTCCTGTCTCCTTCCCCTCCCCATCCCTTCTGGCCCTGGCTGGCCTGGCCTGGCCTGGCCTGGCAGACTGTGATGTGAGGTGGGTCACTCTCCAGAGTGAACACCCAAAGCATCATAGCCAGGAGGTGTGGCCAGCAGCAGGCAATGGGAGCCCAGCAGCCATTAGAATCAATAGCCTGGCAGGGCACTTTGAAAAAATGCCTCCCAGGGCAGGCCCTCTGGCTTCTCCTCCCTCCCTTTGGTGGGCAGAGTCAGACTGCAGTTTCAGTGAAGCCATTTTTCTGCACATGGCAATGGCTGCAGCTGCCTGATCCTGTCGGATCAGTTTCAGAGCCCTTGGGGTTCCACTTAAATTTTTTTTTATTTTTTTTATTTATTCCATTTATACCCCGCCCCTCCTGAACACAGCTCGGGGCGGCTTCCAATCATGAAACACAACAATATAAAAATGTTTAAAACACCATAAAATACAATATCAAATATAAAATATTAAGAACAGGGCCCAGGATACATAAAACAATAAATAGGGTAGGGGGATAAAAATCAACTACACCCACCCCCCTCCCCAAAGGCCTGGGCGAACAGCCACGTTTTACACCTTCGCCGAAATACCAACAGGCTTGGGGCCAGGTGATCTTCCTCTGGTAGGGAGTTCCAAAGGCGCAGCCTGGCCACTGAGAATGCCCTCTCCATTGTGGCCCCCCACTTAACATGGGGGACCTCCAAGAAGGCACCCCCAGCAGACCAAAGGAGCTGCTCTGGGGTGGGGAGGGCAAGGCGGTCCCTGAGGTATGAGGGGCCTAAACTGTGAAGGGCTTTGTAAATCAATACCAACACCTTGAATCTGGCTCGGCACGCTATTGGCAACCAGTGCAGAGCCCGGAGCACCAGTGTTATGTGCTCCCGATGACCCGTCCCTGAAAGGAGCCGGGCCGCCTCATTCTGCACTAGCTGCAGCCTCCAAACCAGGCACAAGGGAAGCCCCACGTAGAGCGCGTTGCAGTAGTCCAGCCTCGAGGTGATGAAGGCATGGATGAGGGAGGCCAGGTCCGGGCTGGAAACGAACGGACGCAGCCTCCACACCAGATGCAACTGGTGAAAGGCAGCCTTTGTGACTGCCTCCACCTGCCGCTCTAGGCGGAGATCCGCGTCCAGCACCACCTCCAGACTCCGGACCTGTTGAGCTATGGGAGGGTGAACCACCCCAATAAGGGGGGCCAACACCTCCTTCACTCTCCCCACCACCATCACCTCCATCTTATTGGGGTTGAGCCTCAGTCTGCTCTGCCACATCCATTCTGCCACAGCCTCCAAACACTGGGATAGCACTGAGATAGCAGGGTCTGGGTCCATTGAAAAAGAGAGGTACAGCTGAGCATCATCAGCATATTGGTGACAATGCACCCCGAACCCCCTCACAACCTCCCCCAGGGGCTGCATATAAACATTAAATAATAATGGAGACAGAATAGAACCCTGTGGAATGCCACATGATAAGG
>QEPC01000801.1:1188591-1203928 GCA_003113815.1 Sphenodon punctatus | reverse complement strand
ATTTCGGTGTTCGGTGTTCGGTCCGTTCGGTGCGTTCGTGTTCGTGTTCGTGTTCATGTTCAGTTGTCCGAACAGGCCGAGTTCGGGCCGAACACCGAACTACCGAACCGCGTTCGCCCATCCCTACTGAGAGGTAAGGGGGAGCCAGGTTGTGAAGGGTTTTGTAAGTGAATACCAGGAGTTTGTGAAGGATGCGCTGGGGAAGGGGGAGACAGTGAAGTGAGGAGAGGAGAGACTACACGTGGTCGAAACGACAGGCTGAGTGGATGACCCTAGCAGCAGAGTTTTGGATGGAGATAAGGGGGGACAGGTGAGAGTGGGGGAGGCCAGCAAGGAGGAGATTGCAGTAGTCAAGGCAAGAGATGACCATGGCGTGAACAAGGGTTTTGGCTGAGGAGACAGAGAGAAAGCGGCGAATCCGAGCAATGTTATGGAGGGAAAAGCGACAGGACTTGGCAACAGAGTTGATGTAAGGTTTAAAGGAAAGGTGAGTGTCGAAGATGAAGCCCAAGTTACGGGCTTGGGGAATGGGATGGATTGTGACCCCATCGATAAGAATGGACAGGGAAGAGGGAGAGGAAGGGTAGTGAGGAAAGATAAAGAGTTCAGTCTTAGCCATGTTGAGCTTGAGCTGACGTTTGGACATTCAGGTGGAGATATCAGAAAGACAGTTGATGAGGCGAGCTTGGACAGAAGGGCATAGAGAGGGGGTGGAGAGATAGAGCTGGGTGTCATTAGCATAGAGGTGATATTGGAAGCCATGGGAGGCAATGAGTTTGCCAAGGGACAGGGTGTAGATAGAGAAGAGGAGAGGGCCCAGGACAGAGCCTTGGGGAACCCCTACCTAGAGGGGGAGGGAGGAGGAGTTGGAATTGAGAAGAGACACATTAAAGGAGCGATCAGAGAGGTAGGAGGAGAACCAGTCAAGGACAGAGCCGCAGAAGCCTAGGGAGCGAAGAGAGTCCAGTAGGAGTGAGTGGTCGACAGTGTCAAAGACAGCAGAGAGGTCATAGAGGACAAGAATGGAGTAGAGACGCTTAGATTTAGTGACAAGTAGATCATTGGTGATCTTGCCTAGGGCAATTTCAGTGGAATGAAGGGGATGGAAGCCAGATTGGAGAGGGTCCATGGAGGAGTTGGCAGAGAGGAGATCCAGGCAGCGGCAGTAGACAACACACTGAACATACTTCGCCAACACACTTTGCCTCTAAACTTCCAGAAGCTTAGAGGCGAAGGGTAGGAGGGAGACCGGCCGGTAACTAGAGGGGTCAGAGGGGTCGAGGGTGGATTTTTTGAGGATGGGAGATACAGTGGCAAGCTTGAAGGTGGAAGGGAAGGAGCCAGTGGAGAGGGAGAGATTAATAACACTTGGCTTAATTACAGGAGATGAGGGGAGTCCTGAGGATAGACAATCATAAAGAAGGAATCAATGGGGGTAAGAAATATGGGAAAGCTTGACAGAAGAGAGAAGTTTTAAGGAAGGATTTGAAGATCAGGAGGGAGGGAGCAAAGCATGTGTGTTCAGGAAAGGCATTTGAAATATAGGGGCACCATGAGAGAAGGGGAAGAAGGTTTCTGAGTAAGAAAGCATGGGGTGGTTGCAAATGGTGTCAGGGGAGGAGTGAAGTTCCTGGGTGAGAACATAGCAAGAAATAAGGGCAGAAAATAGGGTACTCTACTCGCTTTGATACTTCCAGGAGCAAGGGAGTAGGACTTCTAGATGTCAGGTCTTCAGAGGACAGAGGGCTATTCCTCTGGGAAATAGTAGACGAAAAACAAAGATATGCATGATGGGGTGGATCCCTGGCCCAACCCGGGGAAGAAAACTATAGCGGCCACCCTCTGGATCAGCTAGCAGCATGAAACAAATGTACCCACTGCTGGGAGAGCCATCCCACTGCCTGCATAACCCACATAGGGTGGGGGGGACAGCAACAAACACGTGGGCAGCAGGCCCCACCCCACCTCGCTCCCAGCACTTTGCCCCCTGCCATGATGCACAGCCATGGCAACCAGCCATGGTGCACGGTCATGGCAACCGCTGCTCTGTGGCAGGGATAGCAGCAGGGCCAAACAAACATGTTGGCCTGTCTGGGAGACCCTTGGTCCAGGATGGGTGTCCAGGATCAGACCCAGGGCACATCTCAGACCCGCCACCTACCCACCCTGGGGCAGTAGCGGGTCTACATCTGGTGATGCGGGACCACACATGAGGGTGTGTCCTGGGCCACAGCGGGCCTACGCAAGCCAGTGTCACACTTGTGGTTTTTTTACCCATTATTCTGACTGGCATGCACTCATTCAGAGGGCTGTGGAGTTGCTGTTCTGAAATTATTTGTATTTAGCCCAGAAACAGTGGTTTAGTCAGTCCAAATCTCTCTGTAGGGGTTTCAGCAGCTTTATGGCCCCTTCTGCTTTTTCCACAACAGATGCAGCAGTTTAAAAACTATAATCTGCTTCAAGCAAACAAGACAGTCTTAAAAACGACAACATGTTTATAAACTAGTGCTTGAAGAGTACCACCAATCACAACTCGCTACTGGACTACAAAACATGCTAAAGTAATTTGGCTAGTAAGCACATTGTTACAATGTTCTGGATACGAATTTCTGTAGCTTCATCCATTTGCAAAGACAGACTGGTGTTTTCCAGGCACCTGCTTTTCCTGCTAGCCCAGTGACAACAAAGGAAATGGAAACACTGCCATCTTGTGTCTGAATTGACATTAGAAATCCTATCCAAATCAAGCTATTCCTATCATTGTTGCCACCTTTGCCTATGCACAAATAGAATGTGTTGACCAAGGGCGTCTTTAGACATAACAAAGATCGGGTGTTAAAACCCCTAAGCACATGTTTAACCATTGTGTGTAAGCACCATAACAATCCCAACACCAATTTGGCCACCTGTTAAACATGCGAACACCATTGCATCACAAGGACAATTTGCGTGTTTTCACTGAACATGTGGCCGATATTGTGTCTAATGATATCGCGTGGCATGTAAGCAGGTACAACATGGGGAACAAGGTGGCAGGACTTGCATGCTGAGATCAGGTGGGGAGCAAAACACTGATTTGCCCCAAGCTCTGTGTCTAAGCAGTGCCATGTGGTGAATGCAAGGCTAAACCAGTGTTCATATCAAGGTCAAAACACACATTCAGACACCCGTTGATGTTATGTCTAAAGACACCCCAAGTTTTTGATTTGCAGCTTTAAAAAACATGCATGTGTTTATAATATAGTTATCACGTTAAAATCATTGAGCATCTCTCATTATGCTTGCAATGCATGTATTGTAACTTCAGTGCTAGATACAATGCTGTGGCATGGTTGTTTTTTTTACATGCTTACATCTTTCATATCTTCAATGCTTGCCACTGACATGCGCAGGAGCAACCCCAGGCAAACATCTGGTGGTGCAGCAATAAATGGGCCTTTGGGTTATTTATTTATTTTTATTTATTTGTATTTCTTAGCCGCCCCCTCATGCCCATGGCATCTCGGCGTGGCTTACAACATAAAAACAATAATTTAACCAACAATAAAATACAAAAATTAGAACATTTAAAACCTTCTAAAAACAACCACCACCCCAAAAAAAATTCCCACCCCACCCTCCTGACCTCCGAAGACCTGGGAGAACAGTCAGGTTTTTCAGGCCCGGTGGAAGGCCAACAAACTTGGGGCCAGACGGGCTTCCTCCAGGAGGGAGCTCCATAATTGTGGCACAGCCACTGAGAATGCCCTCTCCACTGTGGCCCCCGTTTTACACAGGGGACCTCCAAGAAGGCACCCCCAGTGGACTGAAGGGGCCGCTCTAGGGCATGGAGGGTGAGGCAGTCCCTGAGGTATGAGGGGCCAAGACCATGTAGGGCCTTATAGGCCAAAACCAATACCTTGAATCTGACTCAGTGCACTATAGGCAGCCAGTGCAGCGCGCAGAGCATGGGAGTAATATGCTCCCATCAGCTCGTCCCTGTAAGGAGACGAGCCGCCGTATTCTGCACTAGCTGCAGCCTCTTAACCAGCATTAAGGGAAGCCCCACGTAGAACGTGTTGCAGAAGTCCAGTCTCGAGGTGATGAAGGCATGGATGAGGGTGGCCAGGTCAGGTCTGGAAACATACGGACACAGCCTCCGCACCAGATACAGCTGGTGAAGGCAGCTTTAGCCACCGCCTCCACCTGCCGATCCAGGCGAAGATCTGAGTCCAGAAATACACCCAGACTCCGAACCTGCTGGGCTACAGGAGAGAGGACCCCCTCTGTGAGGGGAGCTGGCACCTCCTTTGCCCTACCCACCGCCATCACCTCCGTCTTATCAGGATTGAGCCTCAGTCTGCTCTGCCGCAACCAATCTGCCACGGCCTCCAAACATTTATTTATTTATTTATTTATTTCATAAATTTATACCCCGCCCCTCCTGCCATGCAGCCCAGGGTGGCTTCCAACATTAAAATACAATAAAGCCATTAAAATTCTCGTAAATATTATAAAATATTAAAACAGGACTAAGTTATCAATATAAAACCAAAGTAGGTGGGGGAGCTAAAACACCCCTCCCTACCCACCCTCCCTCCCAAAGGCCTGTGCGAACAGTCAGGTCTTACAACTTCGCCGGAATGTTAACAGGCTAGGGGCCAGGCGAGCTTCTTCCGGAAGGGAGTTCCAGAGCCGCGGCCCAACTACCGAGAATGCCCTCTCCATTGTGGCCCCCCGCTTAACATGGGGGACCTCCAGGAAGGCACCCCCGGCAGACCGCAGGAGCCGCTCTGGGGCGCGGAGGGCGAGGCGGTCCCTGAGGTATGAGGGGCCCAGACCATGTAGGGCTTTATAGATCATCACCAAAACCTTGAACTTGGCTCAGCACGTTATCGGCAGCCAGTGCAGAGCTCGGAGCACAGGTGTAATATGCTCCCGACAGCCTGTCCCCATAAGGAGACGAGCCACCGCATTCTGCACTAGCTGAAGCCTCCGAACCAAGAACAAGGGAAGACCCACGTAGAGCGCGTTACAGTAGTCGAGCCTCGAGGTGACGAAGGCATGGATGAGGGAGGCCAGGTCNTCCGGGCCAAAGACATATGGACGCAGCCTACGGACCAGATACAGCTGGCGAAAGGCAGCCTTAGCGACTGCCTCCACCTGCCGCTCCAGGCGGAGGTCCGCATCCAGTATTACCCCCAGACTCCGAACCTGCTGAGCTATAGGAGGGCGAACCCCCCCAACTAGGGGGGCCACCCCCCCTTTGCTCTCCCCACCAACATCACCTCCATCTTATCGGGGTTGAGCTTCAGTCTGCTCAGCCGCATCCACTCCGCCACAGCCTCCAAACATTGGGATAGCAACGAGATAGCAGGGTCTGGATCAGTAGAAAAAGAGAGGGAACATTGGGACAGTACTGTCAGGGACTGGGGGCATGGGGTGTGGTGACAATGGTGACAGGGATGACCGAGACACCGAAAAGCCCTCCCTCACTTACCTGTAGGATCCATGCCGCTCCCCACAGAACTGCCGCCTGCAGCAACCCTGCCACCGCGTACAGTTACCACTTCCTGGCACAAGGGGTGGAAACTACGGGTCATTTCAGGGTCAAATGATACCGATATCGAAAATCAAATTTGGTATCGGTATTGATAGCGCTATTTTAGACTGTTCGGCCAAGTTCAGCCAAACCAAACTCCGCTGAACCGAACAACCGAACCTGAACTCGGGTTTCGAACTGAACATCTGAACTGCGTTCTGTTCACCCATCCCTAACACGCCATACCCAGCTGGAACAAGGTCAGCCAAAATTGGCCCCGCCACCTCATCCAGCTAGGTCTCCATAATACAAACAAGGTCTGCAGCCCCGTCAAGAATCAGGTTCCGAATTACCACAGACCTTGCATTTAGCAGCATCAACCCCCCACCAGAAGACATTGGACACCTGCTACACCTTTACCTCCAGTGGTGGGGAGACTCTCTTGACCTCCACAAGGGAGGTCCCGCAATTATTTGTCCTGCATCACCAGATGTAAACCCGCTACTGCACAAGGGACCTAGGTACTCTGGGGGCCAGAACCACACACACCCGTGGACCATACCATCCCCGTGCCAGGACCACCCCTATAGCCATTCCTCCCTTCCCATCCACACCGTTCTGACCCCCTCCTACCGGCTGATCCCCCAGAGATCTCACTCCCAGCCCACTACCCCCCCTCCAATCCCTTCTCCCTCTTTCACTCCTACCCCGTCACATACTACCACCATGTGATTTTCTTGCTGGGAGCACTGACCTATCCCTCACCCAGGGCAAATGCTCCCTGCATACCCTCCCCCCTCCTCAACATATCCCTCCCTACCCTCTCCCCCATCCCCTCTCTCACAGGGAGCCCTCCCTCCCAACCATTCAGGCTACATCTCCCCGTCTCACCGGGAAACATAGCCTTCCCCATACCCTCCCATTCCCCCCATCCCCTGTGGCTCCCTCTCTCCAGGGAGTCCCTCCTTCCAATCATTCAGGCTACATCTTTCCATCTCACCGGGAAGCATAGTCCACCCCCTCAACCAGTCCCCCACCACCCTCCCCTGCCACTGGAGGGTCAGATTTCCCCCCCGTTGGCCTCCCACCCCCTCTTTCACTGAGGGAGAAGGCCCTACCCCCCTTATTCCCTGCCCCCCTCTGCCACAGAGGGGCATCCCAATCCTCCCCTCTTTCCCCACCCAGTTTTATTCTTTCCCCTTTCCCCCCCACCCATATCTCCCCACTTTTAATTAAAACATTATTCCCCATAACTTCCAATACACCCCCCCTCAATGCAATTTCCACCCCTGACCCCGCCAAGGGCCACACCCAAGGGCCTGTGGCACGCGCCTGTGGTGCAGCCAGGCTACCGGCTGTCATTGGCCCTTCTCGGGCCGGAAGTCCCCCTAGAGCGCCGGCCACGCCCCTCCTCCAACCAGGATGGCCAAACCGGGTTTCATTAGGCCAAAGCAGGTCACCATCATGTTTGTTAACACCTACTGGGGCAGCTTGAGAGAAAGCTGAAGACTGAAGTTGATATTGCTGATTTGGACTCTGACTTAGTAAAGAGTTTAAAGCACATGCCCGAACAGCCTTTGTAGATGGTGTGAACCATGAAAAGGGGTGTTTTTCAGTTTGAGAGAATTTTATTTATAGAGTGATTTTTATTGTTATCATTTGATTATTAGTTTGCCTCATTGCATTGTATTTAAGTATTTGAAATACAAATGGCTTTTCCCTCATTCTACCAGATCCCTCCCAAATGATTGCTTATACCTGTCCTGCATTTGCTCAGTCTATAGTTCTGGCATTTACATGCCTGAGGAAGGGCCCTGTGTGACCCAAAAGCTTGCATACTCTTACCAACAGAAGTTGGTCTGATAAAAGATATCATTTGAACTACTTTCTCTCCATCTTCTTCATGCAGTAAATAACATTGGATTCTAGCAGCTTACGTGTGAGTTCATCCTTGGAGAACTGGTTGCTGATTGGTTAAAAATTAGAATATCACCCCTGCTTAACAAGGCAGGCGGCATAGGGGTCCTGGAGGATAAGACAGTTCCAAGCACAAACACACATACATTTTCCCACCCATCCCCAAACACAAAGATATTTGAAAAGTTGAAAGTTGTTTTCCTAGAGTTTTTGAGGGCAATACGGATATTTAATTTGGTTTAAAATTGTTCATTAACACAATTGTAAGTACCCAGGCTTAAAGCAGCACACTTGGGACTCAGAGCACAGCAACAGGTGCCACCCTCTTCCCCTGAGGTACCATGCATCATGCCAGTAAGTCCACACACACCCTCGTCCTCGCTCAATGCCCCAAGCTTCCTGATTGGCTTCTTGTCGTTGGCACTAGGTGAAAGGTGGAAAAGGTCTTGGGGCCAAACCTCAGGGCAGGGAGAATACCACTTTCACGCAGGGAACAATAGGGCGGCTTGATCTCACGAATGTAACACCCTCCGGTAATAATGTCCCTCAGGTTGTAGGGTGGGCTTTCCCTCGTTAATGGAAGGCAACCCTTTTCATCATAGGGACTCTGTGAGCAAGCCAATTGCCCCAAGGGAAAGGGAAAGGGTACACACTGGGAACACTCTCTCAGGGAACTGCTCGGGCCCAGGATCGTGCCCACTGGTGGGGGAGGGGGAGAGGCCAAGGAAAGGGGTGCAGGAAACAGGGACAAGGGGTACTCAGGGAGAAGGGAGAAGGGGCTTGCAATCCAAAGGGTATGGGGCAAGGAGCAAGGGATACACTAAGGGAAATCCTACTCGTGTGAAAGATGTCACCTCCCAGGAAATCACAACACACCACTCTGCTCTCAGGGGTAGACAGGGTTAACGCACACTCACCGCACTCTCTCAGGATCAGGGTATGGAATCAGCCTCTCACTCTCTGTCACACACTCTCACAGTCGAGCTCTCAAAGGTTTCAGGGAATCCAGGGGCCAGCCTCTCGAAATCGATTACCGGCGGGGATGCCAAGCCCCGCCGGCACTATTTATCCTTCCCCTCACTTCCTGGATCAACGTGAGGCTCCTCCTCCCCCGCCCCCTGCAGGGCGTGCTGGGCGCGCCTGACGGCGTGCGGAAGGGGGCGTGGCCCTACCAACGTCCTGGGCCATGCTCTACTCCACCCCCTTGATCCGCACGAGCAGCCTGAGCCGACGCCGCAGCGATCCCTCCGGGCCGCTTCCTGACAGTACCCCCCCGTCCAAGCCCCCCCCCACCGAGGTCCGCAACCCAGGCTTGGAGGGGTGTCGAAGGTGGAACCTCCGAAGGAGGCGGGGGGCATGAACACTGGCCGCAGGTTCCCAAGAACGTTCCGCAGGCCCATAGCCCTTCCAATCTATCAAATAATAGAGACGTGAACCAGAGAAACGAGAGTCTAAAACATCACGGATCTCGTATTCCTCATCCACAGGTAGCAAGGTAGGGGGGGCAGGGGTGCCCCGTTGTGTGGTATAGGAAGGTTTAATAGCCCTCTTTAGTAGTGAAACGTGAAATGAGGGGTGAATTCGCATATGGGAGGGCAAACCGACAGTATAGGTAACATTATTCAATTGGCGGGTAATGGGGAAGGGGCCCATATAGGCGTCATCAAGTTTGGAGGAGGGACGCAAGGAAGGGTAATGGCGTTTCCTTACCCAAACGAGATCCCCTACCTTAAAGGAAGGTTCGGGGAGCCTTCGTTTATCTGCGGTGGTTTTATACCGAGATCGAGCTTGTTGTAGATGGCGCAGGGCAACGTGTTGGATCTTATGGATTTCCTGTACCACGGCACCAGCAGCAGGGACCATTGCCCGGGGCGCCTCTGGAAGACAAAGCGGGGGATGAAAACCATAGGACACATAAAACGGGGAGTTACCTAGAGAGGCATTAAGTCCATTGTTGTACGTAAATTCCGCAAGGGGCAGGTGATCCGCCCAATCGTCTTGCAGAAAGTTGCAGAAACACCGGAGATATTGCTCTATATGCTGGTTAGTTCGCTCAACCTGCCCATTAGCCTGGGGGTGATAGGCTGTTGTGGGGCTAAGTTTCACCTGTACCAACAAGAAAAACGCCTTCCAAAAGCGGGAGATGAATTGGGGACCCCTGTCGGATACTATCTCCTTCGGAAGTCCATGAAGACGTATTACTTCCCTAAGAAGGAGTTGTGCCGTCACAGGGGCTGAGGGTACTCCCTTGCAGGGGATGAAGTGCCCCATTTTGGTAAAGTAGTCCACTACAACTAGTATAGTGTCGTTACCTTTGGATGATGGAAGACCAACGATGAAGTCCATTGCAATTTTCTGCCATGGTCCTTTAGGTTCATTTGTTAACTGTAGTAATCCTACCGGAAGTGTGCGTGGGGTCTTGGTACGGGCGCACGTCACGCATCCGGAAACGTATCGATCTACATCTTTTCGCAAGGATGGCCACCAGAACGAGCGGTGGATTAGCTCAAAAGTACGTTGGCGGCCAGGGTGTCCTGCAAGGGGGGAATCATGGTGAGCCCACATGATGTGGGGTCTCCATCGGGAAGGAATGACAATTTTACCATTGTTATAATACAGTCCATGCTGGTGGGAGTATCCTGATTGAGGTTGCTCCTTTTTACTCCATGCCTTTAGTTGGGTCAAGGAGGGCAGGGTTGCCGCAAAAACCTTAGGGGCTAAGATAGGTCCATGTAAATCAATATCGCTCCCGGAGGGAGTATGGTACCGAGACAGGGCATCGGCCATAGTATTTTGGGTACCGGGGCGATATTGAATGGAGAACTGAAATCGGGCGAAAAATAAAGCCCACCTCGCATGTCTGGCATTATTAATACGGGCAGACTGGAGGTAGGCTAAATTCTTATGATCTGTATATACTAATACAGGATGGGGAGCCCCCTCTAGGAAATGTCTCCAGGCTTCAAACGCCGCCTTGATGGCCAATAATTCCTTATCGAAGATAGGATAATTACGTTCGGCTGGAGTCAACTGACGCGAGTAGAAGGCGCAGGGGAGTCGATCGCCAGAAGGGAAAGTGACCTGGGTCAACACTGCTCCGATTGCTACATCTGAGGCATCAGCTTCTATGACAAATGGCTGGGTTACATCAGGGTGTTGTAAGAGGGGAGCCGACATAAAGGCCTGTTTCAAAAGGCTAAAGGCGTTGCGCTGAGCCAGGTCCCATACAAAAGTAACTCCTTTCTTCAGCAATCCGGTAAGGGGTTTGGTCAGATCCGCATACCTGGGAATATATTGGCGATAGTAGTTCACACTTCCCAGGAATCGCTGCAAGGCTTTCACAGTGGTAGGTGCTGGCCACTTGTTAATGGCTTCGAGCTTGCTCGGGTCCATATGAATTCCCTGGGATGAGATAATAAAGCCCAGGAAAGGGACAGAGGAAGCATGGAAGATACATTTTTCCAATTTGCAATATAACCGATGTTGCAACAATCGCTTCAAGACCGTCTGGACATGTGGGATATGTTCTTCTAGGGAATTAGAGAAGATCAAGATGTCATCGAGATAGGCTATGACATAAACATCTAATAGGTCCCGTAAAATATCATTGATAAAGTGTTGAAACGTAGCAGGTGCATTGACCAAACCATAGGGCATAACACAATACTCAAAGTGTCCAAACCGGGTACGAAAGGCGGTTTTCCATTCATCCCCCTCCCTGATCCTAACCAGGTTGTAGGCGCCCCGGAGGTCGAGTTTGGTGAAAATTTGGGCGCCTTGCAACTTCCCCAGGAGTTCAGGGATAAGGGGAAGGGGATATCTATTTTTAATAGTGATAAGGTTTAGACCCCTATAATCAATACAAGGGCGAAGGTCGCCTTCCTTTTTTGGTACAAAGAAAAGAGGGGCCCCCGCGGGGGAAATGGAATGTCGAATGAAACCCCTAGCCAGGTTTTCTTTAATGTATGTACGAAGGGTCTCCGTTTCGCTAGGGGATAAACTATAAATACGACCGTGCGGGGGTTCACTGTCGGGAATGAGGTCTATGGGGCAATCGTATGGGCGATGGGGAGGGAGTTCCGCTGCTTCACATTTACTGAATACAGTAGAAAGATCAAGGTATTGAAAAGGTATCTGATTCTCTGCAGGGGTGATACTAGTTACTACGGCCGAAGTCGAGCGCAAGGGTGAGGGGATCTGGTGAGGGAGGCAGGAGGGGGAAAGGAAATGGAGCGTTTTCAAAACCCAATTAATACTAGGGTTATGAACAGATAACCACGGATAACCGAGAACAAGGGGGAATAGGGGAGAGGCAATGATATCAAAGTTTAACATCTCCCTATGGGACCCATATACACACTGAACCGAGGAGGAGCGGGTCAGGAGGGGGCCTGAAGATAAAGGGGACCCATCAATTGTCTGGACCACCTCTATCGAGGGTCGCGTTTGAATGGGAATTCCCTGAGAGTGAGCAAACGTAGAATCCATAAAGTTCCCTGATGCCCCGGAATCTACCAGGGCCCAAACTATAAGGGATTTGCTCTTGGTCCATTGGAGGGAAAGGGGGATACGGAGTTGATGAATGAAGGTTTTTGGGGGTCCCAATTGTAGTAAAGGGGCAATCGTTCTTACCGGGAGGTTCCCCCCAACTCCCGGTCCCGGGCGTTTCCCGAAGGCCTATCCCGGAATGGCCTAGCGGGACAGTCACGGGAGAAATGGGTATTAGCCCCGCAATAAAAACAGAGACGCAATCGGCGTCGCCGCTCCTTTTCCTCAGGAGAAAGGGGACCCCTTACTGCCCCGATTTGCATAGGCTCAGGCTCCTCGGAAGGTTTGGGTACTGGGGGGGAACTAAACGGTCCCTTTGATACCCAGCTTCCCCTACCCTGATCCCTACGTCTCTCTCGCCTCCGCTCGGTCAGGCGTTCATCAATCTGAAGGGAGACGCTAACCATGTCCTCCAATGTCTCTGGGGACGTGGTAAAGCAAGCCAACTGATCCTTTATATCATCATTCAAGCCCTGCCGAAACATAACGCGCAGGGCTGAATCACTCCAGCCAAGGTCGAAAGCAAGTTTCCTAAACTGCGTAATATAATCCAGCAGTGGTGTTCGTCCTTGGCGTAGATGTAATATGGCTTGTTCGGCATCCCTCATTCTATGAGGGTAATCAAACAAAAAGAGAAACTGCTTCAAGAACCCTTGATAGTCCTGCAGCAGTGCATCATCGGCGGCGAGGAGGGGGGTAGCCCAATCTAGGGCTGTACCCCCCAAAAGCCCCACAATGTATGCTATTTTAGCTTGATCAGTATTGTAGGTCAGGGGTTGAGTTTGGAAGGTCAGTTTGCATAGGGCCAAGAACCCCTGACATGCCTTCCGATCCCCATAGAATTTATCAGGGCGGGGGGCCTTAGGTTCCCGCGGGAAAGGAGCAAGGGGAAAAGATGGAGAATGCATGGGGCCCGAGGCCCCCTTAGGGCTTTCTCCTTCCTCCATTGCGGTTACTGCCCTTTCCTCCTGGAGTGTTTGGCACCGGGTCCGCAACTCCTTGTTTTCCTCCCGGAGATCTTGTACCTCCATGGTGAGGGATTGGACAGAAAGTATGAGCTCCTGAATCTGTTTTTCGGAGGCCATATTCAAGGTCGTGAAAAGAGGGGTACCTCTTGAAAAGAGGGGTGCCGGTAATTCTGTCGCTGGCACTAGGTGAAAGGTGGAAAAGGTCTTGGGGCCAAACCTCAGGGCAGGGAGAATACCACTTTCACGCAGGGAACAATAGGGCGGCTTGCTCTCACGAATGTAACACCCTCCGGTAATAATGTCCCTCAGGTTGTAGGGTGGGCTTTCCCTCGTTAATGGAAGGCAACCCTTTTCATCATAGGGACTCTGTGAGCAAGCCAATTGCCGAAAGGGAAAGGGTACACACTGGGAACACTCTCTCAGGGAACTGCTCGGGCCCAGGATCGTGCCCACTGGTGGGGGAGGGGGAGAGGCCAAGGAAAGGGGTGCAGGAAACAGGGACAAGGGGTACTCAGGGAGAAGGGAGAAGGGGCTTGCAATCCAAAGGGTATGGGGCAAGGAGCAAGGGATACACTAAGGGAAATCCTACTCGTGTGAAAGATGTCACCTCCCAGGAAATCACAACACACCACTCTGCTCTCAGGGGTAGACAGGGTTAACGCACACTCACCGCACTCTCTCAGGATCAGGGTATGGAATCAGCCTCTCACTCTCTGTCACACACTCTCACAGTCGAGCTCTCAAAGGTTTCAGGGAATCCAGGGGCCAGCCTCTTGAAATCGATTACTGGCGGGGATGCGAAGCCCCGCCGGCACTATTTATCCTTCCCCTCACTTCCTGGATCAACGTGAGGCTCCTCCTCCCCCGCCCCCTGCAGGGCGTGCTGGGCGCGCCTGATGGCGTGCGGAAGGGGGCGTGACCCTACCAACGTCCTGGGTCGTGCTCTACTCCACCCCCTTGATCCGCACGAGCAGCCCGAGCCGACGCTGCAGCGATCCCTCCGGGCCGCTTCCTGACACTTCTGGCCTGTATATAAAACCAGCCAGTAGCCACAGAAAGCTGGGTGGATCATCTGTCTCATCCTCATTCCTGTTCTACTTGTCTGTGTGCTCCGTCTCTCCCTTCCTCAAGTCTACTAGGGATGGGCGAACAGATCACAATTTGGGTTTGGCCGTTCAGTTCATTCTGGTTCGGTTCAGCCGTTTGGTTCGGCCGTTTGGTTCGTTCTCCAGTTTTGGGTTCAGCCATTCGGTTCGGTCCTGTTCGGTTCGGGCATTCAAAAAAAAGGCTCTCTGTGCAAGGAATGATGGCTCCAGACTCATGATGGTGGGTCCTGAGGCTAGAGTGACAGCTTCTAGGTATTGGCCACAGCCCTCCCTGCCAGTAACATGGCCCCAGAACCCTGATGGTGGGTCCTGGGGCTGGAGTGCCTGTTTCTTGATGCGGTGGAATGACATCGTCTCCGTGAGAGGAATGATGGCCCCAGAGCCATGATGGTGGGTCCTGGGGCTACAGTGGCAGCTTCTGGATATTGGCCACAGCCCTCCCTGCCTGTAACTTGGCCTCAGAAACTGATGGCGGGTCCTGGGGATGGAGTGGCTGTTTCTTGATGCAGTTGAACTTTGGCTCTCTGTGAGTGGAATGACGGGCCCCAGAACCCATGGCACAGACAGCATGGGCAGCATTGGCAGCAGCAGCAGCAGACATTGGATTGCCAGGGTGCAGACCTCATGACACAGACAGCAGAGGCAACATTGGCAGCAGACATTGGATTTCTCAGAGGCAGCATTGGCAGCTTGTGCAGACATTGGATTGCCCGTGCACAGGACCTGTGGCATGGACAGCAGAGGCAGCATTAGAAGTAGCAGCAGCAGACATTGGGTTGCCTGGGCACAGAACCCGTGGAACAGCAGAGACAGCAGCAGCAGGATTTGCCTGTATACAGCACCCATGGAGCTAGGATGGTTTGATTTGTCAGGCAATAGCTCCCATACAGCAGTAGATGGCAGCAGCAGGATTGTGTGGGCACATTTTTATTGGCCAGGGCAGAGTACTCATGAACCAGTAGACAGCAGTGGTGGGATTACCAGACCAGTGGTGCACATCACCCAGGGTTGCCAGGGTAGGCAGACAGGCACTGTGTCATGAAAGGCAGGCAGACTGAGGCAGGCTTTGATCTAGGCCACCTGGGCGGATGGGCGGGCATTGTGGCATGAAAGGCAGGCAAACTGAGGCAGGCTTTGAGCTAGACCACCTGGGCAGGCTGGCAGGCAGCGCAGCATGAGCACAAGGCAGACAGACTGAGGCAGGGTTCAAACTTTGCAACCTGGGCGGGCGGGCGGGCAGGCAGGCAGTGTGGTATGAGAGGCAGTAGGGCAGGCAG
>QEPC01000801.1:1174581-1187517 GCA_003113815.1 Sphenodon punctatus | reverse complement strand
CCTTCCCCATTCCCCTTCCCTCCTGCCCCCCAGCCTGCTACCCCCTCCCAGCCTCAATCCCATCCCCCGAGAATCTCGTAAAGGTTCCTCTTGAGACTATGGACCAGTGGGGTCACCTGGCTGAGGCTGAGCTGATCACGGTCCCCATCATGGCCAGGAACAGTCTCAGGATGAAGACCGTGTGAGCAAGGATCTCCCAATCCTCCCTGTTGTACCCTAGAGGTGCCTCAATGTTTGTCTTCAGTTCCACCTGATGCAGGATGGCTTTCTTCTCAAGAAGCCGCTTGAGCATCAGGAAGGTGGAAATCCACCTGGTGGAGACATCCTGGATGAGCGTGTGCACCGGGGACCCTTGCTCAGCCTGCTTCTCCTGGAGGAGCTCGCTGCCCTTCATGCTGCGGTTGAAGAACCCTGCCAGCTTCCTCCCCCATTAGACCAGGGAGCTAAGGGTGTCTGGCCCAATCCCCTTCTCCCCCAAGCCCAGAGCATCCTTCACCACAAGATTGAGGGTGTGTGCAGTGCAAGGGATGCTTGCAAAGCCCCCATCATGGACTACCTTTATGATATTGGCCGCGTTGTCCTTGACCACACAGCCCTTGGTGAAGACCGCACCTGGCATGACCCACTCCCTCACCATGATGGCCAGGCTGCCTTGAGGTTCCTCTCAGTGTGGGAGCTGTCCATGACTTGTGCCTGAAGCAGGACCCACCTGTACCTTGCTTCAGGACCCCTCCTGCCACTGCCAAGCGCTTCCTCTGGGTCCTGCCACCAGTGTGCAGTCCTGCCAGATAGGCATGCTGGGCATTCCTGGAGGACCATAGATCAGTGGTGAAGTGGACCGTGGCCGGTCCAGCCCCTGACAGCTGCTCCCTCACCCACTCCTTCAAAGCCCTGTAGAGCTGTGGCACCACAGTCCTACTCCGGGTGGAGCGGAAAGGCAGCTTAAAGTTGGGGGCCAGGAACCCAATCAGTTATTGGAAGCCCTTGTCCTCCACAATTGAGAAGGGCTGGCCATCCAGGGCTACCATTTCTGCCAACAGGCACTTCACTTTCTCTTGGAAGCCAGTGCCACGGTGCCCTGCCAATGGCCTTGACAGATCCCCCCACCCCAGTTCCTTCATGGTGGACTGACAGCCCTGCTGGCGAGGCTCCTGCTGCTATTCTGCCCCCATACTGCTCCTGCTGCTAGAGGCAGCAGCAGTTGGTGCAGGACGCTGGCCCACTGAAGGAGCCGGGCAACTGGACGCTGCAGTCGGGAACCCGCTGGCATCCACTTCCCCTGCCTTCCCGCTGAGCAGCAGAGCACTCTGGCATGACTTTAGGTGCCTTGCCATTGCAGTTATCCCAAGATTGGCGAGCACCTGCCAATGCCTCACCAGTTTATTGCACAGCGTGCACTGCACCTCTCTGGGATCATCTGCCCGCACCTGCTTAAAATGATCCCAGAAGGAGGATTCCCCCCCACCCTGCCTTCTTGCCTGCCCTGGGTGACTCACTGCTGCCAGTGCTGCTGGGAGGGGGAGAACTTGGTGGCACTGGTGACGCAGCTCTCGGAGGAGGCTCAGCCATTGCCTCAGCTCCAGACATCTCCTCTGCAGCAGTCTCTGCCTCTGACTCACTGTCTGCAATCACGGTGATGTCACGTACTGGGACCCTGAGGCTAGACTGCCTGTGCCCGCCATGCTGCTGGCACTCTCCCTGTGCCCCCCTCTGTAGCTGCTAGTGCTGCTGCTGCTGCTACTCCTCTCCCTACTGACATTGCCTGGGGATCAGGCCCTGCCTCTAGCAGCCGGGGTGGGATCCACCAGCTCTGGACTGCTGGGGATCGACTCGACAGTGGGGGACATTGGTGGCCCTGGAGGAACATCGGCGGAAGCAACACCAGCACCTGCTCCAGCACCACCAGCAGCAGAGACAGACGTAGCCTCAAGTCCTGCAGGCCATTCAGTGCCCTGCGTGGCAGTGGAGGAGGGTACTGCCAGGAGGTGACGCTGAGCCACTGAAGCCTGTTGCCCTAAAGCAGACCTGCTGAGTTTGGGGGGTGGTGATGTGCTCGGGCTACTGCTGCTGCCTGCTGCCACTCCCCTGGCACGGCCCCTCCCACCTCTGGCACATGCCCCATTGCCTCCCCTATGGGCAGCAGACCGGCCTCTCCTTCCCTTCTCCATTTCTCCCTCCAAAATAATATTTTTATATATTTATTTTATTTTATTTTGCATCTGGCCAGTCCATTTCTCCTGATTTGCATCCATCTGTCCTTCTGTTTCATGTGTTTGTTCCTGGACCTGAGACCTTGGACCTAATTCCTCATTGACCCACCTGGACCCTGTCTTTACTCACTGTGCCCCGACTCTTGGCATCTGACAATAATTGAATCCATTTTTACGTGTTTGATTGGTACAATAAATAATGCCAAAAGTTTCATCAGGAAGCAAGACTTTCCTTGATTAAAATAATAATTAATAAGTAATAAGCAATAAGCAACAATTATCAATTATAAATCATCAATTATCAATTAATTATCAAATTTCAATTATAAATTAATGATTAATAATTCCCTTCGCAATGAAATTTTGGCTAGCTGAAACTGTTTATTTGGAAAGGGCTGGAATGATTTTGTTTCAGATATCTCAGGTACATGCTCAGTACCTGCAAAATGAAAATTTTGGTTTTGGTCATTCTGAAGCAAAACACAAAACTTTACATTCCTAATCCTTCTGCATTGTTCTAGTTTAGAATGAAAAGTAATCAGAAGTCTGGATTTTCACACAGGATTGGAAGTTCAGTTTTTCTTGAGGCTTACATATAATAAACCTAAAATGAAACAATAGACTACTGTCATAAAGATTTCCGTAATAATTCAAGTGCACTCCTAATTTTACAAGTACCCTCCTTCTAATATGCATCTCCTCCCATACATTTAGGGATCAGGTGTTTATTATTTTATGGGAACATTGCTTATTTCAGGAACCTACAGCTCCACAGAAAATAATGGAAGCCCCTTATTTTGACCCCACAGATCAATAATGTCCCTTATTTTGGAGCTTTTCATCTGACAATACTACATACAGTTCCCTAACAAATACCGTATCAGATTAAAAGCTTTATTAAGAGAATCTGAACATTTACAAACAAATCAGGTTGTGAAATGGTAACCTTGTATAATCCATCATTGGTGTAAAATAATTTAGCATTGTTTTGAAAATAAGAGATGCAATTAATGATTTGGAGACTGCCATAGTACAAAGCAAGGGTGGAGATTGATGGCTAAGCAAATAACATAAATGTTTAGTGTCCTTATTGCTCAGTTAGTTGTTAATCATTTGTATGTGTCAGTACTTGCAAATGTTGTTTTTCATGCTGTGTTGCATGTCTTGCTCTCCTCATACTGTCAGTGTCCACTGATCGACACAATGGGTAAAAAACTGTGGCTGCATGTCCAGGGGTGAGATGTCTGCCCCCACCACCCTTTGATCGGGTCAGCTTGGGGGACAGAATCAAACATTCCCCTGGCCTGACTCAGCTGAGTGACACATGGCTAGATGGCTCCGTCCCCTCACGGTGGCCAGCACCCCACACCCTGTCATGACAGATTAAATTAGATTAGATTTTATTTACGGTTTTTAACCAAAATACAAAAAATACAAAAAAAGAAACCACCACAGTTCTTGTAACATTAATCAATCATAATACAGTACTTAAAAGATATACAAATGGTATACAAAATAATACGACCCTTGTAGAGTTTACCATCCCTACCAATTCCAGACTCGGAGGTCCATAACTACCTCCGAACCCCATACGGAGGCCTGACAATACTCAATAAGCCTTGTTTCAAGGGCCATACAATCATTGCCTATTTTGGCCTTCCATCACCGAAACCACTTGAGCTTCTCTGAGGACAAAAATCTCTAGACCCGCCAGTTGTAGCCAGTAGGAGAGCATCCTCAATCTAGCAGTTCTATCCACATTCACTGTTCCTGTCTCCACACTAATCATTGCACGGGACGTACTTCTTTGAACTCCCAACAATTTCTTTAAGAAGGCTGCCTGGGTTATCTCCATGGCTTCACACGCCCTAGCGTCAAGACACCAGAGCTCAGCCCCATACAATAGCGTGGCTTCCATTTTTATTTCAGCCACTTTCAACACTTCCAGGCACGCACCCTTTCCGTATTGGTTATTGAAGAAGAGAATCCCACCACCTACTTGTGTTGCCTTAGCTCTTATCCTCTGAACATGGTCACCCCAGGTTAGGTTTTGTTAAAAGTGACACATAAATAGTTGAAGACCCTTACAGTCTCCAATTTTTCTCTTCCAATTACCCAACCTGGGTTTTTCTTTGTTCCAAAAGCGATGACTTTGGACTTAAAGGCATTTATTTTCAGATTATTTCCCTCAGCATATACCTCTAATCTATTCAACATTCTTTGGAGGCCAATTTTTGTCAAAGAGTCATCTGCATATAAAAAGGCATACATTTTCCCCCTTATTGTTTTTGGGTGATAGTGTGCCTTACTCAGTAAAGTTGGTGTTAGGTTGTTTATAAATAAATTGAAAAGGATTGGGGCGATCACACATCCTTGTTTTACCCCCCTGACTGACTGAAAAGGCTCTGGAAGTTCACCCTTTCTCCCATACCTGACAGTAGAGGTTGTGTTGTCATAGTAAGACTGAATCAGTTTCAGCATCGTGGGGTCCATCCCCATCCTATCCAATTTCATCCACAGTTTCTGGCTATCAGTTGTATCAGTTGTAGCCTGTAGGTTGATAAAGGCTACATACATGACTTGCCTCTGAGACACATATTTGTCCAGCAAATGGAACAGAGAGAAGCATTGATCGATACATGAATAACCATTCCTAAACTCCGCTTGCTCCTCACCCAATATGCTTTCTTTCTCGATCCAATTTTGGATATGTTCCAAAAGGTGCTTAACATAAATTTTGGATGGAAGGTCAATTAAACTGATGGGTCTGTAAGCTCCGGGTTTTTTCCTGTCTCCCTTTTTATAGATGGGGACTACCTCCAAACCTAACATAGCTCCAAACCTAACATAGAATTTTCTGCAAGATTCAATATACGGTCCCTCAAATCCAAATCCCTGAATCCTATCCTGACAGGGGGAAATTGATACGCTCCTTGTGCTTGGAAGAGTCTGCCCACAAAGACTATGCCCTTAAATATTCTTTGCAGAGGCAACCTCAATTTCATTGTGCAATACTGCGCCACCCGCTCTTTTAAGTGCCTCTTAGATTCATATGCGGTCGCTGACAGCTCATATAAGATAACATTCTGATTCAAGAAAAATTTGGGGGCATTTTCCCTTAATTCAAATATCCTGTCACTGTACTGTCCAGTCTGTTGGAGCACTCCGGTCCTTCCTTCATTTCCTCTTTCCTTTCTCATTTCTCTTTAACTTTTCCTCCCTGCAGGAAAAGCCTTTTGTAAATTGGGCTTCTGTGGCTTTGCTTCCCTATACAGTTCTTTTTTTAATTATTTCACATAACACTTTTATCCTATCCATTTCCAAAGTTAACGCTTCCACCATTGAATTCACACCAATTGTCAATTTGTCCATTGAAACTCTAATCTGCTTACAGCAGCAATTCTCATGGATAATTGAGTTAAAGTCTTTAATTTGAAGTTCCTTCCCTCCCACTTGTTTATTCCCCGAAGAGTAATAACCATCCAGGTTGGTAAAAAAACTATCTTCTAAATTTGGGTCTAGAGAAATTCAGCTGCCCCCAGTTACCAGAGGTAAGTCAATACACAGATTACATGGGGTTTCCTTTATGTGTTCCTTATGAGCAAGAGAGGTGTCTTGAGGGGTCTGTTCAAGTCTTATAAATCGCTTTTCATCTCCCCTCTGATTTGCGCCTTCTACCCAGATATCTTCTGGAGTAGCCCCCTTCCCTAGAGATGGGTCCTGTCTGGCCTCCTGTGGGGAGTATGGGCATAAACAGAGCTTCTTTCCTTCTAACCTGCCCCTTCTTGTGATGTACCTCGTTATTTTAATTGGAGTATTTAAGGCCCTTGCTGCGTCTAACTGCCTTGGAGAAGTGCTACATACTATCCAGGGCTTATGTGCCCTCCCATCTCCTGCCTTCATTATGAGTATATGACTCTGTCTGCCCTGAGCGTGTGCTGATTCAGGACCAGCACTCCATGCAAGCCAACTTCCTTCCTTAAATCTAAGGTAGGGGCCCCCAATCTGCCGACCCTAGATACTTGGGCCCTAGAGAGGCTCTCACCCTCCCACGTCCTATTGTTTGCACTGGTAACTCATAAAATGTACACGAACCAGAGCTAAAAAGGGACCAAAATCTAAGATCAACCTTTTGGTAGGACCCAGAAGTTTAAGAGGAAAAAATGTGCTGCAGCCCAGCAAGAATCTCACTCCTCTCAGTCCGGCACACAATCCCCCAATGACTTATCCGGATTTTACAATTAGGGGCTCAAGTCCAGCCATCACACATTTGTACACTAGTATGCTGATACGTTGTCTAGAATAAAGCAATCTCAAGGAGATAACAAACTCAGCCTCCCCACCCTCCACATGTCTCTCACCCTTCCCGAGGTATGGGGAGGCCAAATACAATCTATTTGTAAGGAAAATGCACAGAGCTAGGGCATGGGCCAAAAGGCCTACGAGTCTCATGTTGTTCAAGGAGGGCAGCTAGTACCTTAGTTATGTCAGTTCAGTAGAACGCCTTCACAGCCTCTATGTTAGAATTCCTAGGGCAGATCTGCCGCACATCTGCTGGCACCTAAGGCCGTGCGCAAAAGGGCGCATCCTTGTTTGCACAGCCCTTAGGCACGCTGCCCGTGGTGCGCACCCACAGTGCTGCCGCTGACGTAGGCGTGATCTTTAAGCACAGGTCCCAGAATTGTCTCTGCTTGCCTCTCCACGCGTTGCTTGTGTCGGTCCAGCTGGGGATTCCTTAATGAGAGAGGGTGCAGCATAGCGGGAACCACTAGCCCTGAGACTCTTCCTCTGCTGACAGTCCCGCTGCCTGGCGTAAATGAGTGTCAGCAGCAATCACTCCCTGTTGGCTTTCTCGCAACTTCTCAAAACACACTCCTTCTTCAACCTCAGAGACTTGGCTGCTGTGGGATGGAACAAAGTGGTAATTCCTTGTGCCACTTACTTGGTGAAACACCTGCATCTGGATCTGCCACAGCCAAGGATCCAATGGCCACTGCATGACCAATATATGGAGTCAAAGTGTTCCCATGCCTGCTCCTGTTACCTGCACAAATCTGTCATGACAGGCAGCCATGCCTGGCTTCCATGGCAACCCCTCACACCAGGCTGCAAAAACAGACGTGCCTGCCTGGTTCATCCAGCTCTGGCCCTCCTGGGTGACTTGCGGGGCTCGACCATGGGCCCAGTTAATTCTGGGACCACATTTCTGGCCCAGCTGCCAACCCCACCAGGGTCTGAACTGGACCACATCTGGTGGGCATTATTTATTTATTTATTTATAAATATTTATTAGTCACCCCCTCATGCCTACGGCATCTCGGGGAGGTTTACAACATAAAAACATACAGTAATAAAATTTCTTAAAACAATTTTAAAAACATAGAACCCCGCAACATAAAAAAACTCTTTAAAAATCCACCCTCCCAACCTCCCCTCTGAAGACCTGGGTGAACAGCCAGGTCTTGCAGGCTCAACGAAACACCAATAGATCTGAGGCCAGATGGGCTTCCTCTGGGAGGGAGTTCCAAAGCTGCAGCCCAGCCATCGATAATGCCCTCTCCATTGTGGCCCCCCGCTTTACACGGGGGACCTCCAAAAAGGTGCCCCCGGTGGACCGCAGGGATCGCTCTGAGGTGTGGAGTGTGAGGAGGTCCCCAAGGTATGAGGGGCCCAGATTGTAGAGGGCTTTATAGAGCAACACGAACACCTTGAATCAGGCTTGGTACTGTGGAGGAAAATGTATAGGGGCCCTATGGAATTGAATTATTATAGCCAACGGAAGGTAACACAAAATGGAAGACAGATGAATGCTGGGTAATACTCAGCCTTAATAGAAGTAAGTCTTCAGCTTGTTAGATAGAAATAGTCATGAGACCAGTTTGGGTTCTGTTTCACATAACAAGGCCTGGGCATTGAGACAGTGGGATGCCTTTTACTCTTTCCCACAGCAGATAGCATAGACTGGCCTTGCAGGTGTGCAAGGTGAATAGATTTGTTTAGACACCATATATTATAAACAGTCTGGCTCATATAGTTTTGAGAAGAACCAGCCCAAATATGTAAACATTGTGTGTAATTCAGTAACTTTCCATCATTGTATTACATTGCTCTTTGATTGACAAGCATGTATCTTTTGCCTGTATAGTAACCTATAAAAACTTATGTATCCTGGGAGGAGACAGACCAGCCTGTTTTCTTGCATGGAGACAGTGTTGCTCTTTCTCTCAGTGCTTTGAGATCAATAAAGACTCTGACAGATTTCACCAACAGTATAATTATAAATTATTCCTCGACAGTTTGGTGCATTGTCCGGGAAGGCTAAGTGCCTGGCTGGTTTGGGGGGGGGGCTGCGGGCCATCTCTCTCTCCCACCTTCTGGTGCCAGATAAGGTAGGGGGCCTTTTGAAATCCCTATGGAGGTGGGGATGAGAGGGGCTGCCCGTGAGCTCTGGGAGCCAGACCATAGGGCCGATGCCTTCCGAATATGTGTTGTCAGATCTGTCAGACATTCTTAGTAGTGTAGATAGGAAAGTAGTGTAGGAATAAAAGACTAGTCAGTGAAGGAAGTTGGTGGATCCAAGAAATCCTGCGAGAAGAGGGGATTTCAAAATCCTGCGAGAAGAGGGGATTTCTAGAAATAATCCTAATGAGAGGATTTGATGTGCTGTGGCTTGTGAATGTGTTTCCCTGTATGTGACCACTGACTAAGTCTGGGACTAAGCTGAGTGTCGCATTAGCCCGCCTTTCAGGCAGCGATTGCTTATCTCAAGGGGTAGGTAATTGTAGCAGATATGGGCCTCTATGTAACTCTGTGACTCAGCAGTGTGATTGTGATTTATTTCCCTATCCCAGCCTTAGATGCATGAGTGTGTTACTTTCCTTTCCCACATTGCCTTTTTCTTTATTATGTGGATCTGACTGGAAGTTTGTATGTGGGATAGTGAATTGATGTTTGTGGGAGTTAGTATGTGGGAGTGACTGAGCGAGAGTCTGTGTGAGGAAGGAATGTTAGGTATGAGCCTCTCAAACTGCAGTGGGTTGCACTGTTAGACTGTGCCTTCTGGTATGTGTCTCTTTGCTCCCTGTAGTTGAAAGGACTTCCTTAATAAGCTGTCCCTGTGTGAAACCCCTGTGTGAATGAGAAAATGGGACCCAGGGGAATCTAAGGAGTCCTTTGTCCCACCAAAGGGAAGCCCAGCTTGGTATATGCATACGCATTAGGGCCAAAATGCTTATAGATTTTTAGATGTGTGGAACAGGTATACCCAGGATCATCATGAACTACAGTTTCCTTTAATTGGTTCTTATGATTTACATAAAATTGCTCATCTCCGCGGAGCCCTGAAGTCAAGAGGCAGTAAAGTGCCTATGACTCAATGGGATGCTATTTTTGATTGGCATACTGAAGCTTCTAAAAGGAAGCAAGAATCTAGGATTAAATCTCTTCTTGATTCTCAGGAAAAATTGAAAATTCAAATGAAAAAGTTTAAAGAAAAACATAAGCTTGATCAAGTGTGTACACCTAGTGCTTCACCTAGTGGTATTGTGGTTCCTTTGTATCCTCAACTTAAATCGCCTATAGGCACTGATGAGGAAACTTCTGAAGATTTGTTAGATTGTTGTATCCCAGCATTTCTACCACCTTATCCAAACAATGCTGGGTGCCCCAACTGCAGCAGCCTCAGGGAGCTCAGGAAGCTCAGGGAGCACAGCTGCTACCTTCACCAGCTTCTATACAGGCAGCACCTTTCCCTGATAGTATTAGAACCACAGGTTCATCTCTGCCTGCTCATGGAGCATATTTGGTGATGTCCAGCTCCTTTACAGGATCAGGCCTGTGCATCACTGAGCTATTGTGGCCACCTATAATGTTGGGAAGTGGATGTCTGATCCAATGTGGCCTATTGAAGTGAAAATTTGACTCTTCCACCTCTTTCTCTTGCCCAGATTACCAGCTCCTGTCCAGGCACCATCAGACATTTTTGCTTTATATTGGGGCAGCCTGAAAAGCTATAATTCCTTTCATTTTGTAGTAAGCCAATTTGGTCCCTTTTGTTATGATGGTGTATTGTACTTTGTGAAGATTTCATAGCAGGGTATTGCCTCAACATGATGAGTAAATGGAGCAAATCAAAACTGCAAAACATGTAGGAATTAAGGTAACATCTTGATGGCCTTTTGCCTAAAAGTTTTCAGTGCAAAGAAAGGTATTTGTCAAGCTGTTGTGTGTTTTTTTTAGCCTCAAAATGTTTGAAAGACCTGTTTACTGCTTTTTTCAAAATTTAAGGTTTATTGATTTTGTTGATTGCTTCATTCTTTTGTGAATTAGTACTTCTCAGTACTTTTATAGTATAATGTGGATTTAAATGTGTTTTTGTATTTATGTCATGGTTGTTGGCTATTTAAAGTTGTGTTGTATGTTTGTGTGTTTGTCCATGTAAAAGAAAGGTGATGTTAATCAAACCAGGAGCAAAATTTGAATCCTGTTAAAGGTGCTTATATCCCTCTGCTCCTCCAGTGCACAGTTGGAACAGAATGATGTAATGCTACCACAATTGCCTTTCTGTGTTTTTTTGTTGGGCTTTGTGTTTTGTTTGTGTACCATGTATTTTGCTATAGAGAAGTTTTTCCTGTGCCAAGAGTTAGGGGCACATGATTTGAAGGAAAGCTTGCCTTGCTTTTGCAAAGTTAAAATATGACAGCTGTTGTAATTTTAAAGTGTTCGTGGCCCTGGTAAATATGTGCATTAAAAAGAAAATGCACCTTTCATATCAATTACAAAGTCCAGGCTCGATAAACATGCCCTGGACAGAGCCTGGGCAAATTCAAATTAGTTGTTTCCAATCCTGAAAATGTTTAAATAGTTAAACAGTAAAACCTGAGCGCATTTTAAGTACTAATAGAAAAATATTGATGGTTCTCATTGACAGATTTACAACTAAAATTAGAGGAACATCCACTGATAAAAAAAAAAGAAAAGACAAAAGCTATTGTTGCCTATTTTAAAATCTGTCACCTGGAATTTCACCATGGATAAGGACATGATATTAAAACGTGGCAGAGATAGATACATAGGCCCCTTTTTGGGCCCCTCTGCAGCCTTTCTGGATTTATAAACTATACACCAATATGTCCTGTCCAAAGGTGGCACTTGTACAGAACAGTGGAAAATTAGTGGTGACTCCACAATTGCATCTCAAGTGGGAATTGGATGTTCCAGTAGGTTTGGAAGGAAAGCGACTACATAGACCAAGAGACTGGTGGATCTATCAGTGGTTGGATCCAGGGTTGCCCAAACCGATGGAGACATTTTATATAAAAGCCCACACAGTCTCTTGGGAGGAGGATCAAAGATAAAGATCAGGTGGCCCTTAGACACATGTTTTTATATATAACTATTGGTTCCGTTGTCATGGTACGGTCCCTGGATGTGTACATATGGCCCAGAAAACAAATACTAAAATAATGTGGGCCCTTAGAAGAGAAGGAAATGTTGATGCCAGTAACTACATATTGGAGCAATTGGTAGGTGCTGGCAAAGCAATGACCCCAAAATATCCAAGCATAAGTAATCCAGGTCCAAAAGTATGGACATTACAAAATTTGGCTGCAAGAGCCATGCTGACTAATTACATTTGACTATCAGCATGGCTAGACCACCATCCCATATGTTTAGTACTAAAAAAATATCATGGCGCACGGAGCAATAAAAATTGGTTATGATGGGATCAAATGCTCAGAATGCCAACAAAGAAAGGCCAATGGACCATATAAGCAACCCTCCTATGAAGAATAAAGTGCCCTATGCAGGGCAAAGCCAAAAGGAACACATGATTTTAAAAGCTCACCCTACTTTTGCAAAACAGAGTTAATTAAGTATTTTTTTGAAAAAAAAAAGTTTCAAATGATTTGTGTTAGGTGGAAAAAGCATGTATATAAGACGGCAGTGGAATGTTGGCATGTCTGCCCTGTGTAGGGACAAAGCAAAGGAGTTAAGAAAAATAAGTAACTTGTGTGTCGGAGCAACAGACAGATTTAGTAAAGTGGAAAAGTAAAGCTTTGGGTTGATATATGAATTGAAAAAATGTAAGTGTTTTAGTCAAATACGTTAAATTTAGTTTGATAAGTGTTAGAAAAATGTTGTTGCAATAGGAGCACTATAACAACTTTCCAGCTGTGACTAATTAAGAGTTAACAGATTGAGAAAAAATAAACAAACAGCCAAAGCAGCTTGTTTTAAAACTAAACGTTTTTACATGGAATGTTGGGGTAACATTATGGAGACCCCTTCCCCATAGACAAGTATGCAGTTCCCTTTAAATTTTTGGAAAGCGTGGCAAAATGTTCTGAGGAAAAAAACAAAAACAAAAACAGCTGCTGTGGTCAGTTCAAAGCACTGCTTGCTTCAATAAGTCCAGCATCCAAGGCCTTTTAGACACTGTTTAAGATGTTTTTGGATGCGAATTCATGGGACACTGCAACTAAGGGTACTTTCAGACGTTACGGGCGGCCGGTTCACCACAGCGAACCACCAGGGGGGGCGAACAGCACAACCACGCCCGGGGGTTGGAAAATGACCCAAACAGAGGTGCCGGGAACGGGACCACGGCCCGGAACCGGGCCGCACCATCACGGCCCGTGGCAGCACAACAGACGTGCAGCCGAACCCCCGGCGGGCGCTAAACCCCCACAAGGCACCGGGCAGGGGCGGGACACAGACATGGCCG
>QEPC01000801.1:1141867-1159082 GCA_003113815.1 Sphenodon punctatus | reverse complement strand
CCCCCCAGCCCCCCTCCCTTAGTCAGGCCTCCTGCTGCCACCAGGGGCCAACATCAGGTGTATCTACCCCTCCCCACCCAACATCCCCTCCGGATGGAACAGAGCTGGGCGAACCAGGCCCTAATCATGTTACTTTAACACCCAATGTAAAAAGTCCCTTTACCAGCAGATTGCATCCGTTATCATCAGGGCCTGCATCAGCATCTTGGCATCCTGAAATCCATCAGAACAGTCCAATTCTTGGGGTCCCAGGGCCCCTACTACCTCAGAATCAAGGCAGCATTGCATGATTAGAAAGCTTAAAATATTGGCCCTTTTTAAATGAGACGCACGCACTCATGCCCACTCAGTGGATTTGGGTGGGTCCATCTCATGTAAAAGTGGTGGGGGTAGGTGGGCCTGCATGCGCACTCCCATGAAACACTCACCCACTGCCCCCACAGGGAGCAACCGGTGAAAACACAGGTTGCTCCGTGTGGGAGGATGGGTGAGGGATGGGTGCACGCCCATCTACACCCCCCCTGCACTGCTCCCTGCAGCAGCACGACCACAGACCGCCCCCCCCCAGTGGCATCCCTTTTTAAAAAGGCCATTGTGTGTTTCTGTGAATAGTGTTAATTTGCAGTATAACTCCAGTGTATTTCATTTATGTCAATCAGCGATATGCTTGGATCATTAACTCAACAGGTTCTTTCCCCCCAACATTAGAACAAGCCAGGATACTGAATAGACAGTTTCTGGCACAGAATGATTTTTAGATTCTCCCAATCTACATGCTAATCAGAAAGAAATGTATTTTCAACAATAATCAATTATTGTTGATTATTTGTTGTTGTTGTTTATTCCCCAAATCAGCTTTCCTGTGAGCTAAACTTAACATTTGTTCATGAATGCAGTTCTTAATACAATCCCTGCCATACCTCAGAGTACTGATGGAAAATTAGATGTAGCATTTTACAGCCTATAGAGATTGCCAGGAATTTTATCTCTCACAATCAGAATTAAATATACTCATTCAAATCTAATTCAATTATGTACACAAGCAATGTATAATTTATTTGGTTCATTATATTAATCTCCTATGGAAGAGAAAGCAATCTTACTAATTATAGTGATGCCTAGAAACTCTACTGTGAGTCATCAAAACTGCCTTTTCAAAATGTAGGTATTAATTACTGAGGACTAATTCTCCAAGGCTGCTGGGGCCCATGGTATAGTCTTCTAGGTGGAAGGGATCCAATCGCCTTCATGTGGGACCCAGGAAATACCAGGGGTGCCCTGCACTGAAGGCTATGGGATACCTCTAACACCTCTCCTGTAGGTCTTCAGAGTATCTGTGGTATCCCATTTCCAGATCCACCTGACTTTGAAGCAGAGAGGAGTTACATCTTGTTAATTGTCCTATGCAATTCCTCTCTCTTGGTGTTTTCTTTAATGGAGATCAGTCATTTTCATCCAAACCTGAATATAATAATATGCAATATGAAGTATTCCTGCACCCATTGATGCAGTATGCATACAGTGATGAAGACTCTGTGAAAGTTTTCCATCAAACTCCGAAGGATCTTAGGTCCTTTTCACATGGGCTGTGGTGGGCAGTGTGGTGGGTGGGCAGTGCGTGGCAATGCAATGAGGCAAACTAATAATCAAATGATAAAAATAAAAATCACTCTGTAAATAAAAACTCTCTCAAACTGAAAAACACTTTTTTTCATGGTTCACACCATCTACAAGGGCTGTTCAGGCATGTGCTTAAACCCTTTACTGAGTCAGAGTCCAAATCAGCAATATCAACTTGTCTTCAGCTTTCTCTCAAGATGCCCCAGTGGGTGTTAACAAACGTGATGGTGACCTGCTTTGGCCCAATGAAACCAGGTTTGGCCCATAACCCAATGGTCCCCAACCGCCTCCACCCATCTCCATGCACAGAGCATCAGGTATGGGTGCCTGTTGCTCCATGCATGGGTGATGGGTGGAGGTGGGTGGAGCGCGGGAGCATGCACGCACCCCCACCGACCGCCTGCGGTGTTGCCATGGGCACCCACCCATCCCCCCACCCGCTCCTGCTGTGGTGTTCAGATGGGTATCCCCTCACCTATGTGTGCGGGGGAGGGGGGGAGCGCCCTTGTGGAAAGGGCCTTAATTTAACGTCTCCAAGGCCCTCAATTTACCTGATCCAAGACATCTTCAAGATCTAGATATAGTATTTCCCATCTCCATTATGACCCTCCGTTCTGCTCCTGAAATAGAAATGAACAAACGCTTTCCTTCCCACTCACGGGTTGTCTCTACGCATAACTTGTCTTTTGCCACTGTTCCAGCCTCCTAACACAGCATTACGTCTGGCCACTCAAACTCAGAGTTAACCCATGTAAGGAACACAGGCTTGCTGAAGTATGTTCCCTGGAACAAATCCAAGGAATCAATCAGGCAGCCCAAACCACACCACTAAATCAATGTTTAAATCAGTTCAGCAGCAGTGGGGCTTCAGGCTTCTCCCCACACTTGTGAGGAGTGTGCTATGCAGTTAGAGCAGGCACGTCTATTTCAGCAGTAGAGAGTTTGTCATGAAGCCTCGAGTCTTGTCAGTTTCATCCACTGGGGATGTTTGTCTCTTGCTTGACCAGTGGGAAAACTTTGCTTTGTGTAGCCTATTTATTTATACTGCCACCAGGTGGACTCTTCCTGTTGGGCAGAGTCCAAAGGGTAGCAGCATAAACTCAGAACAGCATGAATGTGTGTTCATGCTGCTCCACCACAGGATGACACTGCAGTGTAACCACAGGGTTGATTTCCCCTGTGGTTAACTGTAATGTGTAGAGCCACTAAGAGTCTGTTAACCACTTGCTCTCGATCTTCCTTCCCAAAATAATACTAAAGTGAATTTTTTCACCCCTTCTTTGACTTTGGTTGTCTGTTGAAGGATTCTGGATTGCACTAGAGCTGGTTGAAATGTTTACATTTTAAAAAATAATCAACAATCTGTCCTCAGTAAAGTGTGCAAAAAGGAAATATTTTCCAGTTTAATTTTTTCCCCCCATGGTTCCCCAAAATATGAAATTTAAAACTAAAAATGAGGCGGTCTTGATAAATTTCATTATCTGAAGAGAAGTGTTTTTGGATCCCAGAATAGAGATTATAGATTTGGGAAACTTTTGTTTACTGAAAACGGAGACAGAACTAAACATTTGTAGGGAGAAAAAGACAGATATAGGGTATTTTCAGATGTTACGGGGCCCTTTGGCCCCGTACCGTAACCAACGTCTTCGTTCCCCACCGGGGTCACCCCTGCACGGCCCAACAGACGTGCCGGGGGGATCCCGGCGGGGAAAGTGGGAGGGGCCGGGGCCACGCGGCGCAACGTGCGGCCGCACGGCCCCGCCCCCTCCACGCACCCCGCCGCCCGCCCTCCGAGGAGACGGGCGGGCGGCGGGGCCAATGCGGCCGCCGCGTCTGGCCGATCGTGCCACGGCCCGGGATCCCGCCGGGGATCCCGGCCCGTGGCACGCGGCCAGACGTTACTTTTTGTTGGCCACGGCCCGCGGTCCATTTGACCACGCTTCCCGGGACCTTCCCCCGGCTAGCCCGGGAAGCGTGGTTCAAATTGACCCCATCTGCAGATTCAGCGTGGCCAACATCTGGCGCACGCTGTGCAGACGTTCAGGGGCCTTTCGCCCCGCCGCGGGGTTCACCGTGGTTCAGTGTGGTTCAGCGTGATCTCGTCACGTCTGAAATCACCCATTGTCAATGACTTAAAGAAATTAATCAGAACTAGAAATTCTCCGGGTTTTTTAGCCTATCCGAAATCCATTTAAAAATAAAATAAAAATGTGAAGTCCAGTAAACAGTGGGTAAAATGAACACAGGGATGGGAGGCTGGCCTTGGCCAAGCCAGGTTGGGTAATAGAATAAATGTTTACTTGGCCTGATCCTGTCAGGGAGAGAGAGCAGGGAGTGACGTATGGCCAACTGTCTCCATTCCTGCATTGCAGCCAGCACCCTACCCTCCGCCATTACAGGCAGCTATGGTTGGTGAACATGGTAATCCCCCATGCCAGGCCAGGGTGGCATGGAAACAGATGTGCCCACCCGGTTCAGACAACTATGGTCTTCCTTGGCAGCTCTTGGGACAAGACTGTGGGCCCAGGTCCTTCCAGGTCCATGTTTCTGGGCCAGCCGCCTACCCAACCAAGGTCTGTACTGGACCCACATCTGACAGCCCAAAAACAGACACGTGGGATGAGATGCTGGCCCAGGCAAATCATAGTGGGCAAACTGGGTCCCCATCACATTTATTAACACCCATTACCTCTCGAACTCACACCAAGTAGTAACTAAGCTCTTTCATTCTTGTTAGGGGTAACTGGAGCGTCTCACTAATTTGCAGTAGTGCTGTAGTAAATAGTAGATGAATCACCTCAATCCCATTCCTGATGGAGAATGACGGATGATAAGAAAAAGTGGCTTTTAAAAATGGTTGTTAAAAATTGCTAAGTTTAATATTTTTAATAACAGGAGCCCAGAACTTTTCCATTTTCAGTTAATTGCGTTTGTAGGTACGGTAGAACTTGAAATGGCTGTTCAGATGGTTCTGAAGCAGAGAAGAAAAGTGTGGTGTGGGAGAGTGGACTTCTCAAGAAGTTCGCTTTAGACCAGTGTAAACTTTACATCTGTCAAGAAGCACCTCATAGTTTATCTTTCAAAGAACACTTGCTTTACATGGATGTAGCCAAAATGACTGAAACTGAAATTGACTAAAATCCACTCTGCTGATTTTATTAAATCTATCAGCTGCCTTTGACACGATTGACCATGAAATGTTGGTGACACACCTGAGGGACCGTGCCGGGGTAGGTGGAACTGTTCTTGAATAGCTCCGCTCTTTCCTAGTCAGAAGAACTCGGCGTGTGATACTGGGGGACTTTTCATCGTCTCCCCGGGTTCTCACGTGTGAAGTTCTGCAGTGATCTATCCTGTCCCCTCTCCTGTTCAATGTGTACATGCAGCCTTTGGTTGAGATTGTGAGAGGGTTTGAGGTTCGGTGTTATCAATATGCTGATGACACCCAACTCTACCTCTCATTTTCATCTGATCCAGACTCTGAAATCTTGGTGTTTACCCGATGTCTGACTGCAGTGGGGGATTGAATGAGGACAAGCCGTCTGAAGTTGAATCCCAATAAGATGGGGGTGATGTTGGTGGGAAGGAGTGCCCCTAGCACTGATGGGATGCATCCCTCCTTGGTCCCGCAGGTTCAGAGTCTGGGTGTACTCCTTGATTCACAACTCTGCCTGGATGCTCAGGTGGCGGTTGTGGCAAGGAATGCATTTTGTAAACTACAGCTGGTCTGCTGTCTTTGGTCTTATATCTCAGCCTCTGATCTTGCCACCATCATCCATGCATTCATCACCTCAAGATTGGACTACCGCAATGCGCTCTATGTAGGACTACCTTTGGTGATGGTCTGGAGAATGCAACTGGTGCAGAATGTGGCAGCTTGCCTCCTGATGGGGATGGGCTGCCAGGAGCACATAACATCAGTGCTCCATTCTCTGTACTGGCTACCTATAGTCTTCTGGGCAGGGCTGGCGTTACCACAGGGTGGTTAGGTGAGGCTGCCCAGGGCCCCATGCTTGAGGGGCCCCTGTGGTTGTTTTTTTTTAATTAAAATTGGGTCGGGTAGGGGGGCAGCAGGAGTGAGGGAGAGGCAGAAGTCCCACCTCTCCCATACTCTGTGCTCCCCCTCTGCTGCCGGTACAGTCTCGGCCAGAGGGAATGAGAGGCAGAGGCCCTGCCTCTCCCTCAGTTCCCCTGACCGAGACACTGACAGGCACGGGGGTGGGTGGGTGAGTGAGGGAGAGTCAGGGCCTCTGCTTCTTCCCTCACTTCCAGCAGAAGTGAGGGAGAAGAAGTCACAGGCCCCACCTCTCCCTCACGCCACTGGTCCCCTCCACTGCCTGCCTGGCTGTTTTGGCCAGGGGAACTGAGGGAGAGGCCAGGCCTCTGCCTCTCTCTCCCTCATTCCACCTGGCCGAGAGGCTGTGCCAGGCAGCGGAGGGGGTGGGGCAATGCGGGGCCCAGGCCGAAGGCAGCAGCGGCGATGGCGGCAGTGGCACTGGCAGTGGATCAGGTAAGTGATCTGGTTGGAATCCGTATGGCCACTCAGGCTTGGGGATGGGAGGAGGGGAGTGCCCCTTCGCCCATCCCTGAGCCCAGACCCGGGCGGGGAGTACCCCCCAAGTCAGGAAGCGCCCCCTGAGCCAGGGAGCGTCCCTAGGTCCATTGGCTGTCGGCGGCTTCAGTGCCAGTGGAAGGTATAGGGCCCCACATTTCTTCCCCGCCCTGATCACTTACGGTAAGGCTGTCCCAGTTTCCAGGCCCAATTCAAAGTGTTGGTTCTTATCTTTAAAGCCCTATATGGCTTGGCCCTGCTTATCTGTGGAACTGCCTCATCCCTTGGGCCCTAGATCGACCCTTGTGGTTGGCTGGGGGAACCCTCTTAGAGGTTCCCCAGGTGTCCCAAGTGGCAGCCTTTGAGAGGGCCCTTTTGGTGGCCACGCCAAGGCTGTGGAACTCTCTCCCAGTGGAGATTTGCCTGTCTCTGGATCTCCCCTCTTTCCATAGAAATTGTAAAACCTGGTTGTTTTGCCAGGCATTTGGCAAGTAGTGGGTGGGTGGGGGGCTAGGTATTTATTCAGGACCTCGTGGTGTCTTAAGTTGTTTTATATTTTGTATTTTTGTATTATACTTTTATAGTTTTATTTGTGTTTTATAGTAGATATGTTAGCTGCCCTGAGCTGCCTTTGGGCAGGAGGGGGTGGGATACAAATTGTGAAATAAATAAATAAATAAACTATTTCTTGACATTTTGTTGGATGATAAGAAGCCACACCTAAGGATAAAATACACACATGGAGAGCTTATTTGTCATAGCATCCCTGACAAGTGAAATTTCCCATTAGGCTATAAATAAAAAACAGTTGCGAAAACCCAGACAAGTTATTCTAAGTAAGTATGGGCTGAGCTGGAAAATGAAAAACAGTTATTTTGGAAATGGAGTCTCAAAGGCTTTTAAATAATCTTAGAGACAACTTAATAAAGGACTTTATACTAATCATGCTTTCCTAAAATGAGAAATGTGGACATTTTCATAGTAGAGCTGGCTTTAGATTTCAAGAAAGCTCCAAACATTTTTTTTAAAATTGTGAATTGTTTAATACCACAGAAAGAAAAGACAATAAACAGAAAGACATGCTATTATTTTTCATCTATAAAAAAATCCAAATCTCAAATTGGATCACTTCTAGTCCTTGTAGAATATGCTTATAAATCAAGCATGAGCTAGTAAGCTTTTTCCAAAATGCCAAGTAAGGAAAATGAACAAGTATGACTGCAGAGAGATAGGATACTTATTCAAAAGAAGAGAAGAATTAATGTTAATATTACAGTTCAATGACAATTTTAGCCAGGCACTTTGTGGACAGAATGGAAGGAACAACTCTTGCACATACAGTTTAACCACTGAACAATCATGATGTTACACAGTAAACAAGTTGCAATTAGAGGGCTACTTAGGCTATTGAAGGCTCGTAAAATCTCATGAGAGGTATGACTCTGAACAAAAGAAACCAATACTAAAGGTTCATGTAGGTTTAAATTACATACTACTTCAAACTACTTTATAAAAATGCACAAAAATGTAGCACCTCCCTGACCCATGGTCAAGACTCCCAAAACACTTTTCTACCTCAAAGCAACATTTGCTTACACTTCCTTGTCCTTCCTCCCACCCCTTTAGGATAGAGGAAATAAACATCCTGAACCCATTACTTATTATTATTATTATTATTATTATTATTATTATTATTATTATTATTATTATTAGACACGGTCCCTGCCCGAGAGCTTACAATCTAAAGGCAGGGGGAGGGGAGACAGGGAAGGGGGAACAGAGGGAGAGACAAGGGATGCAACAATCATGAGGATGCGAGAACTCAGGTACACGTTCTTGGCTTGGTTACAGTACCTAAAGTATACAGCTAATAAATCAAATACCATTAAGTAATATAACTGTTTGCTTTAACCCACTCATGTCATCGGATTCAGCTTTTGTGATTACCAATTTCTGATGTGTGGAATTAACTTAACTGTGCTTTTGCACATCTCCAGTAGCTCCAAGTAAATAATCTAGATAAAATAATGAATCTCATTTCTGAGGGAAATGAGAAAAAAGTACTTCAGAAGACATGATTGTATTGCCACTTTGTTCATTCAAGGTGCTTTGAACATGATTCAACACTACAGATTCTCATTAATAAAATTGGTTCCGGCATAGTTTGGTTATTTATCACTAACCCTCCAAGATTGCAATCTTAAGATCACTTCTTCCCCCACCCTGCACTCAGAGGAGAGTGAACTTTGTCCTGATCCAATTAGGAAGAAGGAACTGGGACTTGGGGCAGAAGGTTGAAAGGGTTTTACAGCCCGGTGGGGGTTACCTAGAAACCACCGCTTTTGGTGTGAGGGAAGTCTCATCTCGTGGGCCTTCCCGGCACCATTTTGAGATTGCTGGCCATCTCAGTCATTCAGGCTGGCGATAAATGGGCAGGACATGCGAGCACCTCCCTAACTCAGATGACACTGCACTGTGACCGGACAGGTCACCTGTTTGGGGCCAAGAAGGAATTTTTCCAGGGACCTCTGATTGGAAGAGAGGTAGCTGGTTTTTTCACCTTGCACACAGTATTCACGTTAAATAGGCAAAATTCTTTATTGTTCATTGCTTTTGTCACACTCAATGGTCCAGTGGAAAGTTTGTAATTAAGGACGGATACAGTCTTCTCAGGGGCCAAGATTGGTGGAGCCAATTATTCTGCAGGACTGGTACAGTTCTGAATCTGCTTAGTGCATCACTTGCCTCTGCTCATGGGGCCTCATTAGAGGAACCCAACTGAAAAAAAAACCACACACGCCCATCCCAAGCTGGGTGTCTTGGATAAATGGGGGTTGGGCTTGCTTGGATTGATGCATAGGGAGATGGGACCCAGGTTGTACCTCGGGGCCTCCTGGTATTTGGGTTTGCACCACTGGACCAGGTATTATTACAGGGAGAGGGTTGGGATCCCCTTCTCAAAGTTTGGTATGTTAGAAGTTTAATAAAGGGTGTGGCCTTTTAACCCCAATGACTTCCTTCCAGAGTGCGGTGATAAATGCACTTGTGCTGGTGAAGGCACATGGGGGGTTGTGTTTAGAATTTCAATGCAGGTGTCTTGGAATATTAACCATTGGTCCAGGAAAGTGCTAGATTTTTGTCCATTTGTACAGATACCTCAAGAGTTTCCTCTCACTTAGAACAACAACAACACACCTTTAGAGTGAATTGATTATGCGTACTTCTATTGCATCTTCTGGCCGTTTATTAGTACTAGTGCCCCATATATTTTAGGGAAGAAGCAATCTGTTCAAATCACTTGATTTGATTTTTTTGTGTGTGTGTTCCAGAGGCACAATCCTCATTTGTCCTGTGTTTCAGGGGTTGTGTAAATCTTTTACCAGTAACCAAATCCTCATTCATGAGAAACATCTGTTGTCCGTCACTCACTCTTGCTTGTGAATGCAGCCCAGTACAGCCCCTCTGCATAGTCAGCACTGCAGCATAGTTTGACCATTCATAAATATGTCCCCTTCATAAATATGTTCTACACTCCCACATTACAGGCAGAAGCCTGCTGATTTTGGGGTATGCTACACAAAGAGACCACTAACCATAAATGAGTCATTGTCACCCACTTAAGTCTAGCATGGCACTTCATGCCACCCTATACGCGCACAACCCCTTTGCCCACCTACATGAGTGAGGATTGCAACCTGTGAATCTAGACCCTTTTTACACGGGTGGCACCCACACGCAGATTTCTGGGTGTACATGCGTGGGTGCCACCTGTGTAAATCCCACAGCAGGTGGGTGGATGTGCATGTGTGTGCGCTCCCATGCACATGCATTCACACCCATCTACACCCATCCCCCATACACGGAGCAACCAGCGAAAACAGCAGTTGCTCCATGCGTGCTGATGGGCAGGGTGTGTGTGTAGATGGGTATGCACCTCTCTACACCCTCCCGCCACCCACTGCACACAGACTGCGGAGCACACCAACCCCCTCCTCCCTGTGCCGCAGCCCATGTAAAAAGAACCTAAGTTGATTCAGGTATTTGTTATCTTTTATGTTGGTCTGGCTACTAACTGTTTGTGACAATTCATTCTTCCATCAGTACATGAAAAAGCCATTTCATTTATATCTTTAAAGGAAATAATGCATCCAAAGCACACCAAGAAATCTTGAAATAGAGAAGTGTCCCTCTCCTCCCCGAAACTCATGTTAGACACACGTCTACAACTTTCTGTGGCGAAAAGCTTCTAATTTTCAATAAAAGTATGGCCAGTGACTTTATAGTCTTGTGTCTTATAGTCATGTGTCAAATCTGAGTATTTGTTTTTACCAAAATGAACACAAGAAGTGACATGCTGGTTAGACCAATGGTCCATCAGCCCAGCATCCTATCTCCAGCAGTGGCCAATTTCGGTTGTTTCAAAGAAGTGCACAATGGGTCATAATAGAGTGATCCATTCTCTGCTAATGAGTTCTAAAAATCAAGTTAAGGCCTAAAAATTAAGTTTGCTGAATTCATTGTCAGCACTTTGCTTCTGCAGCACTTTATTGCTTCATTATTCAGCATGTTGGCACAACATATGGCACAGGCCAACTAATCAACTTACCGATTTAAAAAAGAACCAGTGAACAAACACGCGAACAATTAGCAAGTAAACTTGCAAACTTTGAAAAATGAACTTGTTGAAGCTGGACAACAAATTTGATAAGAAGTTGACCAAATATGGTTAATTTGTTAAATTTAGTTTGCTTTAAATATTCATTTCACACTACGCCATGCCCCGCCCTGAGGTGATTTCTATGACACCAGTGAAGGTATTCAGAATTAATACTGGTTTAACTTAGATCAGTTATTACTTTGGTTTGAGTGCTAGAGTAGTCACACCCTGCCTTCAAAGCCTGAAATGTGGATAATGAGGTAATTAATTAGGAATGATTGGGTAGGGGTCTGACTCCTGTTATAATGGAGAAGAGTCGGGATAATTAGAGGAAGGAGGCTATTGTTGTGTGCTCTTCTTGGCTGTGTGAATTGAGGCCTAAAACCAGCCTTCAACGTCTTGCAGAAAACAATGGGTAGGAGATTGCCTAGGAAAGATAATTTTCTGTTTAATTCAGCTTGTGGTAGTGGTACCCATGCTTTTTGCAGTGTGATTCCATTTTGACACTAAATATAATTTCATGACCTCAGATGGCAACAAAGACATGCCAAGTATGTCAATATCAATTGGGACTGTGAACCCCATCCATAAATTACGTGACTCTCCTCGAGGTGCCAACCCACACTGTGGGAACCTCTGCTTTACAGATTGTTTAAAATAAAAAGACCGGTGATGGGAAGCAGCAAGCAACTTTGAGTCTCTTAGCGGTGACCCAGAAGGAGGGTAGTACAGCAACTCACAACAACCCATACAAACCCTTTACTTTCTTCATTTTGTTTTTTACTCTCATTTGGTTGTGACTTAGGCAACCAAACGCAAGAAAATGCAACAGAACATTACCTTTAGCAGAACACTCATTTATAATGATTATTATTTTTAGATTTTAATTCTGCCCTTTTCCTTAAAGGACTCAGGGCAGCTTGCAAAGTTAAATGGCAGTATAAAAATTAAACTTATAATTATATAAAAATTATATATTTTATATAATTATAATATATAATTATATAACATTATATAATTAATTATATAAACAGTATACAAATTATTTTTTAAAAAATCCACTGGCGAGCCAGTGTGGTGTAATGGATAAGTGTGCAGTACTTGGACCAGGAGGTAGTGCGTGTCCCTGGTTCTAGTCTTGCCTGAGCCAGAAACTCACTGGGTGACCGTGGGCCAATCACATCATTCTTTCAGCCTAACCTACCTCACAGGGTCATTGTGAGGATTAAAAAGTTGTTAGTTCTATATAAAGCATGGCAGGGGATTGCTATATAAAAATAAATATTAATATCAAAAATACCCATACCCCTCACCCACTGACTCTCTGAAATACACTATAAATTTACAAACCAAAGTACAAATCTGTAGTTACAATGCTCATCATGCCCATACCACTCCAGTCAGAGGAGGGCCATAATTACACAGACCAAATTACAAATCTCTAGTTACAATTCTTCCCCCTCACCCTCCATACTGTCCCCACCCTCATCATGACATAAAACCCACCTTTCATTCCCCAAGGCTCCCAATCCAACTCTCCATGGTCCCATATTTCCCCTCTCTTCCTCAAAGCATAAAAGCAAATTGTCACAAAATACAAAGCATAAGAGAGGGAGGATTCCAAGGGAAGTCCTCATGCTGTGGGTTCCTGCCACAGGAAACAATATGTCCATCCACATGCTTGAAACACTGCCAAATGGCTGCCACATGGAGACCACTTTTTGGTAGTACTAGCAGTCCTTAATACCCATTTCCTGACGGCCTCTCTGCTGATGTGCTGGTCCAGCATTGGAACACCTTGCTGAGGGAGGCCATTGACAGGGTGGCTCTGAGATGTCCTCTGCCTCTGTCTCATCACCGCAGGGCCCCTTGGTTCACTGAGGGGCTGCGGTGTATGAAACAGGCAGGCAGGAGACTGGAGCGATGCTGGTGTCGGACTCGCTCTGAATCTGATCGACCTCTCCATAGGGCCCATTTGTGGTCCTATGTCGAGGCTGTGAGGACAGCAAAGAAAGAGTTCTTTGCTGCCCTCATAGCGCCTGCAAAGTCGTGTCCAGCAGAGCTATTAAGGGTGGTGCGGGGGCTGGTCAGTCCGGCCTCCCTCCGCCTGGAAGGGGACTTGTCCCAGGCCAGCTGTGAGGAGTTTGCCATCTAATTTGCAGACAAAATTGCTCAGATCCAGAGTAACTTTGACACCGGGTTGGAAGCAGTAAGTGAGGAGCATGAGGTTATGGAGGCACCGTCTGGTCAATCTTTCTGGGAGGAGTTTCGGAAAGTGACGCCAGCCGATGCGGTGGATGTCCTGGGGTCTGTTAGAGCCACTAGTTGTGAATTAGATCATGGCCATCCTGGTTGGTGAAAGCCTCCAGGGAGACATTGGGGATGGTGCTGGCGAGGGTGGTCAACGCACCCCTCCAGCAGGGGAGGTTGTCGCCCAGTCTCAAGGAGGCTGTGGTGCGCCCCCTTTTGAAGAAGCCATCCTTGGATGTGATCGCACTCGCCAGCTACAGCCCTGTCACTAATCTTCCCTTTTTAGGGAAGGTTATTGAATGGGCAGTGGCACTGCCGCTCCAGGCGCATCTGGATAGTATCAGTTTCCTTGACCATTTTCAGTCTGAGTTCTGCCCCGGCTATGGTACTGAGACAGCATTGGTGGCCTTGGTGGATGATCTCTGCCGGGAGATCGATGCAGGATGTTCAACATTCCTGATCCTGCTAGATCTGTCGGTCGCTTTTGATACCATGGACCATGGGCTGCTGCTGAGGCGGCTGCATGACCTGGGGGGTCTGGATGGGACTGTCCTTGGGTGGCTCCACTCATTCCTCTCGGGGAGAAGCCAGCAGGTGGTTCTGGGGGATGAAACATCAAGCCCACAGGCTTTGACCTGCGGTGTTTCGCAGGGTTCGATCCTGTCTCCATTACTATTTAATGTATATATGCAGCCCGTGGGGGAGATCGTGAGAGGGTTCGGGGTGTGATGTCACCAATATGCTCATGATTCTCAGCTGGACCTCTCATTTTCAACTGACCCAGGTCCTGCTGTCTCAATACTTTCCCAATGTTTGGAGGCCGTGGCGGATTGGATGCGGCAGAGCAGACTGAAACTTAATCCCGATAAGATGGAGGTAATGGTGGTGGGAAGGGTGAGGGGGGTGTTGGCTCCTCCGGTGGGGGTAGTGGGGTGTCTTCCCTCCTGAAGCCTAGCAGGTTCAGAGTCTGTGGGTGGTGTTGGCTTCGGACCTCCATCTGGATTTGCAGGTGGAGGTGGTGGCTAAAGCTGCCTTCCACTAGCTCTATCTAGTAGGGAGGCTCTGTCCATACATCTCCTGGCCTGACCTGGCCACTCTAATCCATGCCTTCATCACCTCGAGGATAGACTACTGCAACACGCTCTATGTGGGGCTTCCCCTGTTCCTGGTCCGGAGGCTGCAGCTAGTGCAGAATGCGGCAGCCCCTCTCCTTAAGGGATGGGTTGGTGGGAGCACATAACACCTGTGCTACGCACTCTGCACTGGTTGCCTATAGCGTACCGGACCAGATTCAAGGTGTTAGTCTTGATCTATAAAGCCCTACACAGTCTGGGCCCCTCATACCTTGGGGACTGCCTCACCCTCCGCGTCTCAGAGCGATCCCTGCGTTCTACCGGGGGCGCCTTCCTGGAGGTCATCCATGTTAAGCAGGGGGCCACAATGGAAAGGACGTTCTTGGTGGCTGGGCTGCAACTCTGGAATTCCCTCCTGGAGGAAGCTCGCCTGGCCCCGTGTCTGCTGGCATTCCACCGAGGCTGCAAGACTTGGCTGTTCACCCAGGCCTTCGAAGGGGAGGGGGGTGGATTTTAAGATGTCAGAGTAATGGGTTGGGTTTGTTTAAAATGTTTTTAAATTGATAATTTTTATGATTGCTATTTGTTTTTATTTGTTGTAAGCTGCCCCAAGATGCCATAGGCATGAGGGGGCGGCTAATAAATATGACAAAATAAAAATAGAATAAATTTCCTCAATACTGGAAGGATACCATTGTGTCTGCATTCATGTGTGTCTGTCCTCCACCTCATTTGGGACAGCCTGGGTGTGGTATGAAGAGCTGTAAGGCACAGGTTAAGGAGCCACTTGCACCTTAATAACCACAATTTGAGCATTAACTGCTCTCAGGAGTCTGTGAACCATCATGCTGAGCTGACCACAAACTGAAGCCATTACTACTCATTGTTAGTCTTATTTCCATTGGAGAGAGAGCTTACATAATCAGTCTGTGCGTGTAGGTGTGGACATCCCTCCCCCGGTTAAGTTTTGATCACCATGTCATTTGGGTTGTCATACCTCCCCTTTAATCCAGTACACTTATGAAAAATACATGGTGCAGGGCTGCACTGGAACCAATGCAGCCCTGCTCCATGTATTTTCCATAAGCGTACTGGATTAAAGGGGAGGTATGGCAACCCTATGGTGTCAGTCAAGTTTGGCAGAAAGTCAGAAGACCCATTAGGTAACTACAGATCCAAAATTACATAACAGGTTCTCCTGGAGAGACATGGACCCGTTTGTAACAAAAAAATAATCCCATTGGGCCTTGTTTGGCCCTTAGGAAATCAAACTCCATTAGTTCTGGTGCTGCATGGAGCTACTTATATTTGCTTAGTGACATGGTGCCTGGAAGAACTAGCTTTTCCATCACTGTCTTTTGTTCTAATGTAAATGTAATGTGCTGTCCATGCAGACTCGTTCTCGGTAACTAACTAGTACAGTCAATGATTCACTCCCCACCTCCAACCCTTGCTCCCGTAGGGATATCTTCATTCTTGCCAGAAGTTGACATTTACAAGTTTATGTAAGGTCACTGTTCTCTCCCACAGGCTGAGAACTGCCATGGCATAGGTTTTCCTATTAAATTAAGTCAATACTCAAAAGGCTAAGTGACCAAATATGATATCTTTTTGCCTGCAAACTACTAGCATTAGCCTGTGGAAAAGAAGAGTGAAGATGGGGGCGTAAATACTTTATTATATAGCAATTCTCATAGAAAAATCTCAACATGTTTTTTAAAAAAGGTTCCTAAGGGTTATCCTTCACATTACACAGATTAATGGAGGTACACAGCAGCTAAGGGAATGAGTCAAAGATCGATGAAGTCAATAGAGAAACACAAATTTTATTTCAATGAGATTAAGTAAAGTAAAATTTAGAAAAAGAGACTAAGATTTAGGAGCCTAACTCAACTTCCAGAATTTGACCCTAGTTTTTGGCCAAGATAACACAGCAGTTAGCAATAGCATCAGGAATCAAATGCAGGTTCGCTGCCAGATGTGGAAATGACAACACATAGCTACCTTGTATACAGGGAAATAGTTTCCCATGGTTCAATAGTTCTGCAATATGCAAGCCATGTCCATTTCTGAAATCTGTGGAGTTACATCAGGGATTAGCTTTTCCCTGACCGTTTACTTCACACTCAGCATATATCCAGAAAATGTTTGCCGTGATTAAATCCGGTGTTATCGCTAGATTGTGTGAAACTCATGCTGTGCTATGCTGCACTTAGGTGGAAGTCTGGATGAAAATGGTGCAAGGACAAAATGTTTCTCTTTCCTACATCCTCACCCTAGTTTCTTTTTTGCTATAGAATTTAAACCCAGGGCTGTGTGGGATTGGGGCCAAGTGTTCAAGCTGGATCAAGGCTGGAGAGACAGTGCCAAACATCAGGAACAGGCTCAGAACAAACACACAGACAGGGAGAAGAACAGCCTGACAAACAAGCAGATACGTAGATGGGCAAAAGGACTGGCTGTAGGGCAAATCCAAAGCAGGTGAAAGGAGCAGATTCTGAACTGACTCAGACAGATACCATAACAAAGTCCAAATGGATTTGAAACAGAAACCTGAATGCAGCACAAGTAGGGTGGCCATAGCTCTCCTTTAAAAGAGGATGCTTATGAAAAATACATATTGCAGAGCTGCACTGGTTCCAGCCACTGATTCCACTTACCTGCCTGCCCGCTGTCACCATCTGCGGCTGCGGAGGAGGGATTCACTGGTGCTGCCGCTGCTCCGCTGCTCCTAACAGGCTCCGCTGACACCTGCGGAGAAAAGAACAAACAGACAGACTGCTGTGAGTCCCGGGGGGCGGGGGGAGCATAGAAGCCGGTTGAGAGGCCGGCTGGTCCCCTCCCCCACCTGGAAGTAGCCAGGGGCATTAAATCCCACGCCCAGTGGCTTCATCCACAGGCCATGAGCCGTGGCCAAAGGGCGCAGCGATTTGGGGAGCTTCGGGGCCACAGGGGGTGGCAGGGGGGGACGCTATTGTTTTTTGTGGGACTTTTTGTGCAGGGCTAGGGTGGTAGGGTGGGGGTGTAGGTGGGGTGGGTAAGAGGGGGGAGGGTTTCCCAGTG
>QEPC01000801.1:1069500-1133652 GCA_003113815.1 Sphenodon punctatus | reverse complement strand
ATAGATGAAGACAGTTGTAGGAGTTACCTTAGTGATAGAGATAGCGTTAGTGATTTAGTTTTAGTGTTTGTAGGAGTAGGTCTGTGTACTTATTAGATAATCCATTTACTTCATAGCATTTAGAATAGTTAATAGCAGTTAGATTTAGTGTAGACAGATATATATAATATTAGATTAAAAAAAGAAAAGAAAACCCCATATAAAAACCAAATAAAGAACAAAAGAAAACCCAATAAAAAACAAAAAACCATATAAAAAACAAACAAAAAACCATAACTACACTTCCCGAATGGCCGAACGGCCGAACGAACAGCTGAACAGCCAAACAGAACAGCCGAGCGGCCTTACCGAACGGCCTGTTTGGACGAACGAACCGAACAGCCGAACCCGAACTCGGCAAACGAACTGAACAAACGAACCGAACGAACGAACCGAACGAATCTGAACCAAACGAACGAACCGAACGGACGAACCGAACGCAGCAGAACCAAACGGCCGAACCCGAACCGCGATCTGTTCGCCCATCCCTACCCCCCCGCCACTCAGTGTTTGGGTGGGTGTGTGGTGGGGGTGGGCAGTCCGTGTATATGGCCATGGGTGGGTGTACTCCTGTGTAAACACCATGGGCAGGTGTTTGTGCATGCACGTTCCTGCCGCACACCCACCAACACCCGCCACACACCTACTCACACCCACCTCACCCAAGGAGCCCTCCAACAGAATGGAGGATTTTCTGTGGGTGGAGGTGGGTGTGGGTAGGTGGAGGTGTGTGGGTGTCCATGTAAATGGGCACTCACCCACCTACACCCGCCATGTGAAAACACCTCCCCCCCCACACTTTGGTCCATGTAAAAACGGCATATGTTTAATTCAGTTAGACGGGTCCAAATTTAGCCTCTGTGATAATATTATGAAGTTAAATTATCTTGAGTCAAAAAATAGATTCTATTTCCTCACACATCTAATTTTCCTTCCACATTTTTGACGCCTAACATAAGCAAAGTAGTATTATCAGTCTTGTCATTATTTTCTACTGCCATCAATTGGTCTTCTTTCTCAAGTGTTTCTAACCTTGTTTTTGCAACAGGCACATCCTCGGATAAGGTTTATATGTCTTGAGGTCCTGTTCAATTTACCTGACAGGAAATCTATAGGCACTGACATTTCCTGAGAGTGAGCTGGCTGTTGTCTGCTAATCTGATCTAGGATTCATGTTAGTTGAGTTAAAATTAAACCTTTAATTACTATGTAATTTCTCAATTATTGATTTTGGTCAGTCACAAATTAATCTTGAGCATCATTAATCTTAGCACTTTTAGACATTTTCCAAAGTGTTCAAACGTGGGTTGGTGCATTAGTATGGTCTATATTTTGACTCAAAACAATGAGGTCATCCTGATTCAAACAGCCCATCTTTTTTCAAATTCCCAAGACCTCCCAGCTACCAATAGTTTAAAAAATCATAGAAAATTGTAGCTGTGTTCAGACTAAGCTTACTTTTACTGGAGTAAAAAGGAAGCTTAGCCTGAAAGCAAGCTATATTCTTGACTTGAAGAGAGAGCTAATAAAGAGCATTCTAAAAGTAAATTGATATTTATCTTTTCCACATAATTATAGAAAATTGTGAAGACAAAAACCCCAGCGCAAATAAATTATTATTCCATTTTAATTTTTAAAAGTGTCTACTGCAACTTTTGTGACTAACTTAATTAGATAACCACATAGGATAAAACTGACTAATCATGGAGTTTCAGACATGATTTTATTAATGTGTCCTGTAAATGCCAGGGTGCAATTCAGTGGCGTGTGTGCCCTGCCTGCTACATGCAGTGAACGGGCCAGAATGTGTGTGCTGCAGGCATGCATGTGTGCAGACACACAGTACAGTTGCGCACAGGGACCCCAGAGCCCACACACCACTCATGGCCCGGGTGATGGTCACAGAGTGTGCGGGCTTGGGAGTTCGGATTGGCCTGGGTTGCATCTTTGCTGCACATAAATGTGCTGCATATGCCTACAGCACGCATGTTCTGGCCCATGCACTGCACATAGCGGACGGTGCACACAGATCACTGGATTGCGCCCTGAGTGTTTTAATTAGACAAATGGGTTGGGGGCTGAGGGAGGGAATAAAGAACCATATCAAGTCCTCCATTGTGAATTTACTATCTCCTATTTCAGATTATTAACACGTTTCTCAGTTCAAATTAACCATTTAATTTTAACGCTCATCTCCACATATGAGATCATGGAGAACTCCAAAACAACTGTACATGTTTTGAAGTGCACTACAATGAAATCTGAAGACAGTTCAATGTGAAAATCGCAGGCATATAGAAAGATTCTTAGACAAACTTTGGTGTCTTTCTGATGCTTCTCTGGCACAAAAATGCTGTAGATCCAGTTTCCTGTTGATCCCTTCTGTGTATGCTTCTTGCTAGACTAGTCTAGTCTAGTCTAGCTTCTTGCTAAACAACCAGTAATATAGTGGTTCTCCTCCACGGTATGTAAACATATGTGTTATATCCAATGAAAAGGGGGAAGCTTTCTACAGATTTGCTACATTATAGGCTCTCTGGTGGCCACACAGTTACCATATGCATATGTGGAAACCAGCAGCAGGAGCACCACAACTTTATCTTGAATTTTCCATGTGTTGGTATTTTTGTTATGTCTAAATTGATCCATTTCATGGTATCACTGATGAGATCTGTTGTGTAGGCAACCTGGATATTCCCTGTGCTGATATTACCATGATCTGATTTGCCTTGGTGTTACCATGTGGTTAGGGCTGAAACTCGGTCATCGGTTTTACCCTGAATTTACCAAGGATCTCGGTGCTTGACTCAGTTTTACCAAATACCCAGGAACTGAGTAATGGTCATGGTACTTAGTTTCCCTTGGTAACTCCTCAATTGAGCAATCCAGTGCAGCGGCCAGGAAGGGGGGTATGTACAAGTCCCCTAATGTGGTGGGCAGGCACGGGGGGCAGGAAGAGGGCAGGGGCAGCAAAGCGAACTCATCGAGAGGACACAGCCCATGGAGTCAAAGTGGAGCTCGCAACCTGCCACTGCCAGTGAGGTCTCCCTAGCACGGTGACTCAGGTGAGGTCCCCCAGTACCGCACATCCCCTAGCGGCAGTCTAGGAAATTTCCATCTTTTCCCTGGGAGCAGAAAGCCAGCGTTCTAATGCTCTCTGAGAGCATGCTGGACTACATTTCCCAGCATGCTCCCAGAGAAAATCTGGTGGCAGGCTTGGAGACGTACACTGCTGGGGAACATCATCAAGGTTGAAGCTCAAGGGGGGACTTCACCAGCAGTGGCAGACAGTGAGCTGGCTCCACTTCAACTCCACAGGGCACGTCTTCTCAGTAAGTTTGCTTTGCTTCCCCTTCCTGTCCCCCCCTTCCTGCCTGACACTTAGGGGACTCAGTAAAATACTCAGCAAAATACTATGGATTTTACAAAGTACCAAGTATTTCACAGAGTACTGAATGGTATCGTGTATTCGGCAGTATTACCGAGTGGCTCCTGAACACTTGGGCTCAGTACTCAGCTACTTGAAAATACTCACAAATACTTTTTCTTCTACTCAGTTCATCCCTATCTGTGGTATTGTGCGCTGAGATCTACAGGTGGAAATCATGACTCCCAAGTACAGCATATCTTCATGTGCATGTGTGCATTATAGGTAAAAACAGGCATGACGCTGGCCTGCTTTGCCTGCGGTGGCCCGGAACTCGTCACATCTGTTTCCCTGCTGGCCTGCTACTGTCCTGGGCCAAGTATGTGACTGGCCTGGAATGAGTCCTCTGGATGATTCAGAGTGCTCATTCCAGGCCAAGGGCCACCCACATGGGCCAATGTGGGCCATAGCAGGCCAGTCTGTTCAGCCCTGCCATCCCTGCTGAGGGGCAGGGGCCACCATGCCTGGTTGCCATGGATGCCCATCATTGTGGGGCAGGGTGCTGAGAGTGGGGATAGGGATGGCTGCCCATATGTTTTTTTCATGCCACGTTATTCTTGCTATGGCAAGTAGGGCAGGGACATTATACATTATGACAGTGGTGTCCAAAATTCCAGAGGAGGGTTTTGTGTCATTCCCAAAATCAGCATTAATCTTGACGGGAACCTCTATTGCAAATTATCTTACTCTGTCTTGTTCTCTGAGAGGGAAAAGCCTTTATTTGGCTGCAAGATTTAACGCCCTTCCCACTAGGCTCTTGGAAGGTTGCTATAATGGCCTCCCTTTCCATGAGCGGTTGTGCCCATTTAACTGCTTGGAAGTTGAAACAACAGACCATGTTCTGCTAAGATACCACCTATACAATGACATTAGGGCTAAGTTCCTTAAGTCCTTCCTGGGAAATTATCCGGGCAGATCCGACCTCTTCTTGCTTCATCTGGCTTTGTCTGATTGGGTGGCAGAGGTTACACTGAATATAATCAAGTTTTTGATTTTGGCTATGGAGCTTCGTCAAGCATTTCTTAAGTATAAACTTCCCTTGGGTGCTGAATCATGACATTTTAATATTTTTATTGTTACCTTTTCCTTGATTTGGATGGAGGGGTAGTGATTGTGTATTTTGTTAATTACTGGACTGAATTTTATTTATGTCAAAGTTTTATTGATTGGGGGGTTGTGGTTTCCCCCAACTTGTAAGTGAGGGAGCTTTAATGTGTATGTTTTACTGACTTATGCTTTCAAATGTTTCGACTTATTTTAATGTCTGGTCCTTATCTTGGTATTATTGTACTGCTTTGTTTAGTATCATGTGCTTTATCTTTAGTTGTATGTGCAATGACTTCTGTTACGCTCGCTCGCTTACTTACTTACTTACTCCCCAAAATCAGAGAGGATTTCCCCCTCATCCTTTCCCCCCTAATTATGCATACAGGGCACAATGTAGAAATAGGATTCATGAATAAATGGATTTGCACTTGTATGTTATTGACTACTAATTACAAAAAAGGACTGCAGTCAGACTATATAATCCAGAGTTGCCCAACCCAAGAATACCCAAGTAGACACAATATTGCATAAATACAAATGAAATGTGGCTTGAGTCTTGCTTGCAGATGTTATTCTGCAGGTCATCATTAGCATTCATTAATGGCCAAACATGTACATTCCTCTGGAGAGGCCAAAGTAATTCAGCCTTTGGCCTCACAAATCATATAGGACGTTCAGCACCATGGTTCATTAATGCACGCCATGTCACATCTTATTACCTAAAGAGTATATGTAGAGAGACTTAAGTAGTTCACAAATATGTCTAAAATCCATTATTAGCTTTAACTGAAGATGAAGCTGAGGTAAGCGAAGACAAAATAAATGTTCTATAGAGACACTAAAGATGAGCCAGTGATATATGAACCTATCAATTACTGTAAGAAAATATTCATGGTCTATTATATAAACCAAATTTGGAGGCAGATGAGTTATTAGTGTACTGGTAAATGTATCTTCTACATATTTCAGATGGTGCGATTAAAACATAAAATTGCCATTTCCCCTTTACCTGACAGTTACTTATTTCAAGCATATGCCTTTATAACTTTCTAAATCATGTCTTTTGGTTATATACCACAGGTCTGGCTGTTCTAGACGTATGGAAAAAATTACATGTTGGAATACAATTCGGATATCAACAGCAATTTGACCATCAGGGGCATTTGTAAATTTGACCTTTCATAAGATGCCTGAATTACATATTAAGCCACAAAAATCTTGTTCAGTGTAGTATTATAGATCTGACACTCAGATAAGGACATTCAAGTCTACTAAAACTTGAGCTTTAGGTAACTAGTAGTTATTATACATATGTAACAGCAGTCTCTCAAATGCAATATCACATTAGTGTATATATGGCCCTTTTTACACAGATGCTCTAACACCAATAAAATGGGTGTTACATTTTATTATACATAGTACAGGGCACCACATGAGATGCCTCCACCCAGTTTCTCTGGGTGGAGACATTTGTGTAAACACCATTTGCAGTGGGTGTTGGTGTGTGCATGCTCCCACGCAACACCCATCTCACCCATGGAGCAACCGACTCCACTGCCGATTGCTCCGTGGGTGGGTGGAGATGGGTGTTGCGCGGGAGCATGCACACACCAACACCCACTGCAAGTGGTGTTTACATGGAGACCTCCACCCATCTCCACCCATCACCACCCAGAGAAACTGGGTGGAGGAATCTCATGTGGTGCCCTGTACCATGTATAATAAAATGTAACACCCATTTTATCGGTGTTAGAGTGTCTGTGTAAAAAGGGCCTAAGTTAAACTCAAATAAATTCTGTCAAAGTAACTGGTTCTGATTCAGCCAAGCATTTAAACCAGTGCTATAGACATGTAAATGCATGTTGAGTCTTGAGCACTTGACTTAATTATGTCAGGGGTGCTTTCTGGTTAAATGGTCACCGTAACATTTTAAATACAACAAACAATATTTGGAGTCATGATCTGCTCATATGAATTGTAATCATATGGTTTGTGAATTGTGGGCTAAGTGTTTAAATTATTTGTCAAACTACTACTAAAACCAACCGTATTTCTTTTATTTCTTCCATGATGAATGACTACTGTTCCTATTACTAGAGTTCGTCAAAATTTTCAGAGGTAGAAACAAACCAAGTGAAACTCTGTTAGTTAAAAGTTTGTAACTCAACCCAGGATTGTTTGTGATACTTTCCAATGAACCTGAGCATAACTTTGAATGATCTTGGGCTTAATTTTGAATGAATCTAGGCTAACTTATGGTTGTGCATGAGACTCATGGAAAATCTGTGATTTCACAAAGCGATTCAGAGATTTTTTTCCACCGGTGAATTCCATTTGAGTTTATCGACTTATTGGAAACCAAAGCTCAGAACAAAGCAAAATGAATCCACACTGATCAAAAAGGGAAGTTGGTTGATGGAACCCTGTCACATAAGCAAAACTAACAAGGTTAGCACAGCTCTAGAGGATGAGATGGTGAAGCCTGTTTACCTTAAACCTCCAAAGCAGAATTGGCTTAAATAATAAACTTTACATAATCTATTCTTTTAATGGATCTTGACAGAACTGGACATATTTTTTTTTGTTTTTCATAAATCATCTTTCCTGAAGCTTAATCAATTTTTATTGTGTGAAGTTGTATCAGGTTTCTTATCAAAATGAATTTACATCCTTCCAAGCATACTGAATGGATAAAATCTGCTATTTAGACATCTAGCTGTTTGTGCATATCAACAATATTAATAGGCAAATGGTTGATTTATGGAAAGGAAACTACTATTAATAGGTAACTGCCTACCGCTGTTTAATATAAACAAGTACACAGAATACAACAGCTTTGTCTATTTGTATTTAGCTGGGCTGAGATTTCTTAAAAATATGAAAGAGGATATCTTCATTGGAATAAAAAAAGTTTCCAAACCTTTACACAACTTAATTGAAATAAATTGCTATATGAATCTCAGCCACACATGAGCTGATATGGACAATAAGTGCTAAGATAAAGGGTGAAAACAAATGAGACAGTATCCCATAGTAGCCCACAGTAGCCTTTGAGTCACATGATTGTCAGTTCTGTGGCCTCAAGATGTTCACCCATGTCCACCTCAGGGAGAGCAGGTGGGCAGCTGCTACAGGACGCATCGTCTGAAGAAGGTCGGTGATGGCAGCCCGGGCTAAGGCTCACCCCGCTGGGCTAAACCAGGCTAACATGAGACCTCCCATCTGTTTTGCCCCACCCAGCCTGGGTGCAGGGCGAGGTTCAAAGATTAGACCCAGAGGAGCATGCACACCCCGGCCGCCAAACAGCTGATCGGAGGGGACCCAGAAGAGTTCCCTCACCCAGCCTGGGTATGCACACCAAACAGCTGATTGGGGGCACTCATCCAGCTCCCCCCATTAGCTGTTTGGTGGCAGATCCTCCTAGGGGCCCAGTCCTGCTGGGCGGCAGGGATCCAGGAGTCCTGTCCCGTGTGGATGGCTCCTTGGCTGATTCATGGTGTGGAGGAACTTGTGATGGCAGCCCCTCCCTGGATTCCTCGGGGGCGGGTGAGTGTTCATTTTAACTTTCTTTCCAGATGGCGCAAGGAGTGGTTGCAGTGGCCCTCCGGGGGGGGGGGGGAGAAGGAGGGAGAGGATCTGGCTTACCCCCATCTTTTTTTTTCTTCACTGATAGTCATCTAACTCAAAACTATTCTGTTCTAAACATATCCTGACTGCAAAATTGTTTGTAATTTTTAAAAGAAAATCATTCTAACTGGAAACAAATTCCAGTTTCCTTGTAATGTCAAACTAACAAAGGTCATGACTGAATTCATGTGACAGGGTGACATTTAGATAAAATAGCATGTGTGGATTTTTTTTTTAGACATTGCAAATTTAAATGGTCATATAGGATAAAAAAAAATCAAATGTCATGCACTTCAACCTCTATGGCATTTTAAACATTTTCCATACCTGAAAGCAATTTTTCTTTCTCTACATGATCACATTGTAGGGTAAGGTAGAAGATTGTATACAGAAGAGAAATACGAGATGATAATTTAGAAAGAAGTACAGCACATATCTAGTATAATGGTATTTTCCGAGTTGGAGAGGAATTCACCCTACTAGACTCATTTTTAAAGATCAGTCTGGGTTAATTTGTAGTAGAGAGTTAAATGTTCTATATATTTCTTGAACCAAAATAAATAGCAAAATACAGTTAGTATTTCTACTGCAACATACCTTTTGCATTTGTATTCAGTCCAGCAAGACTTCTGCAGCTAGTTTATGCTGAATCCCTAAATAAGAAAAAGAAGTTCCTTACTCAAAACATCCAGGGTTCATGGAGTTCAGATCCTATAGTGAATGCCAACCTGTAATAAACCCATGGCCACAAACAATTTAGCACAGTCAGCAGCTTAAACGGTATACTTTCAATGGGGAAACCAGTACATCTGTACTGAATCCCAGGTCTGTTAGACAAAATATATAGTATTCTAATATTCTATTGCACAAATAATAGAACTATATATATCATTTAAACTATTTATGTATATTATTTAATAGAATTAAATATAGTTGTCCTCACCTTCAAGGCCTTTTATGGCCGTGCTCCTCCTTTCTGCCCTCATTTCTCACTGTATTCCCACCTGGGTTTCAATCAATTTTGTTTATTGTGGTTACACTAGGCATCACAGAGGACAGACAGACAGACAGACAGACACACACACACACACACACACAAATTATAATAAAATACAAACAGAATCTGAACAGCTGCAACTTCATCATGCCGGACTGTATAAGATATCCCAGCAGACAAAGCCCAGATTTAATACAAAGGAGATACAGTAAGCAGTCAGTTCCAGGACTGTCTTCCTCTTTTGGATAGCAGCTGCAAAAAATGTTGCAACACAGACTGCAATAGTGGGATCCGAATCCCACAAGAGGGATACCAGGACCTCCTGTTGGCTACAGGCCTCCAAACCAAGAGTCACAGGTTCAAAAATTTCAAAACATAGATCACTATACATAGGACAATCAAAAAAAGAATGCGACAGAGATTCCACTGCCTGTTGAGAACAACAAGTACAGAGTCTCTGCAGATAAGGGACCTTCGTAAATCTACCCTCCGTTACTGCATAGGGGAGCATATCAAACCTAGCAAACGTGAAAGCTATCCTACTGGACCAATTTAGATGGGAAGAGAGATAAGCAGCACCCCCCAGGATAGATTGGAAAACATTTATACATCACCAAAATTCTTTGGGAGTTAACTGCAGCATTACGACATTGTATCTCTTGATCGGTGATTTGGCGCTTAATCAAAACAAGCGCATTAAGGGAAGGTAAAACAAGTAAACAGGTTGCAAAGAAAGCTAGTCTTCCCAGCAAAGTTTCTATCCCATGAGCCTATTATCGCCAATGCAAGAGCCAGATGGGCCAGGGTGCTCTGCGTAGAATTCAGCTGTAGCTAAAATTTTAATATTTTCAGTTTGACAAGAGACTCCAAGGGGGGAAGACCCAGCTTAGCTCGCATCAATACAGATGGGAAATTCCTGGGCACATATAGCTCTCATGAATTTATTTTGTACAACTTCCAAGCCTGCTGCTAGTGACGGGCCCTGAACTGGGATCCCGTACATATTTTGCCCTAGATACCTTAACAGTTGGTAGGGCCTATTTCTGGCCCTTCACAAAATAAAAACTGGTAATACCCTTACAGTTGTTTTCCACCTGCAGTCTTGTTAGTTTGAAATGCTGCTGCCAGGACACAGTCTGCGAAAAGGTAACCCCCAGATATTTATACGAGGTAACTCTTATGCTGCAGGTCCGCCTGGTCTTAGATCTCCCCTCTTTCCATAGACAGGGTAAGACCTGGCTGTTCCACCGGGCCTTTGATGAGGGAGACGGGTAGGGGGTGGGTTAAGTTGGGTTTTTTTCTGCTTGGGTTATTTTAATGTTTTATATCATGGGATTTTATGTTTTTATGATGTTGTTAGTCACCCCGAAATGCGTAAGCAGGAGGGGGTGGCATAAAAATGTGAAGAAATAAATAATAAATAATAAATAAATAACTTGTTCAATAACTGAATAATTCATAAGCCACATATGTTTGGTACAGACTCTGCCGAACACCAGGACCTTTGTCTTAGTATAGTTTATTTCAAGTACTTACTAGGTACAGAAAGAAGAATATTTGTCCATCAGATGCCTCAATCCTGCCCTTGAATGAGAAATCAGTATTGTGTCATCTGCATAGAGCATAATTGACACCCTACGCTCCCCTAAGGATACCAGGTGGAACAAGGGGTCTGCCAAATATGAAATAGCATAATGAATATAGATGTTAAAAAGGAGCAGTGCGAGCAAGCAGCCCTGGCAGACCCTTTTCTTGACTGGGACCGAGGAGGACAATTGTCCCTGGTGCTCCATTCATATCTGTAAGGATGTACCACAACAAAGGACCAGAATTAGAAATAACAATCTACGGTCAATGTTAGTCTTGCTCAGCTTAAGCCAAAGATGTGCCCTATTGATGGAGTCAAAGGCCACCTTTAGTTCAATGAATCAGTGGTTCGACAGTGAATGTTACTCTGCTTTACATTTAAGTAGGCAGGCTCATATGTTGAAAGGCCTAAAATCTAATATAAATTTACAAACTTATGTGGAAGCTAAGAGAAAAATACAGACTATTATTAAAGAATAAGAAACATGCCTTTTCTGTAGAGGCTTGGCAGGCACTGGACTGGCCAGGACAGGATAACGACTCTAATATGTTTTGGAAGCTTATCTCACAATCTAGATCTCTAGTAACTCAGCTTCCAGGGATTAGCATTTCAGCTGCTGATTGGGAGAATCATTTCTGTATTCTTTTTTCGATCCCATCAACAGCCCACAAATTGGTGCTTCCCCCACTTAAAGGTTGTCTGGACTGGCCTCCAGTAACTGCAGGGGAACTTGAACAGATGATTACACAACTTAGATGTAATAAGACCCCAGGTATTGACTTTATCCCAGCTGAAGTCTTGAAATCAAATGTGGCATGGTGGGCTCCATTCTAGCTACCTTATTCACCGAGATAAATACTACAGGGGTAGTTCCATCTGAATGGTCTAAAAGCATAGTCGTTTCCATTTTTAAAAATGGGGACCCAAATGACCCTGTGTCATGGGCCCCCGGCGGGGTCGCCCCCGGTGGAGCCGCGACCTCTAGCTGGGAGATTGGCCCCGAATCCAGACACCCTGCCCCCTGTGCAGCAAACACCACCGGCCCAGCCAGATGCGCTGAGCATCGGGGCGGGGTGAATGGGGCCACGCCCCCACGTGCATCGTTCAGCATGCCTCCAGGCACACCTAGGGGGTGGGAGTGTATTGTGTTGATATTGTGTTTTGTGCTTGTGTCTGTGTTTTGTGCTGGTGTCCCTGTGCCCCGTGCTTACAACGTGTTTGGATTATTGCCTGGAGGACTAAGAATGTGTGTTGGCCCCTACCCTGTTATTCCCAGTGTGAGTGTGTTTGGTGTAAGAGAGTGTGTGGCAGTGTGCAAGATATCCCCCCATTCTGCCTCCTTTTCCCTTCCCTGGGTGAGCCCCTCCCCCGTGTAGTAGGAGTCCCTTCCTTTACCTCATACCTGGGACCCCTTCCCTGGTCACCCCCACAAGTAGCACTTGGCAGTTCGCCTTCCCTCTTCATGAAGTGGGTTATAAGAGGAGTGCAATCAGTGCATGGTCTAAGGCTCCCCTCAAACGCTTGGTGCCCTATGATTATAGGGATCTGGTCTCATTGAGGCCTAGTGATCCACATACTATCCTGACGGGCATTCTTCCTCGACTGAGCCATACCAAGCAAAAGGGCCAGGTGTGAGTGTGTGCGTGACTGAAGTGCAAGGAGACCGGCAGGGTGTAGTCATATTCCCCTTCTCCTCCCCACTAGATTACCCCCTCCCGGTGACATCCTGCTAATTACAGACTGATAAGCCTACTCTGTGTAATAGGCAAGCCCTATTCAAGATATCTTCTCCAATGCCTCCAACATTCGGTGGGCCAGGAGGGAACTCTGGGGCACAAACAAGCTCAGTTTAGGAAAGGCAAGTCAACATTTGATCATGTTTTTGTACTCAAGTAGTTGATAACAAAGTATGTGTGTTCAAAGGTAGGCCAGGCTCTGTATATCGGTTTCATCGACCATCATTACTCCTCTAGCACTACCCTCACCCAACCTACTCCCTGAATTGTTCCTCCAGGCTTTTGGTGAGGGAGATGGGTGAGGGCTATGTGTGTGTGTGTGTGTGGGGGGGGTTCAGGGGTTGCATTTTACTTCTCCTGATGTCCCTTTTAGGACTGGAAGTTTTACTGTTATGTATTTATTTTTATTTATTGCATTTATATTATTGTTTTCTATATTTTTATAAACTGTTAGCCACATAGAACTGCTTCATAGGAGGGGTGGGAAATTAAATAAATAGTCTACTCTTCTCTCCTATACTGCCCCATGATGCCTGAGCCTCTCTCTCTGGGCACATATGCTCTGTTCCTCCCCAACCTTTCAATCCATCCTAAAACCCCAACTTTTTGTCAGTCTTTCCGTAGCTCCTTATCCCCATAGAATGCTTTTATGCTTCTCCTTACTAAGACTGTGCATTTGAGTTTTGATAAAACATAAACATAAAAGACGTTTTTGGGAAATACAAATACTAAGGATGTGTATTCAGGTTCCAAGTGAACCCCAATTTTCCTGATGTGGTAAAAGTGGCATCCAAGGTCTCAAACTGGGCCCTCCAAAACTGAAGTACATATCCAGCTCAGAGCTGGGCTTTTCTTTTACTCTCAGTTTAGCCACCGGCTTGGGGAGCCTGTTGTGAGTTCTCCCTGCTTGCAGGGGCCACCCCTGTCTCAGAACTGCAGTCTCCAGCACTGAAGCCAGCCCCAGAGAAATGGTGAATTCCCAAGCCGGAAAACCTCCCTACCCCCAGAACAAGTGATACCCTTAAGCCAGTCACATGTCCCTCATACCTTAGGGACCGCCTCGCCCTTCGCACCCCAGAGCGGCTCCTGCGGTCTGCCGGGGGTGCCCTCCTGGAGGTCCCCCATGTAAAACGGGGGGCCACGATGGAGAGGGCATTCTCGGTGGTGGGACGTGGCTGTGGAACTCCCTTCCGGAGGAAGCTCGCCTGGCCCCAAGCCTTTTAACATTTCAGCGGAACTGTAAGACCTGGCTGTTTGCCCAGGCCTTTGGGAGGGAGGGCGGGGATGGAGGATTTTAGTCCCCTACCCATTTGTTTTTGGAGTTGTCTAGCCCTGTTTTAATATTTAATATTTAATATTTGATTGTTTTAGATGTATTTTATTGTATTTTATTGTTTTATTGTTGGAAGCCGCCCCGAGCTGCGTTGCAGGAGGGGCGGGGTATAAATTTGTAAAATAATAATAATAATAATGTCCCATCACTCTCCCCCCCAAAAGCCAGCAACCTGGTAAATCCGGGCTGCCTTTGCCCGGAGGCTGAGTCATCTGCTGTTTTCTGTGAAGAATGTATCATTCACTTTGCAGACAAAATCATTCACATTCGTCACAACTTGGGCACCACCAGTTTGATGGCAGAGTCAGAGTTTGCGGCTGTGGAGGCTCAGTCTTGTCCTGTTTACTTGGATCAGTTTCAATTGGTGTCACTCACCGATGCAGGGGATGTTCTTGGGGCAATGCGGGCAACCAGTTGTAAACTGGATCCATGCCTGTCCTGATTGGTGAAAGCAAGTTGAGAAAGACTGGGGCCTCTGCTGTCTGAGGTAGTTAATGCCTCCCTACGGGAGGGCAGGGTACCAGATGCCCTTAAAATGGTAGTTGTCTGGCCCCTGCTCAGAAAACCATCGCTGACTCCCTGGACAGCTATTGCCCTGTCTCTAACCTCCCCCTTATTAGGGAAGGTTATTGAATGGATGGTTGCCTGGCAGCTTCAGGGGCATCTAGATGCTATTGGACCCATGTCAGTCTGGCTTTTGTCCTTGGGTATAGTACTGAGACTGTGCTTGTGGTCTTGGTCGATGATTTAAGCTAAGAGATTGACAGGAGAAATTGTACCCTGCTGATCCTGTTTGATTTTTCAGCAGCCTTTAATACAGTTGATCATGAGGTGCTGATGATACATCTGAGGAAACTGGTAGGGTCTGCGGGATGGCTTTTGAGTGGTTCCACTCATTCCTGTCAGGGAGGTTCCAGTAGGTTGTGATGGGTGACTGTTTGTCGTCCTCCCCCTGAACAATACTAAGCTCATGTACCTGCAACTTCTTAAATGTACACCTTTTTCTTTCTATGTTTCCCATCCTCCTTATCATTCCTAAATTGTAAGTCACTTAGGGCAAGGACCTGTTTCTAATAATGGTTATTCAGTGTCAGGCATATTGTTGGTGCTATATAAATAATAGATCTGTGTGGCGCACACGCGATTGCAAAATGTACATGCTTTTTACATTGTAAAGATTTGCTCTAAGTGCAGATAATGATCAAACTGAGTCATTTGGAAAAATACTGAATACGCATGGTATCAAGTTATACGTGAAAAGGGTTTGAGAGAGTGCCCGACATATGTAATAGCAGAATCTGGTCCCAAAGCCAAATTGAGTAATGTTCAAGTTATTAAACTAACCATAAAAAAGAAGGATTGCATAGTAACGGAGGGAAAGTTAATGTAGCATCTGTTATACAGTATGAAGGCCATATTTCTCTTCTGTTGTGCCAGTGATTTCAGAATCACCATGGTGTCTTCTGCAATCCATTAAAGATACTTTACAGTAGTTTTTCAGTTCAGTGCAAGTTGTTGGCGACTGACAGTTCCGAGGGATATTTGGTTACTTGTAAAGGGAGTTGGTCTCGTCCATATTGGGAAAAAGACCACATCACAAAAACTGCCACTGCAGATGGCACTAATTAGCAACCTTGGACAACATCCTCATTCAAATCATAAAGGGAATTATTATGGAGGTAAATCAAGGTACTTTCATAGACTTCATTGGGGCTACACTAAATTATACCATTTGAAGCTTTGGAATTTAACTTGCAAGGAGCAAAACTATAGGCCCAAACCCCTGTGTGCTTGCATGTGTGCACGGCAGAGCACATACACACATGTGAGGTCTGTGTGATTTCCGAGCGGCTTGCACACGTGCCACCGCCCCTGTAATGGGGTGTGCGTGGGTTGCACGTGGGCTGTGTCTTCATGTACATATGCATCACGTGTACCACGTGCGCACTTCTGCGGGGCTTGAGATCAGCCCCTTTACTTTAGGAGGGATGTGAAGGCTGAGGGGGAGCAGATCGTATGTGTCCGCCCGGGGACGGAATTTCAAGTATAGAGGGTAGCATGAGGGAAGGGAGCAGGAGACAAGGGTGGGTGAAGGGAGTGAAAAAGAAGCAGAGTTCTTGGGTGGGAGCATTGCAGGAAGCAAGGGCAGAAAGCTAGGGAGTAACAAAAGTAGAGCCACAGGTCTTTACCTCGGTCATGTCTTTCAGGCACTGTTCATTTTGTTATTTCATTTGCTGCAGTTAATCTTCAAGCTGCCATGCTGGCACTAGCCCCGGCAATCTATATGAAGATCATGCTGCCTAATGTAGTTGTCACCTATGGGGCATCAGTTGGTTCTTAGTGTTAATCACAATTACATGATACCTTTATAAATAGACACAAAGCTTTATTTTCATCACCCTTCAGAGCCCCAGAGCAACCACCCTTACAAAGTCTAGTATCTTATTAATGATTTACAGCACTGGTGCTATATAAATAATAAAAAACAACAATTCTCAAAGCGCTGGCACTTAACATGGACAGGGAACTTGCCATTGAATAGGAGGGACTCATTGTGAGTTTGGATACCTGAAGCTGGCTCATTATGAATACATTTCTCTAAAGTAGGTGTAGGGAACCTCCAGTCTGTAGACTAAATCTTTGTATATATATATTTGGCCTCTTTCCAGTTCCTGGATCTGGCCCATGGATCCAGTTCCTATCCGCAAGCACTAAAAGAGTGAGTTTGGGGGAAAAGAAGCAGAGATGTGGGCATGGACTGGGGATAGATCGATGGTATCCCAACCTTCAAATCCCTCCTGAAAACCTGCCGCTTCCATCAGGCTTTCCCTAGTGTCTCATCCCCACAGATCGGAGTGGGGAGCCTTTTCTCTACCAGGGGCCACTTTGAAAACTAGTACAAACTCCAAGAGCCACATAGAAGTTGGAGGCACTTAGGGGTATGCCTGGGAAGAGGAGATGTGGCAGGGCTGAGCCACAAGATGGCACCTGCCATGAAAAGAACTACAGAAGATGTCCGCCACCAGGAAGAGGACTTGGCTTGTGATAGAAAAGAAAGCCAAGAGGAAGAAGTCAGTCTGCTCCTGACCTCTGGGGGGCAGGGGCGGGGGGGGAAACACATCACCTGGGAGGCTGCCAGAGAGGCCCTGAAGGAAGGAGACCTGAGAACGTATGTGAATGGAGATAGCTAGCCTGGGACTGTGTGTGTGGATAAGCTAAGTCTAATGTATTGACTGACCAGAGGCAGGGGCCTGGCCTAAGGACTTGTAAATAAACTGTTATTTAGCTGGACCCTAGAGTGCAAGTCTTTTTGGGCACTAATCTTGCAAACACTTATCCACTAGTAAGTGTGACCCTATGACAGGAGGGTTAATTGTTAAAGTTAATAAGTTGAAATGTGAGTCAACCTAAGATAAAGGGTGGGATACAAAGTGAAATAATAAATAATTAAATAAATAAATAGTTTTTATTTTATTTTATTTTATTTTATTTTATTTTATTTATCTGCGGGCTGCATTTGACCTCCAGGCCTGAGGTGCCCCATCCCTGCCATAGACTTATCACAGATGCCGGTAGTGGTAGTGTGAGGGTGAGCGCCGAATTTCCCCCCCCCCTTTGTCATCAAACTTACCGGGACAGCTGCGAGGGGTGTGGCTAGGGGCAGCACCAGCAACCTGCAAAGAATCAAAAGCCTCAGCAGTCCTTCGGCGGTGTAGCAGCAGTGCGAGGTGAGCGGCGAATTTCCCCCCCCTTTGTCATCAAACTTACTGGGACAGCTGCAAGGGGTGTGGTTAGGGGCGGTACCGGCAACCTGCAAAGAATCAAAAGTCTCAGCAGTCCTTCGGTGGCACCGAAGGCGCATGCCGGGGCAGCGTGCCAAAGGGCTGTGCGCATAAGGGCGCGCCCTTTTGCGCTCCCTTAAGCGCGATCAAGAGCAGGAGCTGGACCCTTTGCAGATCGGGTGGAGTGTGGTTAGGTATTAAGAAGTCCTATCTGATGGCTGGCACTGGGTGGGCTAAGTCGAATTTGCTGGAGGGGACGATACCTCAAAAACCCCTCATACAGGGGCGCCTGGATAGTTCTTTTCATCAGCAGGCACCAGATAGAGGGGGTTGGGCAACTTCCCCGCCTCGGGCAAGGTATGGGCCTTTACATCTCTTGTCACCTAGCCAAGTAGGGGGGGAGTCCCCCAGGCAGGCGAAGGATCAACTGGATCCCCACCAAGGTAGTGGGTGCACCTCGATGGGACTAAAACGAGGGACAGGGAAGGAGGAGGAGGTTAATCTAGTGGGAGGGAAATTAGCCGCCTTCCTAATGGAACATGTCCTGCTGACTGCTGAGACAGTTCAATATATGTTCAGCAAACTAACAGGTATACAATCTCAACTGGCTTCAGTAGAGCAGTCGGTGAAGGGCGTGATCCTAGGGCAAACCCGAAGGGAATTAGGAGGGGGTATGAGGGCCCCAGATGTTCCTTTAGGGGAATTTTCTTCCTGCAGACAAACCTATACTAACATCAGTTGGACCCCACCCCCGGTGGCTCTACATCCCCATTCCCATCCCTGTGATGCCCCAGAGCGGACGCCACCCCAATCCAGTCACTGCTGCCTTTAGTTCCGACCAAGCCGAAAGATTTGGTTTTATCCTCTCTGCTTTGATCATTACAGTCACCTCAAAAGGAGGGCGACCTGCTCTTGTTTGGGGCTCCGCCTTGGATGTGGCTGAATATCTGAGGCCATATTTTTTTAAAATAGCCATTATGAGTAAGGATATAGTATCTGTGGACCATTTATTAGAGACATCAGAAAGGTGAATGGTACTGGTCCTTTTTGCATCTCTGCACGTACCTTCATTCATCCTGACGCAGAAAAATTACCTTGAGCGCCATGCGATTTACATCGCCCATGTCTTTCAGACTCTCCCACAGGTCCAAGAAGGGATCTTACAGGAGTCCCAAATGGAAAGGATTGTACCTACAACAGGTGGTAGATCCATTCGACCACCTCAGTGGAATGATAGAATTCATTCCTGCCCACTGCCCCCCGCTGAGGGAATTCATCCTCTGATGGCCCCAAGGAAGGAACCTAGAGGTGTTACATCAGGTGATCGGGGGTGCCCTCAGGAGGCTAGCGAGCTGATTCCTGTGGAATTGACAGGAGGTAGATCCATTCAATCACCTCAGTGGGATGATAGAATTCATTCCTGCCCACTGCCCCCCCCAAGGGAATTCATTCTTTGATAGCCTCAAGGAAGGAACCCAGAGGTGTTACATCAGGTGACCGGGGGTGCCCTCAGGAGGCTAGTGAGCTGATTCCTGTGGAATCGTCAGGAGGTAGATCCATTCGACCACCTCAGTGGGATGATAGAATTTATTCCTGCCCACTGGCCCCCCTGAGGGAATTCATCCTTTGATAACCCCAAGGAAGGAACCTACAGGTGTTACATCAGGTGACTGGGGGTGCCCTCAGGAGGCTAGTGAGCTGATCCCTGTGGAATCATCAGGCATGAGGTGGGGGGCACACTCCAACTCTCCCCCTAGACATATTATTTCTGCTAGGTCACGATCTTCCCCCTCAATAAGTACACAAGCTCGATGCATGCAAAGGCTAGATTCCTTGTATGCACAGCTAGGGGAGTTAAAATTTGATCTAACTAAGGGGGAGAACAGAGCTAGAGTGTCTTTGGCTCTACAGAGACCACCCAAAAACACCTGCCGGATGACACCAATACATTCAAGGGTATCCACGCCGACCAAATCCACCTCACAGCTTGAGTTAGGTGGGGGGTACCTGGAGGAGGGCATTAGTCCCCTGGGGTCATCTATCATAGCAAACTCAATGGTTACTCTAAAGGAGAGGGGAGCAAGCAAGGGAAGAGTACCTTCCTGTCCCCCTTGCCTGCGGTCAATAGAGTGACTCTCTACATCACTCCCGATACCACATCACCCCGATTCAAGGCCTTTATTGGAGGCAGCTCCAGTGTGTGCTATCGGGGTTAATACAGATCATCGAACTACAGAGGGAGCATTGGCCCCAGTCTCTGGGGGAGCTGTAGGGGCCACAGTTTGTTCATCGGTAGCTCCGATTTCCCCTGTGGGCCGAGTATTAAGACAGCGGTCCAAGACACATCTGCCTCTATTTAAGCAATGACTAGGCAGTAATCAGAGGTCAATATCCCTGGCTACCTGGAATATTTCGGGGTGGAGGGCTCATAAGTCAGACCCTGACTTCCTCCATTTTATGACCTCGCTCGATGTGGTACTTATCCAAGAAACATGGATGACGGAATGCCCGAGCCAACAAAGGTGGCAGGGCTTTGATACTTATTGGTTAGAAGCAATCCCTTCAGCTGTGCGGGGTCATCCTAGTGGAGGTGTCGCCTTATTTATTTCTACTAAACTAGATGCCTGTGTGCAAAGAATCAACTCTATTTAAGCTTATTTTAGTCTTTCGTATTGCAAACTCCCTTCATTGATTGGTCCTAGAATTAAATATCTTGGAGGAATGAGGGAAAGCGTAGGTGGGATCGGCTGGGAGATGCGCAGCTTTTTAAGCCCGGTGAACTCGGATGTGACCAGGGCAGTGGCAGCTCTAGGCCTGGCTACTTTGCACATCCGCCGGGCAATTACTCTTTGATAATTATCTTTTGATGATAGGGTTACTCTTTACTAACAGGGGAACGTGGATTGTGTCTCTAAGTTGGGTCTCACCCCTTAGGCTTGGACAGGGGTAATGTACAGCCTAAGGGTTAGTCCAGTTGTGAAAACAAGGGGTAGGTAGAACCCAAACTCACTCAGATAGTGTACGGATCGATTATTTACCCCACTAGTACCCTATCAAATGAGTTAACATAATTTTATTAGCAATTCTTACTGGTTTGATGATGTTCTAGCGAGAGGCTATTCTTTTGCTAAATGCCTACGGATCACTTAGTTAATGGGGGGCGGAGGGTAGGATGTGATGTACCGGATGGTTGCTCTGGTAGCAATTGTGGTAACTATGGTTATTTTAATACCTGTACTGTTAACAAAGTAACAATTTAGGTTGTAATATGTTTTTATTTGGAAATTGTAAAAGCCAATGGCTACACAATAAAAATCTTGTATCACAGATGCCTTCTCAGAGATATCAAAAATTGATTCCCTGTACAGAGCTCCAAAGAAGCCCTCCCATATTTCATTGGTTATAGGGGTTTCCATTCTTTTCTGGTTAGACTTTAATATCCTATTCAAGATTCTCCAGTAGAGACTGGAATTACCAGTCCTACTGGCTACTGCCATTGCTACCCAAATCTGGTTGTAAAAGGCAGTAATCAGGGTTTTATAGAAAGATTTTAGTTTTGAATAATGGGTCTGATTGGGGTCAGATGGATCGTTGATGTAGCTTTTCCTGGCAGCCGTTAACTTTCTTTTAACGGCATAACATTCCTTGTCAAACCACTCATTAGTAGGTTTATAATTCAATCGACCTGATGTTGAGAACAGAGCCTTAACAATATAGCCCGACAGATCTAAAACCTGGGTAATGGCATTGTTAACATCCTCATTATTGAAAAATGCCAATCTAAATTCCATAAACTTACTAGAATAGCAGAGTTTGTGCATTTTACAAACTAACTGTACAGAATTCCATTTCTTAAACCCTCTCCTGGGTGCGGGATTAAGGGTCTCTACACATCTCTCCGTACAGATCTGACAGCCCCTAAGATGGATCTCTAAGACCTTATGGTCACTTTCGGGGCGAACATTGAGAATGAAGCTAAGAAAGTTGCCACAAGAGGATGACTCAATGAGACAGTAATCAACAACGCTGTTTCCCTGAGGGCCAATATATGTAAAATCTCCTTTCTGATGCCCCAGCGATCTACCGTTAATGACCGCTAAATCCAATTTATGAATAAGAGACAAAAAAAGGTGACCTGTGTTTGTAATACAACTGTCCAATGATCGCATAAGAGGTAACTGAAGAGAGTCACCAACCGTTTCTTCTGTTATCAGATCCAAGCTCTCATCCTCGGAGCCAATTCTAGCATTCCAGTCTCCTACCAATATTATGGATACTTGTGGAAATTGGTCACCAAGGGAGGTAACTAGATCCTCCAATACTAGCCATATATTATCTTTATAGTAGGAAGAGGAGGCTGGCGTAACATACACATTGCCGATTATATACTGGTGGTGATCCTTAAACTTAAACAACCCCAGCTGGATTTCTGGTCTATCTGATGGTAGTATCTTGAAAGAAACTTAAGGAGAGTCTGCTACCAACATAGTTAATCCACCAGAGATCCTGCCCCTTGTGCCATGCTTTTGCCCTCCATGAAATTCTGCCCTAAATTTGCCTATTTGATAATAAGGCTGGTCCTCTTCCCCCAGCCATATTTCCTGGAAGCACACACAATCAAACCTTGAGATGTATTCTATCAAATCCTGGTCAGATAACTTACTCCTCAGGCCAGAAATGTTCCAGGAGGCAACCTTAAATAAAAGATGACATGGGGCTGGACAGGATGGGAAAGTTGGAAATGCAAGAGATCTTTTCCTTCACAAGCATTGCCAATCGTTTTACTGAGAGGGTCTCTCTCAGGAGCAGGAACAATTCAGGTATCACACTGGATAGCCTGACTGAAAGATTGGTCCTCTGAAGTATTTAAAAGGTGACCAATTCGTTTAGAATGCTGTCTCAACCCTACTTCACTATTCACATGCAAATCCACTGTTGCAGCAATGGTATACTCTGAGTTGGATTTCCTGGCAGGACTTCCCTCCTCTGAGGGGTGTAAATACTAGCGAGCAGCAGTTAATATCTCACAGTTGTGTTCTGGCTTGTAAGGTGTAGAGGGCTGTGCAATCTCTAGGGCCTCATACTCCAGTACACTGGGTTGCAAATCCCTACGAAAATGGTCCAGTTTTTGTAATATAATATCTTGATCAAGAACAGACAGACTTTTATAGATAGCATGAACTGAAATGCTATCTTTTATCCCCGTACCATCCAGCAAAAATACTCCTAACTCTTCGACCAAATGACGTCTGCTATTGTTAGCACAGATGGAAGCTGGTTCAAAATTGGCTTTCTTGGGAGATCTCTGTTGACTGTCAGATGTACAAGGAATTAGTATATGCCTTTCAGGAACACCAAGATCCATAAGATTGATGTTACTAGTTGGGTCCTCATTCTCAACTCCACCTAACTCGGAAGTAAGTAAATCTGACATTGGAGCTAAACTCCTATGTACTTCCACTCCCTGCACTAATTGATTTAATTTAGTTAGTTTTTTTGCAACATCATTACCTGCAGAAGTAGGCAAATGGGAATGGGAAGACCCCAATCCATCATCCCCATCATATAAATTAGTAGCCCCAGGTTGATGGACACCCTCCAGGAGCGGCTCTGATATAGATGCAGGTATCTGATGTATGAAAGGCATATAAGTACAAGTCTGTGAATGTGAGTTTCCCATAACTGAAGAAACTCTATCAATGGAAATCCCCCTAGATTTAAGATACTTCCTGGCCAAAAAAATATCTTTAACCACGTTAGAAGTAGAGAAATAAACATTTAGTAAATAATCTCATCTATGGATGGAAAGATAGTCCACCTTACTAATTACCTGTGGACTTACATGTTTGCTCAAGAGATAAGACAGGTTCCTAGTAATATCATGCTCATTGTCCCAAGATGGAAAACAGTTATTATAATCCAAACTAACTTTAATACAGATCGCATTAGGGACAAATGCCTTAACTCGAGCAACATTAGGCTGGGGAAATTTGCTGACAGTCTGGTTCTTCGTAGTTACAAACCTACTGCCAGGATATCTAGAGGCAGTACCCACTGATCCTCCAATGGTGGGCATAACAGCCTGAACAATGTCCAACTTATCCACTACCTCTTTCAGCTGTTCTCTAGCCCTAACCAGAAAATTACTAATCTCTGAGATACTCAAGAACAGCAGTGCCACTGTCCTCGTAATCAATTTAGTTTGAAGGATCAAATAATCATTTGCAGAGGCACCCAGGGCCCTTACCCCTTGCTCCTCTGATAATGGAAAATCTTGAGCTAAACCCAATCCTCCTCTCTCTAAAGGGTCCTCCAAGTCCTCATCCTCTATGGGCAAACAGCCATACCTATTGGAGAGAAAAGGGGCACTCTGCTGCTTTTCACAGGATCCCCGCCTCCTAGGGTGATTTCAGACGTTACAGGCGGCCGGTTCACCACAGTGGATTCCCGGTGGGGGTGAACAAAACAACCACCCCCCGTGGCCAATAAAAGCCCCGAACAGACGTGATGGGACCAGGACCACGGCCGGGAATCGGGCCGCCAGATCACGGACCGAGGCAGTGCAACAGACATGACGCCGATTCCCAGCCGTGGTCAAAACACCCAGAATCCACCGGGCAGGGGTGGGACACAGACATGGCCGCCTGAGGGCAAATGAAGCCAAAAGGCACACAAGGGAATGCCCACACAAGGGAAACAGGAAGGGAGGGGGGAGAGGGAGAAGAGCCGCACAGGTACCAGTCACAACAGCCACACACGCACACAACAGGGGCACGGGGGCACACACAGCACAAGCACATGCCCGCCCACACCCACGCACCCCCCCCACACACACAGGCACAGAAGAAAGGAAAGGAAGGGAAGGGGGGGGACATGGGCGCCCAGACACCATGCAAGGCATACTGGGCTCAGGGGGGTGGGGGACCGGGACCGGGAAGAGGGGAGGAATGGGCACAGGGGCAAGACAGGGCACCGCCAACAGGTACAACAAACCCCACAATAGAATAGTCCCCACGGGCACCCCCACAGCAAAACACACAGTCCCAGAAGGGGGGGGCTGCAGCTCGGGAGCAAGGCACAGCAGGAGCCTGCAAGGCACAGCGAGCCAGCCAGGAAGGATCCAGGAGGCACATGCAGACACCGCACCCCAGCAAGGGGCCAATGGACGGCAGGCATGAGAGGCAGTCCAGCACAGCAGGTCCAAGGATGGGTGGCCCCCCACTTGTAGGAGGTCGGGAGGGGCAGTCCGGGGCCCCCGGAACCCCGGGGTCACACAAGCAACCAGGGGGGAGGGGTGTGGCCCAGAGGTGGGCCAGTTCCACAGCATTCCGGGAAGCAGGTGTCACATCAGCATGGCAGAGACATCAGGGAGGGGGCAGACATTGGGGTCTGGCCCCCCGGGCAGGCCCAGAAGCCCACACGGGCCAGGACACAGGGATGCAGGGAGGTACACAGGGGCTCACAGGAAGCCGTTGGGGGCAGCTGGGGGCCCAGGCCCAGGGTGCCCGACCCAATGAACCAGGTGGGGCCAATGGATCATGCCCCGGTGGTACCCAAACACGGACATGTGGTGGGCGATCAGGTAGTAAGCCTCAAAGGAGTCATGCACTGAGAGCCCCAACTGGACATCAGGACGAAACCAGACCCATGTCAGGGCCATCAGCTCTGCCGCGGAAGGTTCCGATACACAGCAGGCAGCAGCAGGGGCCAATGAAGATGCCCCAGCCCCAGAAGCCGGTGATAGACCACCACACGGGTGCGCTGGTACCCATGCACCCTGTGAACGCAGACAAAGTAGGACACGGCCAAGGCAGGTCCCCCCTCAGCAAGGCACAGCGAGTAGGTGCCCAGGCGGCACACCCACAGTGCGCTCACGGTCTCAGCCCCAGACCAGGGCACATGCGAACACCTATTCTCCGGGACGCGCCCATCAGGGAAGTAGACCAGCCCCAGGGTCTCGACATGCAGTCGGCAATCATGAGCGCTTGCCTCATAGCCAAGGTAGCGGAGTCCAGAGCTCACGCTCACGAAGGCGGACGAGCGGCTGTCCGGCCTGCCCAGGAACAGCTGCACGGCAGGGCTACGCCACAGGTCGCATAGGGACATGGTCTCGGTGTAGGTCCAGGGACGGGGGGCCCCATGGGGGCCAGGAAGTGGGAGCCCCATGGATGGACACGTAGCCATGGTCCGACTGCCCGGGGAGATGAGCACCAAGCTCAGGGGGCCTCACACACCTTCCGGGGCCGAGGGGCCTCCCGGGGGTCCCAAGGACAGGGAAAGTGGCCACGGGCTGCAATATTGTAGCACAACAGAGCGAGGCATGGGGTGCGGAGCCAGCACAGCTGCACAACACAATAGCTCTCACATACCAACTAATCAGCCCTCCAAGGCCATGGAGTATCAAACATTTGGGGGGGGGTGTTGATGGCTGCTCGCATCCAGCTGCACAAGGAGGTCCACCATGGGTGCTTCAGGCCCGCCCTGCCTAGGCATGTCACCCAGGGGCCCGAGGGGTGCAGGCCCTCCTCCCTAGCCCACCCCCCGGGGGTTCCTATGGCCAGTCCCTGCACGGGTGTGGGTGCCCCACCCCCGTCACCCACATATGGGACCCGGAGCCACTATACCACCAACACCATTTATTTCACCCATGTGTACATTGTCACCCATTCCCTCAGACCCGGTTGTGCCCTGTCACCACTACGGACCCCCCCTACACTGGCCAAGCTGGTAGACGTGTCCTGGGCCACCTCCTGGTCCAGCCAGGGGGGTCCTGCTTGGGGGGAAAGGGGGGCTGAGGTCCCCCCTGTGGCGGCTGCACCCTTCTGGGGCCAGGGGGCACCGGGAGGCGAATGCGTGGCCCCGGAGGGCGTGGGGGTGGCAGGGGGGTCAGGCCAGGGAGCTGGGGCACCGAGGGGCCAAGCATGGGGCCCTGGCCAGGCAGGGTGCCCGGGGGGACGCCTGACATTACGTAGGCACACATGGTGCCAGCGTGCAGGAGCAAAGAGGTCCCAATATCATGGGACCTGTCCATCTTGTCTGAGTGCACCTGCAGCATGGCTGCAATGTCCTGCCTCAGCCCCCCGAGCAGTTCCTCCTGCCTGCTGTGCTCCCAGCACTCCCGCCTCTGCTCCAGGTGCACCTTGGCCTGGAGCCTCCGCACCCACGGACCCCCTCCCTTCCCCCCTCCTCGGCATGACTGGTTAGCCCATATGTGACACCCGGTGGGCCCTCCGTACCAGACTGCCTGCCTCACCTGCTCCCTCCACCTGCTGGGTGGGCTCCTCGGTGGCTGCCTCTGAGGTCTCCTGGGTGCTGTCCCGGGGTGGTCTGTGGCCTGTGGATGAGGAGGGGGTTGTGTGTGTTGGGGGGTGCGGTTGGGTGACCTGGGGTACGGCCCCCTCTCGCCAGGGGGGGACGGGCCTCGGTCTGTGGCTGGCCCTGGCCCTTCCTTTCCCCCCTGGACATTGCCCCCATGGGCATGAGCCCACTCCCCTGTGGGGCAGTTACTTACCCTCTGTCTCAGTCACAGAGTCATCCGAGGCCGGTCCCTCGGTGTGGGAGCACTCCCCCGTGGACCCCCAGCTGTGTGTGCTGTGGGTGCTGGCCTTGGACTCACCTTGCCCGGCCTGAGGCTGGTGGCTCTCCAGTCTACTGTCTGGGGGGGGGGCTGCAGGTTCCGGAGGTCCTGGGGCCTTGCTCCTGGGGGTCCGGGGCCCTGGAGCTGGAGTCGACCATGGAGGAGGTGAGGGGAGGGGGAACCTCAACCCGTTCCCTGTCCTGGACCACAGCGCTCCCAACGAGTCACAGGGTGACTATGGACCCCTTCATGTGGAGGAAGCGGTCTAGGGCATCGTAGTATGGGGCGGTCTGGGCTCCGTGCCCAGACCGCCTATTGTTGTCCCGGATGGCCTTGTACCCCCTTCTCAGCTCTTTGGCCTTTGACCGGCACTGTGCCACTGTCTGGGGGTGCCCTGCCACCTCCATGTCCTGCACCATGTCCCTGTAGACCTGCTTGTTCCTCTGGTTGAGCATGAGCTCCCTCTGGTACTCCAGGGTCCCCCATATCCGTATAAAGTCCCGGGTCTCCTGGAGCCCCCACTGGCCCCCTCTGTGGTAGGACTTTCTCCCTCTTCTCCACACTGGGTTGTGTCCCTCATCCTCCTCCTCCACCCCTCCTGCTGCTCCTCCGGCTGGACTGGTCCGGTGAGCTCCAGTGGATTGCCCACCCAGGCTGTTTTCCGTGTCTGTGGGAGGCAGGGGGCGGGGGATTACGGTTGGGTCGAGGGTGGGCCCCCCTTGTGGGGCGCCCCCTTTCTCCCTCCTGGCGGGCGGCAGGGCGTGCCCCTTGCCCCCCCTTGTCGCCCCTTTGCCCCCTGTTCCCCAGCCTTTGCTCCCCCTTACCCGTTACTGGGGTGCCTCCTCCTCTGCCGGCCCAGCAGATGTCCCCGGGGTGTCCTGTGCCAGCTTCTGTGGGTGTTCTCTCCCTACCACCTCTGTGGTCAGCACTATCCCTGGCTCCCCCACCTCCGCCTGTGCTTCCTCCTCCTCCTCCACCACTACTGCCCCTGCCTCCTCCTCCTCCTCCTCGCTCCTCGCTCTCTCCTCCGCCACCGCTCTCTTTCTCCTCGCTCCATCCTGCCATGTTTGCCTGCTGCAGTTCACCCTTTAAATCTCCCTCCAGCGGCTGTGTTGATGCTGGTTGCTTGGCTGTGCCATTGCATGCATTTCCCATGGCTGGGGATCATTTCCTTTGATCCCGGGCGGTGTTTGCCATTCAGACGTTACATTTGGTTGATCCCCAGTGGGGATCTCTTTGACCACGCGTCTACGGGAATTGGTGCGGGGAGCCCGGGAAGCGTGGTTGAAATTGACCCCGTGTGGGTATCAGGCGCTGAACAGACATTGAGGGCTCTTTGGCCCAGCTGCGGGATTGAGCATGGTTCACTGTGGCTGAGCGTTATCTCGTAACGTCTGAAAATACCCCTAGTCTTCTGAGGCAGCTCTTCAGCCGCTGAGGAGGATGGAGAAGGACACTCATGCTTCCGATCCATATGGCAACAATGCCAAAAGAGTGAGAGAAGGAGAACGAAACACACAAGGGGAGTGCCTAGACCACCTAACTGGTGCCTAAGGCCACGCACACAAGGGTGCGCAGCCCTTAGATGTGCCGCCCGTGGCATACCGCAGGGCAAACAGTTGAGTTAAAGGCAGTCATGGGGCTAAACAGCCAAATGGGGTAGTCAAGCAGAGTACACACCTCCAAGGGGATTGGCTTCCACAGGTGGCACTTATTACAATCCCAGCGCCAGCAGAGAGCTACAGCTACAGTGCAAATGGCCCCCAAATCAGTAAGGTTAACACAATCAAATTAATAAAATAAACCACTTGAGCCAAGCTCACTGTCCAGAGTCCCAAGAGCACGCCAAGTCCTAAGGAGGGAGGGGTTGCTGCCACACAACTCCCAGATACCCAGCCCAATGACTCTCCATTCGATGTCTGTGCTGGTTCATATACTCTGCTGCCTCCCCTGCGGAGGGGGCGGAGGATCTCGATGTGGGTGCTGTCCACGGCTCCCATGCAGTTGGGGAAGCTTCCGGCCAAAAACCCCGCCATCACAGCTCCTGGTCCACCAGCTGGATCGTTCTGTCGAGGAGCACGCCCTCCACAGCCTCGTACACATCCCAGAGGATACAGGCTACCGTGGTGAGCCAGACACCAAAGTGCTGGGACACGGACTGGCAGGGGTCGGGCGTTGCCAGGGCCCAGACCCCTATGGCCACCTGCTGGACCATGGGGATGGGGGTCCTCATGGAGGTGTGCTGTCACTCCAGCCAGGGCGTCAGGAGCTCCGCTAGGCGCAGCAGGGTGAGCTTGTCCATCCTGAGGTGGGCCCTCCAGGCTGCCTCGTCCCACTGGGCCAGCGCCCTTGCCCACCAACCCTATGGGTGCTCAACAACCCATAGGCGCCTCTCAATTGGCATAGCAAGCAGAACGGCCTGGCGCATGGTCTCCCTCGCCCACAGGAGGTGCCTGGCTGCCTCGCGGAGCGCCGTGGGCCGGGTCCTGCCCCGGCTCACGCCCTGCCAGTCTGCCCCGGATAGCCTCTGTGCCCTGAGCCGGACAAGGGCTCTCCTGCAACCATGGTGCACCCAACAGGCCCTTGCAGCTCTCCAGGCCAGGGAAACCAGAAGCAGGGCAGCCAGGTGCACCTCCGCACCAAGGAGGCACAGCTGCTCGGTGTGGTCATGGTACCACTCGGCTGCAAGCGCGAGGTGCATCCAGTAGGCAGCTGCCCTGTCCCGTTCCATAGTGGTGGGGGCCCCGGGGGCTGGGGGATGCCTATTATGGCCCTCCGCTGGGTGGATGTGCCGGGGGCCTGCCCCCAGCCAGCCAGGCCCCCCAATGGGGTGCTTGGGTCTGTGGGTGTGCCCATGGTTACACGTGCTGGCTGCGCATGGGTCCTCACACCTGCATGGGCGCGTGGTTCTGTGCGCTGCTTGTGCAGCTGCATGCCTTCACCGATCAACCCCCCCACACCCATGGCTGTTTGCAACACCGTGGCCTTGGCTTCCCGATTAGCTGTTAAGTGAGTGCTATTGTGCTTGGCAGCCACATCCCATGCCTCACTCTGTTGTGCTACACTGTTGCAGTCAATGGCCGCTTTTCCTGGCCTTGGACCCCTTGGAGGCCCTCCCGGCCCTGGAGGGTTTGTGTGCCCCCCTGTCCTTGGTGTTATTCTCCCTGTCTTGCAGGACCATGGCTGGTTGTCCATCCACCGGGCTCCCGCTTCCTGGCCCCCATGAGGTCCCCCATATCTGGACCTTCCGCGAGACCATGTCTCTTTGCGACCTGTGGCATACCCCAGCTGTGCAGCTGCTCCTGGGCAACCCAACCAGCCGTGCGGGTGCCTTTGAGAGCTTGAGCTCCGGACTTCACTACTTCAGCTATGAGGCGAGCGCTCATGATTGCCGGCTGCATATGGAGACCCTGAGGCTGGTTCGCTTCCCTGACGGATGCATGCCCCACAAGTGGTGTTCTCATGTGCCCTGGTCCACGGCTGAAACCGTGTCTGTGCTGGGTGTGTGCAGGCTGGGTGCCTACACAGTGTGCCTTGCTGAGGGTGGCCCTACCTTGGCTGTGTCCTACTTTGCCTGTGTTCACGGGGCGCGTGGGTACCAGCGCACCCATGCGGCGGTGTACCACCGGCTGCTGGAGCTGGGACATCTTCCTTGGCCCCCTTCTGCTGCCTGCTGTGTGTCAGAGCCTTCCGCGGTGGAGATGTCAGCCCTGTTGGGATTGTGGTCCTGTTTGGACGTCCAGTTGGGTCTCTCCATGCATGATCCCTTCGAGGCCTACTACCTGATCACCCACCACATGTCCGTGATGGGGTACTGCTGGGGCTTGATCCATTGGCCCCACCTGGTTCACCGGGTGGGGCACCTGGCCCCTGGGCCTGCGGTGGCCCCCAGAGGTTGCCTGTGAGTCCCGGTGTTCCTCCCGGCCCCCCAGTGTCCTGCCCCCATGTGGGCTCCCACCCCTGTCCAGAGGGGCCAGTACCCATTTGCTGCTCCCTCCCTGATGTCTCTGCCATGCTGTGGTGAAGCCTGCTTCACAGGGTGCTGCTGCCCCTGCCTGTGGCCCCGGGCCCCCTCTGTGTCCCACCCCCTGGCCTGCCTGCACACCCGGGGTTCCCCTCTGTGGTTGCCCTCCCTGGTGCCTGGGTGCAGCGCTCTGCATGGCCTCACTGACCCTCCTGTGTCCAGCTACCTGTCCCCACCCACCAGCACTGACACCTGCTGCCCGCCCCACCCTTGGGTGCTTGTGTGACCTGGGGGTTCCGTGACCCCCCGGACTAGTCCTCGGTGCTTCCTGTAGGGGTGTGTGTGCGTCCTTGGACCTGCAGCGCTGCACCAGGCAGCCCCTCTGCGGGTGTGGGGTCTCCATGTGCCTCCTGGACCGTTCCCACCTGGCTCGCTGTTCATTGCGGGTCGCCACTGTGCGTTGGTCCCAAGATCTGCCCCCCCCTTTCCGAGACTGCTTGCGTTGCTGTGGGGGCGCCCGTGCGAACTGTGCTGCTGTGGGGGTGGGGGTTGCTGATGCCTGTGTCCTGCCCTGCTCTTTTGCGGTTCCCCCCCCTTGCTCCCGTTGAGACTTGTGTGTTGTCTGGGCACCCGTGCCCCCCTTCCCTTCCTTTCCCTTGTGTGTGCGTGTGTGTGTGTGCCCGGGTGTGTGCTCGTGCTGTGTGTTCCACTGTGTCTCCACTGTCTGTGTGCCTGCTATGTGTGGTAACTGTTCGGCTCTTCTCCCTCTCCCCCCTCCCTTCCCATTTCCCTTCTGTGGGTATTGCCTTTTGGCTTCATTTGCCCTCAGGCGGCCATGTCTGTGTCCCGCCCCTGCCCGGTGGGTTCTGGGTGTTTTGACCACGGCTGGGAATCGGCATCACGTCTGTTGCGCTGCCCCGGTCCGTGATCTGGTGGGCCGATTCCCAGCCATGGTCCCGGTCCCATCACGTCTGTTTGGGGCTTTTATTCGCCCCGGGGGGTGGTTTTTTTGTACACCCCCACCGGGAATCCACTGTGGTGAACCGGCCGCCTGTAACGTCAGAAAACACCCATACACAAGGGACCTAAACCTCTGAAATTATGATTACAAAAAATAAAACAGGGTTCAGTACACTAAAACAGTGACCAAAAACCTGGCAACTGGTTGACAAACTTTCCTATATAACACAAATAGATTGCCCAGTTTACCCCCCTGAAAAACATTCAGACACCATAGTGCCAGGAGCAAGGTATAAGGCTTGCTATTGCAAGCAGTCCTACAATACTGCTTCCATAGGGTCAATGCTCCATAGGGAAAATTTAAAGCTTAAAAATCTTTTCCTGTGATGGAAAGCGTGCAGTAAGAAGGAAGCAGTATTGGTGAGAGTCTGGGCCTCTAAATTGTTCATTAGGACTTGTAGCAAAACAGAGTCTGATCTACTCGGATATTTATTCAAGACAGAGTCCAAAAATTTGATGCGAAGATCATCGTACAACTTTTTAATATGAGTAGACTTTTTAATATGATTACAGAAACCGGCAAAATACCAACTAGTTGGGGTTACAGCTGGATAATCCCAATCTATAAAAAAGGTGACCGCACAAATCCGGCATGCTATCGCCCAATTAGTTTGTTACCTGTTATTAGTAAGCTTTATGCCTCAAAGATTAGTCAATCTCTACAAACCTGGGCGGAAATTAACAACAAAATTCCCAGGGAACAGTTTGGCTTTAGAGCAAACAGATCTACTACAGACTGTTGCTTTATTGTTATGCATTTAATTGCCAAATATGTAAAGATCAAAAAGGGAAAACTTTATCTAGCTTTTATGGATTTTTTGAAGGCATTCAATTCTGTTCCGTGGGATAGACTGTGGGCAAAATTGAGTTTTATGGGAGTTAACCCCCGTTGCTGCTACTTCTGATTCAGCTCCACAATAATAACTCTGTCAGAGTCAAAGGTGAACCTGCTAGAGTACCAAGTGCTCCAATTCTAATTAACAGGGGGGTTCTCCAGGGCTGTGTTATTGCCCCTCTCCTGTTTAATCTATATGTAGCTGATTTAGTGGACAGTATTAGAGATCCGAATTATCACCCACCAAATTCAGTCATACCTCCTATATGCCCTTCAGTACACAAACGATTTAGTACTCTTCTCACAAACAGAAAAAGGGCTTAAAGCCTCGAGGGGAGCACTAATAAAGTATGGTCAGATTAATGGCTTAGCCATTAATTGCGAGAAATCTAACATCATGCTTGTGGGGGGGAAATCTTCAAAAGTAGAGTGGAGGGTGAGCGACAACATTTAGACTGGTTCACTCTTTCACCTACTTGGGTGTTACTTTTACTTCTAGGGGGACTTGGGTAGCCCATATAAAAAGGAGAGCCCTCCTAGCTACTAGATCAGCAGGAAGCCTTTTGAAAGCAGTAGCTATGTCTAAGGGCATATTGCTGTCGGCTATTCTACGAAATTTTTGTTCAAAAATTCATGCTATGTTAACCTATGGATTGGAATTTATTCCTTTTCCAGATACCGTAGTTTTGGAAAGAGTCCAGAATTGGGTATTACGTAGGCTCCTTAAAGTTGGGCAAAGTATTCCAGGACATGTTCTGAGGACAGAAACAGGAGCTCTCTCTATAGAGCACCTTGGTAGATCGGCCTTCTTTGGTTATTGGGCAAAACTATCAGATCCACACCAGAATACATTAACCGGCACAGTGTGCTCTTGAAGAGCTTGCACACAAGGGTGCTAGGTCATACCCTTGGGCCAAATACTTGGCATTCCCATTAGGGAACATGGGATTCTCATTTATATACTTTCAAGGGAAGCCCAAAGAATCTATAAAAAAAGATTTGGTCTTGAGATCCAAGGATATTGCTATACAGCAGGACCTTGCTAAGATTTCTCATTGGAAGGCAGCACCTGAATATGTTACAGTAAAAACTTCCTTCTCTTTTGAGCCGTATCTGGACCTTTTGTCAAATAAGGCACTTAGAAGGAATTTCACCTTACTAGGATTCTCTCTAGTTGAGACAGCTGTCCTGGAAGGGCGCTATAAAGGTATACAACTTGAGTCCCGACTTTATACTTGCCATAAACAAGAAATAGAAACTATCGAGCATTTTCTTTTTGTCTGCCCATAGCATCGTACTCTAAGAGATACTTGGTTGGCTCCCCTGTTTAATATAAGGAATAAGCTCAATCCAACCAATACGCTGAATTCCTTACTTAAAATCTCTGTTACAGAAAATCTAACCCTAATTGCGATGTATGTTGGCCTAGCTTCAGCAAAGAGAGTACAAGTGCGGACCCAGTTAAAATCCATTCACTAGTTTATATTTATTTTGAATTTTATTTTTTTTAATTATTTTTTTAAAGTGTATTGTATCTGTGTCCTCTGGAAGTAGTTGAAACTGTTGAGCATATAATCAACTACTAATTTTACTGTAATGGTGTTACTGTGAAGTTTTGAACCTATTAATTGAGTATTTGGCTATGGTGAAAGTTGAGGCCGTGAATAAAATTGAATTGAGATGCCTTCTCTTCCCTGGCACTAATTGTGTTACTGTGAAGTTTTAAACCTATTAATTGAGTATTTGGCTATGGCGAAAGCTGAGGCAGTTAATAAAACTGAATTGAGATGCCTTCTCTTCCCTGGCACTTATTTAAGCACATACACCTGCAACTTCACAACTTCATGAATGTATCATTGTCTCTCCCTATTTTTCTCTCTCCCTTGTCTCCCCTCACTATGTCTTTCTTAAATTGTAAGCTCCTTGGGATAGGGACCCAGCTATACCTACTGACTGTACAGCGCCAAGTACATTACCAGTGCCAAAATATAAAAATTAATAATTAAGGAATAATTAATATTTATAATTAATACATACTTAATTACCAATTAATAATTAACAAAATAATTAACAATTGATAATTAGTACTTAATAATTAGATCATTGGTATTTGGTAATTGATAATTGATAACTGATAATCGGTAATTCGTACTTACAATTAACAATTAATAATTAATAATCCCTGATCTGGTTTCTTTTTCTTCCCTCATCCTGAGCACACTTCTTAAGCAGGCCCATCCCCAACTCCCATCTGGCCTGTGGAGCTCATTAGTTTTTCAAAGTAGCCTGAAGGTGGGGAAATGTTTCCCATCTCTGATTTAAAGAATACAAAGGTTGGAAGCTGACATTTGACTTGACACCCTGTGTGTGGTATCTGGCCTCATTGTATCTCATCAGAAAATGTTTAAACCAGCTGAATGACCTACACACGAACAGTCACTGCTAATTGCTTAAGCTATGTTACTGTCCTCAGCACTGCACCCCATTGTCTTGTCCCAATTTGTTTGACTTAAATATTACAAACATTACAAAACCATTCTGTCAGCTAAAAATAAATACATTAAATTCCCGTTGTTTTGAACATTCTCTGCTCATTACTAAGACTGATCAGCATCTTTGACACTTGTTCAGGCACATCATCGGGAACGGAAACATAAGGAGAGTGGGCTGGATTTTTTAAAACATAGAACTTTTAGCTGAAGTTCATTTTTATACTTTTAAAATAAACTGTGCATTATTGTGGGGGAGTCGACAGGTGGCATCTTCCTAGGTTAGGATATTTTGGGCCTTTAGAAGATAATATCACATGTTGATATCTTAGCTGAGGAACCTTATAGGATTAGCCTGTTAATAATGCTCCAGTGCAAATGTTAGGTGATGGGTAGGTAGCAAAGACATTTATGTAGGGAGATATTGTATTATATAATTACGATTTGCCAACTTGTGTTCTTCATTTTAAACCAGTAAAACTCCATTTTATATCTTCAGAGACAGTGTGAGATATCAGGTGTTAGAGTGAGTAGCATGCAAAATAAATCAAATATCAATTGGGACCGTGACCCCTTCCACAAACGATACAGCCTCACTCAGAATCATGACCCATCATTTGGAAACCTCTGTCCTATGCTCAGATATGACCTAAATGCTGTCAGTGTATCAATTTTTTTCTAATGACATTACTTACATTGCTGGCCTTGAGCAACACTCACCTTTTCTAGAATAATTTTATTTATTTATTTATTTATTCAATCAATCAATCAATCAATTAATTAATTTGTACCAGAATTTCTATCCCGCTCCCTCCTGCCTCTGGCAGCTTGGGGCGGCTTACATTTAAAACAATCGACATAACAATATATAAAAATAAACAACAAGAAATATAAAATATAAAAACAGTATACAAAAGGCCACAGAGACCAAAAGAAGAATCCCAGCCCAGACCCCTCCCCCGTCCCATTACCCATCTCCCCTGCCAAAAACCTGGTGAAATAGATAGGTCTTACATTGGCTTCTGAAGAAGGGAAGATCTGGGGAAAAATGGACCCATACCGGGAGGGAGTTCACAGCTGCAGTGCGATGACTGAGAATGCCCTTTCCAATGGTGTCCCCTGAATTACCGTAAATCTAAAGTTATGGTTTTTTCAGCCAGGAAGAAAATTTACCCCTGGAATATCGAGGGGCATTTGATACAATAGGTATCTACATTTCGTTATCTTGGACTTCTCTTCCACAGGATTCATATGTGAGAGGGACATGTAGATAGGGCTATTGCTGTGGCCCGTGGGACTTCCCAGGCTATTTATAGGCTCTTTATGAGCAGGGAAAGAGTGACCACTGGTCTGCCAGTCCAGGTATTTAATACGAAGGTCAGGACTCAGCTCCAAATCAAATCAAATAAAAACTTTTATTGTTTGCCTCCTGGGCTATAACAATCTTGTACAAGATAAAGCACAAATAAATAAATAAATAAAATGATACAGCAAGTGTACAGTTGTAACCGTTAGCCGTTCGTAAAATGCAGGCAACACTGCCGTGAAAACCTACAATAAAAAGTGGGCTTAAAGTCCACATACTATTCCTATTTTATCTCGTCTCCCTGAAGGGGGGAGAAAAGGAGGGAGGGCGATTACAACTATTCGGAGAAAAGAGCATAACCCCAAAGCCATCCATTACACATAAATCCCCTATATACCAACCCAACCGACCTGGGTATGTTACCATCCCACCAAGTACTATGATCAGGTGAAGTAGGGGCTGCGAATACCTTGGATAGCTAAAGCAAACCATGCTACAGTTCTCGCTTGAGCAGTATCCTCCGGGTTAAGGAGCCACTGCAATCCCTTAGCAACAAGGTCCTGAGGCACCCCCAGCCTCCCCAGGTATTTACATCTGGGTCCCACTAGAGCTGGACAGCGAAAGATCATGTGTTCCACAGTATCTACTTCCCCTAAAGAGCATATGGGGCAAATCCGAAGGGCCCAAGGAACCATCTTATACCGGCCTTCTCGTACCGCTGAGGCCAACGTATTGGTCCTTATTTTGAGAAAGGTGCCCCACAACCCAGGGTTATCCCACACAAACAAATAATATGGTGCTACGGATTCCTCCTTATAAGGGGCATAGGTTAGAGTAATTTTCTGAGCCACCATCCACTCCCTCTCAGCTTGTAAGGACTGATCCAAAATCCGTCTTTTAAGAAGTCGTCTCGCCGCAATCCCTCCACACTGGGTTAGACTCTCCACCGCAAACCCCAGCAAGTGGATTTCATGCTCAACCCTTCTAAGCCACGTAATCCCCAACCCGCACTCCAGGGTTAGCATCAACAATGACTCCCCGGGCGGAGGGAATAGAGCCATCTTAATCCAAAAGTTTGCTATCGCCTGGAGAGCATGGGTCCTAAGAGGGAGTACACGGGCCTCCGCTCTTAAAATTACCTGCGGGGTTTCTCTGGGCACACCCATAATAGCTCTCAAAAAGCTGTTCTGGATTGGTTCCAGAGCAGATAGAAACGGAATGCCCCATACGGGCAATGCATACAGGATTTGGGCTACAACCTTTGCTCTAAATAAGCGTAGGGCGGGAAGGACCAGTTTGCCACCTTTCCCATAGAAGAATCTTACTATGGCCTTGGAGGTTTTCTTAGCTGAAGCTTGAACAGCCACCCAATGGGCTTTCCAGCTTCCATTGGAGGCAAAGAGAACCCCCAAATATTTGAAGCATTGTACTTGCTCAATGGGGTTAGAGCCAATAGCCCAGCGCTGGACTTTCTGGGCCCCTCTGCTTCCAACCACCAGCACCTTGGTCTTAACATAGTTGATGGATAACAATTCTGCCTGGCAATAAACCCCAAAGGCTTGCATGGCACGTCTCAAACCAATACTGGTTTGGGATATCAAAACCATATCGTCTGCGTATAGCAGAACCGAAATGCTGCGGTTGCCTATCCTTGGGGCATGCAAATCTGCCCTGCGAAGAGCCTGCACTACATCATTAAGGTAGATGTTAAAAAGTGCCGGGGCTAAAAGACAGCCCTGGCGCACCCCCTCTTGGACCTGTATCTCACTTGATAAGGCTCCCTTCCTGTTGTAACGAACCCTCAAGGTGTTCCTCTCATGAAGTTTCATCAACAGGAACAAGAGCCTAGGATCTATATCTAGAGCTCTTAACTTGGCCCAAAGGCGCTCCCTGCACACCATATCAAAAGCTTTCTGGAGATCTATAAAGCATAAATAAAGTTTTCCCCTAGCGACTGTATATTTTGAAATTAATGCAGACAGAACCAGAATATGGTTTGTAGTAGCTAATCCTTCACGGAAACCAGCCTGCTCAGGCTCGATTAGGTGCTCTGCGTTCACCCAATCTTGCAGTCTATTCAATAATAGCTTAGAATACAATTTTGCAGCAATGCTGAGCAGGCTGATAGGCCTATAATTGTCAGGTTGGTTGGGATCGCCTTTTTTGCATATTGGTACCACTGTGCTAGTCAGCCAAGCTGATGGAAAACACCCTGATTCGTTGATATGGGTGAAAAGTGGCGCCAAAATGCTGGCCCAACTAGCAGGATCACTTTTAAGGATCTCAGGGCTTAGAAAGTCAGGGCCGGGGGCTTTCCCTGATTTTAGATTGACTATCAGCTCCCGTATCTCCTCTGGCTGTACTGAAGCCCATCCTGGCAGGCCCTTAAATGAGCCAATATCCACTTCTACAATAGATGAATTACCCCTAGAAAAAAGTGCCTCATAAAATTTTTCACACACACGCGGGTGCAAATCAGCTACTCTGCTGGAACCAGCCCTGGGCTGAGATGCTTGGATGATAGACCAAAACTCCCTGGAATCTCTAGAGTTGGCAGCAGATATAAGAAGAGCCCACTGCTTTCTTTGATAGCTGCTTAATTTTGCAGCTAGTAGCTTTCGATAATCTGTCCGAACAAGGGCCAACTTAACTCGAATATCCTGGAGGGGATATTGATTAAGTTTTCTGGATAGACGGCGAAGTGTAGCACGAAGCCTACGACACTCACCGTCGAACCAGGGTGGAGGAGGCTTATCTCTCTGTAACCTACCCCTATGCAAATCATGTCCCTTTGTTGTAATCAGCGGGGTCATTTCCGCCATCAGGAGCTCAAACCATCCTACAATACCAGAACCCTGGGCCAAAATTTTCTCCACCAGGGAGCTCCCTACCGCAGAGTCAAAAAACTCTCCCAATGCACTGGCACGGTCGGCCGTCCATCTGGTACAGACCCGCCAGGCGTCTCCAGCTACAGGGGCAGAGCCACTTTCAACTCCCGTGTTACCCAACATGGACTTATCAAAATCAAGGGACAATACCAGTGGTAAATGGTTAGAAACATGCAAAGGGACTATCTCCAGGCTTTTCACTACTGGGAAAAGACAAGATGTCACTAGAAATAGATCCACTACACTGGACCCCTGCGGGGAGTGAAAGGTAAAATTACCCATCTGGTCTCCACTAACCCGGCCATTTATGATGATTAGATCAAGCTCTGCCAAGAGATATTCTATCATTTCTTTCCTTGGGCCAACTACCTGGTCCATAGAGTGGCGACTGGGGATATAAAGAGGATCTACCGTATCCTCCAGCCCCACTCCACCTGAATCTGTCGCAGTATCGCCGAGCCTGGCATCAAAATCTCCACCCCAGATCAGTGGGGTCATTGGGTATCTCTTGGAGGCCATGGCCACCATTTCTGACATCTGCTCCCAAATCTCAGGATCAAAATATGGGGAGTAATGTGGAGGGATGTAAGCATTTGCAATCAGGAGCTCATGCCCTCCAAGACACACACAAAGATAAAGTGCGAAATAAGCTTTAATAAAACTAAGTTGAACAATAGACGCCACCCGAGCTGGGTCAAAGAATAAAGCCAAGCCCCCACTAGGTCTACCATATACCCTGGAAACCTGGGCTTCAAGCCAGAGAGTTTGGAAACTTCTCCAAACCCCCACTGGCAAAGGAGTTGTTATCCAGGTTTCCTGTAATAGTATAATGTCCTGGCCTTCTAAAAACTGGCAAAAATCCGGATCATGGCTATGGACCCTCCACCCCGAAACATTTCATGAGGCCAGAGTCACTGACTGCCACTGACCCTTTTGGTCACAAAGTATCTACCGGGGGTAACTTACGTCTTTGCCTGAGAACTCTGCCCATTGGTCTGGGATCAGCATTGTCTGCTACTTTCTTTGAAACTAGAAAAGGCTCTGGAGAATCACCAGAGTCTATTTGTTCTACTAGAGCAATTACCGTCGCAGATGCTGATGGTGGGGAGCTCAAACATTCCAACTCCTTCCTAATGGCCCTTTGGGGTAATGAACATTGGGCGCCTCGGGGACCCGTACCTAGCTGTATTTCCTCCGGGTCCCTCCCTTGGGCGACAAGCGAACTCTGTGGGGGAGACTCCTGGGGGTATGCCAAGTTTTCCGCCCCAAAAGGGCAGTCATCATCCGCATCCCCACCAGCTTCCCCACTGGGCCCTTGCTCGGGGATCCACGTGGAGGAGTGGATAGATGATAGCCTGCTCGTCACTGCCAAAGATGCAAACTGCGCCTTGAATACTGGTTTGGGTAACTCTTCCATAGAAACCAACTTAAGTGGGCCTGCCTTTAACGCTCCCAGTTGTTTCTGCAGCGCCTCAAGTCGCTGTAAAAATCGAACTTGTGAAGACTGTAACGAGTCATGAACCAGCACTACCTCGTTTTCATCACGAAGGGGTAACTCCCTATCCACACATCTAGCAGAAGAACGCTGAGCCATGCCCACTACACCTATGGGGCGCTGCTTAACCACTGCCTGGGAAGGCTGTAATGAGTCCTGAGCAGGCACTACCTCGTTTTCATCATGAAGGGGTAACTCCCTATCCGCACACCTAGCAGAAAATCGCTGAGCCGTGCCTGCTACACCTATGGGGCGCTGTTTAACCCCTGCCTGGGTTGACTTAGGTACGTGGGACTCAGAAGCTTCTTGTTGCCTTAGTTGTTCATTACTAGGGACTCTTGTTGCACTCACTGAGGAGCCCTTCATTTGAGCTAAGCTAGGGATGGTCTGGGGATAAGAACCTCGGCCCCTGTTAGGGGCTGTTCCCCTATTTGAAAGCTCTTGGCAGCCACCCCTAATCTGATCCGTCAGGGCCTGGAAGACCCTGCTTACAGACACTGCCAGCTCCTCTACTCTATCTTTGTGGGCCAGAATAAGAAAAGGCAGCCTTGGTGAGACAAAGGTTACAAAAAAAACTTGTCTATCAGGCGAGCTTAACATGACATCTACCGCAATGACCTCCCTTCTTGTAATTATCTCTTTCTTAAAGAGGGGATGCAGGCGCTCTGCCACATCTCTCGGGGTGTCCCAACGTGGGGCCCGCTGGTCACGATGTGGCATAATAGTGAAAATGAAGGAGGTTGGCACAAACCCAAAAAGTTCTGCCGCCTCTGAGCATATATTTATTAAGGGAACTGTGGGGACCTGGCTAGCTGCCACTACATCTGAGCTGGGGGCTGGGTCTTGAGAAGCCTCACCCCTGGGCCCCCTCGAGGGTCCTAACTGATGCTTCTGTTGCATAAGAGCCCTTCCCCCTGCGGCTCTTGGGCCCAGATCCTGTAGGAGTCCCACCATCTTATCCATTTGCAATTGTATATCTGACATTTTTATAAACATCAAATGGACTGATTCTGCTGTCAGGAGGACATGGTCCATAAGAAATTTGGCCACCTGATCATCTTCCGTCCTTCTATCTCCTTTAGTGGCAGCCTCTGCCATACTGAGGGGCTCAGCCACCTCTCGGGTCACTAAGTTGACCCTCCGTGGATCCCCTATAACGTTACCCATCGAGTCACCAAAGATTTCTAATGGCTGGAAAGTGTTACTAGTAATAACAGGAGGGGCCGATAAATTAGCCCGACAACCTGACCTAGCTCCTGTTAAAAAATTCTCCAGTCTTTGTTGTTTGAGAGGCTTGATCATGATGATCAACAGTTATCTATCCGGTCGTCAGCAACAAGTCGATAGACCCAAACAATATATAGCCTTTCACCTGCACCAGCCTCTCCTGGCCTCCCCGGCCACTTGCCTAAGGCCGCACGCACAAGGGCAGCCCGCAGGCTCTCTAAGTTTGTGCTTGTCTCTGCAGGTCGCCCCGCCCCCTTCACAGCTACTGTCAGGTGAGTTAGAGTGGTAGAGGCAAGCGCTGTCCTCCGAGCCCCCTCTCCCAGCACCGGCGTCGCTGCAGGCTCTCTACGTTTGTGCTTGTCTCCGCAGGTTGCCCCGCCCCCTTCACAGTTGCTGTCAGGTGAGTTAGAGTGGTAGAGGCAAGCGCTGTTCTCCGAGCCCCCTCTCCCAGCCGACCCAGCTCCAATATGACGCTGAGCTCTGGGCCCCATTTTTTGCCCACAAGATAGTGGGGGTGCAAGCAAGGTTTTTGATGGGTATTCTGGGGAGTCCCCAAAGTACCCCATCTGCAGCAGCTAGAGTGGAATTAGGTCAGATTAGCTGGCAGCAGGTTGCAATAGATTTATCCTTGAAGTTCTGAATCAAGTTGGTTTTTGGTTATTGCCTGGATCTATTGAAGGAGGTGTACTGTGACTCTTTTGTTAATCCCTGAATGATGAGAGTAGAGGCTTTTCTTTCAAAGTCTGGGATTTCTAAGGAATACTTATTCCACAAGCCAGTGGGCACTGTTAAGAATTCTGATGAGGACAAGTGATATTGGAAGATAGGCTGAGATAGGGAACATCAATACCTCAGCTCACATGCGAGCATATCTTAATTGGATGCCGGATTTGGGACAGATGGCACATTAAATATTTACTTTCTCCCATCTCACAGAAGGCTAAGACTCTAATGTTCTGGGCACAAGTGAATTCTTTTCCCTCCAGGGTGCTTGAGGGTCGGCTCCGGGGGATGCCTTTTCTTGAAAGGCTGTGTCCTTCCAATCATGCTACAGTTGAGACTGTGGAACACATTCTCCTCTTCTGCCACCTGTATGACGGCCCTAGAGACCAGTATATTGTCCCCCACATTGATAAATTTCCAGGCAGATCAGCCGGTATCCTCTTGGGGTTACTTATAAATAGCCCAGATCACCAGGTCAACTGTGACGTTGTTTCATTCTTACTCCAGGCAGTGCATATTAAGGGAAAAAATTTGGACTTTAAACCTATTAATGATTAAGGATAATCTGTAGAAAGATCTTGATTGACTGAACCAGTTCAATTGGGGGTGGGCCCCAGGTGGGTTAAGAGCGTTGACTTAATATTACCCAGAAAGGTATTTCTAGTTATTTTATTATTTGTGTAATTGTTTATGTGGGTAGATGAATTGGGTGATAGGGAAGGACAATATCTCTTCAGGTTGACTTTGGCTTGTTATATTTATTCTGCAGCTGAGGTTGAACCCAGCTTAGGGATTGTATCTCAATGTTTTGGTATGTAGCCGTATTGTTAGGTATTATGATTATTATTATTATTATTATTGTTATTATTATTATTATTATTATTTATAATGCCAATGAATGTTCTTATTTCAATGGCGGTTATTTGTTTGTATATCTGTTTGTTTTAAATGCAATGGTCTATGAGCACGCTTGAAAATAAACTGAAACTGTCAGTGTATCCATTTTTTTCTTATGACATTACTTACATTGCTGGGCTTGAGCAACACTCACCTTTTCTAGGATAATTTTATTTAATTATTTAATTAATTTTACTAAAATTTCTATCCCATCCCCTTCTGCCTCTGGCAGCTTGGGGCAGCTTACATTTAAAACAATCGACATAACAATATATAAAAATAAACAACAAGAAATATAAAATATAAAAACAGTATACAAAAGGCCACAGAGACCAAAAGAAGAATCCCATCCCAGACCCCTCCCCCGTCCCATTACCCATCTCCCCTGCCAAAAGCCTGGTGAAATAGATAGGTCTTACATTGGCTTCTGAAGAAGGGAAGATCTGGGGACAAATGGACCCATACCAGGAGGGAGTTCACAGCTGAAGTATGATGACTGAGAAGGCCCCTTCACCGCCAAATGGCGGTGAAGGGTAAATTGTTCCCCCCCCTTCCTGTGGCTGTTGGGCGGGAGACTCGGGAATAGCTGTGCAGTGGGGCCTGTTAGAAGGCCCCACTGCGTTGATTGTGAGAGGCTAAGGTTAGCCACCCCGAATGTGCATGCGCGATTCGCGCTTCGCGGGGTTTTTGGAGACATGCCCCTTTTAGGAGGGGCTGATCTCCTGTTCGCCATGTACAGCGGCAGTCCAGCGTGTGGAGGCGACGAGACAGCAACAAGAATCCCTTGCTGCTGTATCGCCGGGCTCTGAGGGGAGAGGAAGATCTGGCTGGCGAGATGGGGAAAGCCAAGAAGAAGAGCAACAAGTCCAAGGCCCCGGGAGCCACCGGACCTCGTCAGGATGGCAGGGAAAACCTGGGGGAAGATGGCAGCGGGATCTCCGGTGAAGCCATCCCTCCCAGGGCAGTGATATTTGCGCGCCTCATGGAATGTGAGGCAAACATGCATGCGCAAACCCAGGCTGGGTCTCATGTGGAGGGGCCATCTGGGGTGGCTGGGGAGCCCAGGCAGGCAATCCATGGGCCTCTTACTGAGGCGGAGGGCAGACCGGCAGGGACTGAGACTGGCCTAGTGAGGCCTACCACAAGTGGGGTGCATGAGGTGGTTCGGCATGGGGGACGGGTTATAACCCCCTCCCCTGCACATTATAGGGAAGCAGTTTGGGGTATAGGAGGCCCCAATTTGGAGGAACCCTCACAGGAGCTTGAGAGTCAGGGGCTAGATGGGGGTGATGTGCTCCCCATGGAGGCAGCAGCTGGAGGCTGTGCAGGTGAGGTGGGCCCAGCATGGTCTGGGGATATGGAAACCGTCGGACAGAGAGCAGATTCCGTACCCACTGGGCAAGGGGATAGTTGGATGGGCACAGGGGATCCTGATGGAGTGCCAGGGATGGCACTGTATTACAGGGGGGTAAGGAACTCAATGCGAGGGCAGGCCCACAGGCCTGTGGGGCCTGGGCTCTGTGTCTCCACAGCTGGTGATGGGTCCCCGCCTGTGACCAGGAGGAGGACACAGGGATCAGGACAGATGGAAGGACCATCCAATGCAGAGATGTGGCACAGGATCCTGGAGTTGGAAGCGGAGCTGTGGAGTGGGAGGAGCGTGCAGGCGGTCCCGTTGAGAATGAGGCAGCCTGAGCCCAGTTTTGAGTGGGGAGATTTCAGGGCACCCCCAACCTGAGGTGAGGGTAATCTTCTGGGTTTAGGTACTGTGTCAGGCACAGGGTGGGCAAGGTGTTGGCATGTCAGGGGGTTGAAATGGGTTCCAGCGAGACTTGTCTGAAGGACCACCTCCTGAGGAGAACCTGGGGCAGCCAATGGGCGTGCAGGCCATCAGTCTTCCAGCCACAGTAGTCCAGACCGGGGTGCCTCAACTGGCATACATGAATGGGTCATGGGTGTGGGTCACACCTGCTGTTACCCAGGGCCTCCCATTGCCGGGGAGTGCCATGTCGGGGGCAGTTGAGAAAGCAGGGCCATCAGCTTTGCTGGTGGAGGCTGCTCTGGCCTCTGTTGCCACAGCTGGGGAGGTCGGGACCCAGACATTAGGGGCACCTAGACAACCTCCTCCTCCACCCGGTGGGGCTATCCCCAGTGTGGCAGCCCGGTTTGGGGAACATCACATACCGGCGATGAAAGTAAATTTTTTAAAAGGGGAATACGTAGATCTGTTTGCCCTGCTTTTCAGTGATCCAATCATGGATCACACTGATCAGCAGGAAGAGAAAGAAAAAGAGAAATTTCGCCGCCCAAAGGTGGATTGCAATTGGGCGAATTGGACTGCTGCTTTTGCAATTTATATGGGGGTCATCCTACAGGTTGACCCTGAAAGGAGGTTGGAACTGCACAAATATTCAGATATTGTGCACCGGGCTTACGGCACGGGACCGGCAGGAGCATGGTTGCGGTATGACGAGGCGTTTTGTCATAGGGCAGCCAACACACCGGGGCTCCGATGGAATGCTCATGCACCTGACCTATGGTTAGAGTGTATGATCGATGCCACAAATGCACCACGGGCTGACAGTGGCCACCCCCTGGTAAGGGGCAGTGTCATACCAGTGGATGACCCATTTCACGATGAAAGTCACAAAGGGTTTCAGGGACCCGGCCCGTGTTGGGAATACAACCAGGTCAGATGATGCAATCTAGGGACTTGTAGATTTCGGCACGGGTGTTTGAATTGCAGAGGGGGGCACCTAGCAACCAATTGTTTCCACCCAAAGCAAAAAGGGTGAAGAGGGAGATATGGGCAAGGTCCGGGAAATGGAACGAGCGGGCAGGGACCCGTGACTGGAGCACGGCCTGCAAAGGGGCCTGACCCCAATCAAAATAGAATGGTCTGAAGCTGCTTTCAGGGGACACCCCGGTCGGGAGGAGGTGGTGTATGTTGTCAGTGGGTTTAAACACAGATTCCTTATTCCAGCTGGTGTGGTGCCACAGTGGGGGACAGGGAGTAATTTGAAATCGGTGCAGGGTCTCGAGGGAGTTGTCAAGCAGAAAATTAGAAAGGAGGTCGGGGAAGGCTGAGTAGTAGGCCCATTCAGTTACCCCCCCATGTTAAATCTTGTGGTCTCCCTGTTAGGTATAGTGCCAAAAAGGTGGTGGGGGAATATCGTTTGATCCATCACCTGTCTTACCCGCGAGGTAACTCAGTGAATGATGCCATACCTAAAGAATTAACAACAGTTAGGTATGCATCATTGGACACAGCAGTGGAAAAAATAAAACCCATGGGAAGAGGGGCCCTCCTTGCTAAATGCGACATTAAGTCAGCGTTTCGCCTGTTCCCAGTTCATCCAAGCAGTTTCCACTTATTAGGTTTCCAATTCGGGGGGCTGTATTATTATGACAGAGCGATGCCAATGGGGTGAACTTGTTGTGATATGGTTTTGGCCCAACAGATATGCTAATTTCCTTGCTACAATGTAACCAAAGCAAAAGTGCTCCTTTTTACACAAACATGTCAGAACAGACATTGAATGCTATTGTAACTTATTCTTTGCTGAAATGTAACCAAAGCATGCTGGATTTACATTTATGTCTGTAACTGAATGAAACTTGTGGGTAAGCCATTGTGCTCATTTAAGAGTATGTAGAATGTTAAGTTAGGTAAGACATTAGTTTGGTTTTTATTATAAGAATATGTAGAATGTTATAAGTTAGTTAAGACATTAGTTAGCAGATGCATTGATTCATTGATTTAGATAAGGAACAAAATGTGCTAGGAGTAAACGGTCAAATGGTCAAAGAGGAAGTAAATTACAGGATAGTATGTGAACTGGTGTGAAGGAGACAATATTCCTGTCTATTAGGACCCTGAGAGAAAGCAGAGACCTTGTGTTCCCAAGTAAATCTGAATAGTTTATTATTTACAGGGACATGGAGAACGAGGAAAGGTCAGCAATTGATAACAGAACCAAGCAGTACCAGAGAAAAACAAGATGACTTGGTCAGACAATAAGGCATCTCCAAGAGGGGGTTGTGGGGTGCTCAGGGCCAGGGAGTCAGGCCCTCCCTCCGGAAGGAGGAGGGGTAGGACCCTATCAGTCAGGGCAAACCCCCAAGCCAATGACTAAGCAGAAGGCACCCCAAATCTGAGCAACCAATGAGAGTGCTCCACAGGTTTAGCATTGACAACCCCGCACTCTGGATAATCATAAGGCAGTTACTGGATAAAAAGGCTAGCTTTAGACAGAGAAGTTGCCTTTCATGGTGCTTGTCCGCTAGCCCTTATCAGGGCACCGGCTAGCTTGATGGTTGGCCCCCTTTGGAACTTCTCCCTAGGAAGTCCTGCAACTTGCTCCACAGCTAGGGTCTCTCTCTCAAGGCTTTTGGGCCCCCTTCCTGCCCTCCTTCTGGAACCAGACCGTGGACCTCTGATCACGTAAGAATATACGCTTTCTATGTATTTGAAGTGGCCAGAGTAGGTGAGGGATCATATGTTAAAGGTGCAAATACTTCATTTATAATTGGTATGTTAAATTGTGTTGCTATTATTGAATAAAGGTCTATTTGATTGAATAAAACAGTCATTACTGGAAATAGTAAGAGGAGTAATTCCCCACCCTCTCAAACACAGTAGTATTTCCACTTGATCCCTGAAATTAAAAGGGACCTGCTTCACCAGGGTGTAGCAAAGCAGCTGAAACCCTTTTAGAAAGGGACCTGCTTCACCAGGGTGCAGAAAAGCAGCTGAACCCCTTTTATTTCTTTTCAGTGGTGGAGAATGCGGGAGGGGGGGTATTGAGCCCATTGCACAGTAATAAAGATGGAGGTCTTATGCCTGAGTGCGCACAGTGGCTGACCTGTGTATTAGACAAGGTCTAAACAATTGTGGAAAATACTTGGTGAGCCAACAGCACAAAACGGCAGGGACGAGAGAGACTGTGCTTGGAAGAGCAACCAGACACACTTCCCAAGGCGACGCCTTGTGCGGGGATCATCCTAACGATTTACTAACGAGAACGGCACATTTGCCAAAAATTACTGTCCTGTCTACTTCTGTTGCTTAGCTACCAGCAGCTGAACCCCTTTTTATTTCTTTTCACTCTATAGCCTGCTCGGCATTTGAACGATTTAGTTCATTGCTAGAGTGGGTTTTCAGGCAGAGACTCCAGGCCGGGGATGTGACCAAATATCTTGACGACTTCTTGTTGATCGGCTGCCCGGCAGTGGAGGAATGTGTCACCGTTCTGCAGTTATTTCAGGAGGTAGCATATAATCTAGGTGTCCCACTTGCTCCTGAAAAAACAGAAGGCCCAATGACTAGACTTACCTACCTTGGCATTGAACTCGATACTGCGTTGTTTACATCAAGATTGCCCCAGGAGAAGTTAAGGGCATTGAGGGAGAAGATTTGTAGTTGTATGGCAGGGCATAAGATCACAGTCAGAGCACTACAGTCACTAATTGGTAGCCTTAATTTCGTGTGTCGGGTAGTAGCACCAGGGAGGGCCTTTCTATCCAGGTTATACAGCAAATTAAGGGGGGAGCATGCCCCCCATCACTGGATACAAGTAACAAGGGAGATGAGATTGGATATGGGGGTCTGGCTGCAGTTCTTAGATGAATTTAATGGGGTGAGTTTTTGGAGAGAGAAGTGGCTAATACAGGCAAAGTTGCAGGTGCACTCGGATGCGGCTGGTGGTCAGGGTTTTGGGGTATACTTCATAACACGCTGGTGCGTGGCTCCTTGGCCGGCTGAGTGGCACATGGAGGGAGTAACCAGGGACCTCACGTTTCTCTAATTGTTTCCCATAGTTGTAGCAGTGCTACTGTGGTTGCAGCAGTTTGCCAACCAGGTGGTCCTATTTTGGTGTGACAACTTAGCAGTGGTGCACGTGATCAACACTCTCTCGTCACGATCTGAGAGAGTGATGAGCCTGGTTTGCACCCTCATCATGAGGTGTTTAATGAACAACATATTGTTCAAGGCAAGGCATGTCCTGGGAATCGACAACGGCATAGCTGATGCCCTTTCTCGATTCCAGATGAGCCGCTTCCGGGAGCTAGCATCAGAGGCCAGAGCAGCCCCAGATCCCTTGCCACCAGAGATATGGAGCCTTGGGAAGTAAAATTGCAAGACATCATCCAAGGATCCCTTGCCCCCAAAACCCAGATCGGTTACGGTAGGGCGTTATGTGAATTTCAATCTTTTAGGGCAAGGAAAGGGTGGGGAACAGGATTCCCCATTGTGGAACCTGAGGTGATACAGTTTGCGATGGCACTAAGGGATAATGGGTTAGCAGTGGGCACTATTGCCGGAAAAGTTGCTGCCTTGAAATTCACAAATAGGCTTCGAGGACATCCGCCACCAGACAAGGGTTTTTATTTGAAACAAATGTTTGAGGCTTGGTCTAGGGCACCAGCTCTTTCGATGCATATTAGAGCGCCCATTACTACACCGATTTTGGGGGGCCCTTCCTGAAATATGCTATGATTCCTTTGAAGTTCAGTTGTTCATAACAGCTTATGTGATCACGTATTTCGGAGGATTTAAAATCAGTGAAGTTGTAAGTGTATCAGGCAGGGTCGACTCCGATCATGCACTGACGATAGAGGACACCAGTTGGGCCCTGGAACAAGTGACGTTGCGGTTGAGACAGTCCAAAATGGACTAAAGGGGCAGAGGGCACATGGTCCAGTTGTTTAGGAGTGGTGTGGGAATGATTTGCCCGGTAGTACAGTTGAAACGGTACTTGGATATATGACCATGGTGTCAGGGTTACTTGTTTATTCACAGAAAAGGAAACTGCATGACCAGCCACCAATTCACTGCAGTTTTGCAGACAACACTAAAGCATTTGGGTTTATCAGCCAGAGAGTTTGGATTGCATTCCTTTAGAATTGGGGTGGCCAGATGAAGCGATTAAGGCAGTGGGCAGTGGGCAGATGGCGGTCAAAGGCATTCAAAAAATACGTCAGGGCATAAGAACTAACATGACCATTGTCTATTGTCAGGGCGCGGGGCTCCAGTGACCGATCGGAGAGACATGTGCATCATGGGCCACAGTCTGGTGCACTGGGCCAGCAAAGCCACTTCACAGACCCCATGGGGATTGCATCTGGACCTAGCTGCACGTGCCTGTATTAGATGGAAAGGGCAGAGTGGTATGCGGTGGAACCAACTGTTACCGCTGTTGTTTGATTCAAGGAATTTCCCTGTACCACTAATTTTAGTGATCCACTTGGGCAAGAATGACTTGACTGATAGAAAAGGGGTTAATTTGATAATCCAAATTAAGAGGGATTTACTATCAATAAGAGATAAATTCAAGGGCTTACATATAATTTGGACTAACTGGTTTCCCAGGATTAATTGGGCAAGGGCAGAGAAGCTGGGGAGGATAGATAAAACTAGATGGAACATTAATAGGGAAATAGGGAACTGGGTAACAAGTTTAGGGGGGACTGTCATTAGACACCCGGGAATAGTGCACACTCGACCTGAACTCTTCCGAAAGGATGGAGTTCACTTGTCGGGAGAGGGAAATAACATATATTTGGCTGCCCTTGTCGGGCATTTGGAATCCTGATTGTTTTAAGGCGGTGGGGGTCAGGGTGGTTCGGTTCGACCACCCCTTTGTGGCAGGGGTCCAATATGCTATTATAGGTTAAATAGGAATAAGTTAAGATATTGAGTCATCTCCTTAAGAGATGGGGAGGTGAACACAGGTGTAATGCGGGGCATAGCATGCACTGGGGTCACGACCCTGGGGGGCCGGTGTCTTAGCCGGGTGAGCAGGGACATGCGCTGTCTTCACACCTAGCGGTCTTCAGACCCCTTACTCAGGCCCACAGTTCTGCTTGCCCCCCTTTGGCCACTTGCCGTTGCGCTGTCGAAGGAGGGGACTGTTGAGACATAGGTACTGACACCGGAAGGCACATCCTTCAGAGGCAAAGGAGAACAATTGTTCTCCATCTTATTTATGGCAGCCTTTTAAACATCTATTAATTATGAGTCATGTAATGCAGTAAAAATGAAATTAGGAAGAAGACAGAGTGGAGAAGGGAGCTAACATCCTTACAGCTTGTGTTTCTTTCCCAAGACTCCTCTTATGATACTGGCATGTTTAAACAGAAATGTAATTAAGAATATCTAAGTGTGTTGTGCTATACAATATGATTTTCTGGACAATTCCCAGCTTTACCAAAGTATTTGTCTGTCTGTCACCTTCTCTATGGTAGGGACTGAGACAGGTAAGGTCTTTAGCTGACATTTTGAATATAAGATTACAGAAAGCTTCAAATATGCTAATAATAAGAGTCTATGTCATTTTAAGGGAGAAGGGATGGGGGAATGGGATTGAACTCTTTAACTTTGTTATCATGTAGAGAGGGATATTTGTACATTTCAAAATACTTTCAGCTTTTTCTTTTACACTAGAAAGTCGGATCATGTTTACCTACCACAAAAGACTGTATGGGGAAAAGGGGATTAGTGAAATTAATTATGTCAGTGTAAGAGAAAGGCTAAAAGCTAGCTGAGCAATGTCTATGTAATAGTACTGGTTAATCTCTATTTTAATCAGGTTTCTAAATGAAAAGATTTATGAACAATTTGGGGAAAGGGTATAAAAGACGTAATGGGCCTATAATGTGAGAGCACACAAATATACATTCCAAAGACCTTAGCCCTAATCCTGAAAAAGAAATTACATTTATGCAGTGTCATTGATTTCAAAGGGACTACAGACGCACAAGGATTTTCAAGGTCACAGACCACAAGATGACTTCCAAGAAAACAAACAAACATGACATCCACAATCCTTTGCAAAAATAAATGAAATAAAACAAACTCGCACCTTTTCCAATTAATCTTTAAGCTTCCTCCCTTACTGTTCTTTGCTGTAGCTGCCTTGATTATGTTTCATTGAAAGACATCACATTTTTGACCATTAAAGGGGGAATTATTATATTTTATTTTGGAGGGATTTTTATTTTATTTTATTTTATTCAACAAATAATTATTCCATATATTTTCAGTGCTTTTCTAGGCTAACAGCTTTTCAACTAGAATGACATTTGTGAGAAGACTTATGATTCTCACTGTATAAAATTAAGGACATACATATGCATTTGCAGGTGTGAGGTCTGAATGTTCTTTTTAAAAAAAAAAAAGTTTATGCATATGTGAGAATTATTACATCCTCAGATATCACTGGGAATATTTTTTTTTCTTTACTGAGAGTGAAAACAGACATGCACGTAACTCTTCTTTAACACCACTTTAACTCCACTTTAACATTTCTTATGCATGTTGCATATTGGTGCTCTAGGGAGCCCTACAACATGCATAAGAAATGTTAAAATGGGGTTAAGGTGCATGTCAGTTTTCACCCTAATATGCAGTTCTGTTGTGCTCACACCAGTGGTTCCCAAGCTTTTTGCCTGCATGACCTCATGCTGAGACCTAAAAATAACTGTGCAACCACAGACAGCAACAGAAACATACAGAATATATCAAATATCTATTAAGATCATGACTATTTGGTGTAACCACATTTGGGGCAACTCCCAAATAACAGTTTGGAAACGTCTGTGTATTGCTATATAACGAAAGCAAAATACAAAATACAGATCACCAAAATAAACAATCAGGTCACAAACTGGTATAGTCAGGTATAGCATTTTGCTATACTAATAGCTCCATGTTATCTTTTATGCTTCAGAATATATTAGTAATATTACATGAATTAATATGAAAGCATTTTGAAACATGCCAGACTGTATAGCTGTTTCTTAATACATTTTTGCAAATCCCGCCCCCCTCAATTACTTTTAAACATTTTACAAAGGGAGATGCTGTTCTTGCTCAAACATATCACTACAGAATGTATTGACCTATTTAACAGAGTATTAAAAATAAGTGAAGCTTAAGCTGTAGAGTACTGTATTTTAAAATGAATTCCCCAAAAGCTGCCATCTGTCTTTCAGGATTCAGCCATTACTGTCTTCCAAATCTCATGTGTTTAATATGCAGAACTCTGGACTTGACAGGTGTGCATATATACCATTATATTTAATTGTCTTATGTGAACAAACAAATCAAAATGATTTATACCATATCTTATATTAATTTCTGAATATTTTTAGATTGTTTGGGGGGAGGGGGCTGTGTACATGTAGGTCATTATCGTGATTGAATACTTGCAGTGTTGTAAACATCCAGCTGAGGCACATGGAATTATTGTCCTTTCAGCAAATATAAACCCACATGTTAGACATAGAAAGAGAATTAATACAAAAGCAAGACTTCTTTAGGATTTATGATGTTTGTAAGCAAATCCCACATATGTTGCAATTACTGCCATGTACTTCATGGAACTTCTGTGCATCACAATACAAAGCCATCAAAATACAAATGTATATGTGCTTCTGGAAATGTAGTCAAGTCAGTTGTTCCACACAGTTCTTGTGTTTTTGTGTTACATACAAAAAACTCCACAGCCTAAAAATAGCTGTGCATTCAGGTTTTGACAAAATACCAATAAACCAGAAAACACCCTTTTGGGCTTCCATATTCAAAGCAAGAATTCTAGACTTGTGTATTCAGGTTTCGAGTGAACCCAATATTTTCCCCAAAATGTAATATCTGAAGTCTCAAACTGGACCCCCCAAACTACAGCACATATCCATCTTGGAGCTGGGCTGCTCTCAATGGCCCTTTTTACACAGGCAGCGGTGGGTGTGGGGATGGGTGTGCTGTCGTGGTGAGTGTAGGTGCGTGTGTGTCCTTTCCCACGGACACACACCCATCTCCACCCACGGAGCCTTCTCCGTTTTGTCGGATGGCTCCATGGGTGGAGATGGGTGGGTGATGGGCGGAGGTGGGTGTTACATGGGAGCGCACGCACACCTACACCCACTGCCCATGGTGTTCACACGAGCAAACACCGATTGAACCCCCCACCCACTGTAGCGCCATTTCCATGGATGCCCCGACAGGTCTAGCTTTGGCCCTTTTCACACAGACACTCGAACACTGATAAAATGGGTGTTACATTTATCATACATGTTGCAGGGCACCCATAGAGCACACCTGCAGCCCTGCAACATGTATAATGAAATTTAACACCCATTTTATCAGTGTTAGGAGTGTCTGTGTGAAATGGGCCACCCTCCCACACACCCAGCGGAGGGTGGGGGGTATCCATGTAAAAATGGCCTGACTCTCAGCTTAGCTGCCTGCCTGGAGAGTCTGTAGTCAGGGCCCAAGCATAATTTCCCTGGGCCCAGTACAAAGTTTTAACATGTTCCCCCTGCCATAATCCCATCCCATATGTACAATCATAATGAGTAATGAAAGAAAATATCTATTTTATTTCTGAAAAGCTCACTGCTCAGAAATTGCTCATTCTGCTCTAACATTGTTTCTGATTGGCTACAGATATCTCACACAAGGGGTGATTTCAGACGTTACGGGTGCCTGATTCACCACAATGGATTCCCAGCGGTGGCGAACTGGCTAACCATCCCCCCGTAGGTAAGAGAGGCTCCAAACAGACGTGATGGGAGCATGACAGGGAATCAGACCAGCAGACCACGGCCCGGGGCAGCGCAACAGATGTTACACCGATCCCAGGCCGGGCTGTGGTCAAAGCACCCAGAAGGCGCCGGGGCGTCTCGTCCCGGCTGCTGCCGTGTGCCCTTTAAATCTCCCTCCCTCCCTGTGTTGTTGTTGGTTGTCTGGCAGTGACGTTGTGTGCTTTGTCCCCGGCTGGGAATCATTTTGTTTGATTCCGGTCGGTGGTTGCCGTCCAGATGTTACTTTTTTTTGTTTCCCACTGGGAAGCTCTTTGACCACGCTTTCGGAGATGGTCTGGGCTGGAGGTCCAGAAGCGTGGTTGATTTTGACCCCATGTGGGTATTGACTGTGGTGAACATCTGGCAGCTGCCGAACAGATGTTCAGGGCTCTTTGGCCCCGCTGCGGGATTGACTGTGGTTCACTGTGGTTGACTGTGATCTCGTAACGTCTGAAAATACCCAAGATCTTATAAGATCTTGGCACCCCATAGATTGTGGGTAGATAGATACAGGGAAATAAGTTTGCATAAACATCCTTAGTCATCTACAATTATGCCTACATTTTTTTCTCATGGTAATGGGCCTGCAGCCCGGGCCAGTTAAGTGTACCCATTTCTCTCTCCCATGCTTGGACCCTGCCTGTAGTAAGCCCTCCCCACCTGCTGGGGCTGCCACTGGCTGCAATCCCAAACTCTGTCCGTGTGGGAACTACGTGGAATCCATGTGGATTCCGCGTGGCACAATGTCTCCACAATGGACTTGCGTGTGGTTTGCGAGCAGGTTCCACAGGCCATAGGATCAGCCCCACTGTCTCAGAACTGCAGTCTCCAGCACTGGAGCCAGACCCAGCCCAATAGATCCCAGTCCCGCTGGGGAGAAATGGTGAGTCCTTGGCAGCTTCATTCCTCCCCTTCCCAAGCCAGCAAGCCCTCTTGCAAGCCAATGACACTCCTGAGCCAGCCCCATTCCCCATTTCCACTTAAGGATTCCACTTACCAAAAGCCAATGACTCCTCTCTGAGCCAGAGATGCCACCCAAGCCAGAACCATGCCTCTTTCTCCCTCCCCAAGCCAGTGACCCCCTCCCTGAGCCAGCCCCATGTCCCATTCCACTCCCCAAACCAGTAACCTCCCCTGACCCTAGTCCCAGACCCATTCCCCCAAGCCATTGACACCTCACAAGCCAGATTCACACCCATTCCCCCACCCACAAGCCAGCAACTCCCCTCTTGATCCAGCCCCATGTTCCATTCTCCTCTCTCCCAAGCCAGTCACATGCCTCATGCTTCTTCAAACCAGCAGTTTCCCAGAGTCAAACCCTCCCGGAGGTAGCAACCTCACAACCAAGATAGCCGTATTCTCCACCCTCTCCCAAAGCTGTGCTCCCTGTTTTAGATTGGTAACAGACTTAGCATCAATTAAACTACATTTTCCTTTCCTTATAGGCCTGTCAAACTGGCAGAGCCTCACTGCACCCATGCCAAAATGAGCAATTCACAGAGACCCATGTTCACTGCATTTCCCCTATTGGCAATGATGGGGGGAAGTGCAGTGAGCGCAGGCAAAGATACAAATAAAAATAAATGCATATATTAAAGCTACCAATATAAATACAGATACCAATGCAGTTTATTGACTCCACGCACAGCGCTATTTGCAAGGCTCCAATTTTATGCACACAAAAGTTAGGAAATGCCACAATTAAGATAATCTGTGTGCCCTTACTTCTGCCTTCTTGTGCTTATACATGGTTTGAAGCTAATTCTATAATAATATATTATTTTCCCCACAAAACTTGTGCCTCATTCACTATAGGGTGTTTTCCCTTCAGTTGTTAATGTGGTTTAAGAGCCTTTAAGACTCACCACTGCTAACACACATCCAAATAGCAATGGTAGAAAATATATTTCTTCCTAAAGGGACTTGTCTTACCTTTCTACAGTCCCTAAAAATTGAACCCAGAATTCTCTTTGGTTGAATACACACTGCTCAGTAGGGGAAATGGACACCACGAATACTTTGCAATGTAACTATTCGATCTTTTTAATACTTAATACTTAATAATCTATACTTACTAATTAATAGCTAATACTCAATAATTAATACTCCTGACCCAGTTATCTGAGAGCATACAACCCCATCCCTGCTGAGAGGGCTTGCTTCCCTCCCCCATCAGCTCCTGGGCTGCTTACTAAAGCCACCCCGCCCATGGTGCTCAGGATCTCAGCAAGCAGGCAGGGGCACTGGCACGGGCTACTCACAGCGGCAAGGAACCAGGGGTGATGTGTGTCCCCTCCTGATGACCCCAAACCCCAGGGGAAAATTGCCCCGAGCCCCACCAAAGAGAGAAACAGGGAGGGAGAAGAAAGTCCCTTGCTTTCCCGCTGTGCTCTTTGCACCACCAACTGGGCATGTGCTGCATAACTTTCCTTCCCATAGCTTAAAATGGAGGTTTCATCAGCTTATACCTTTAAAACTACTCTCTGCTTTTTTTTAAAAAATAATCAAACGCATCTCTGGTCTGCAGGTTTGAATTTTCTGAAAGGCTGTCAGTTTCACAGACATCACTTTAAAACCCCGAAGGCTGATCAGCTCCAGAAAGTTGGAAACGGACAAAAAGCTGCTCCTCAGCCTGTAATTTCTAAACTGCTGTGCCTTAGCCATTTTTCATTGGATTTACCTGAAGTTTTCAGAACTTCAGCCTCTCACCCAAGAGACCTTCCATGTAAATTTCTATAATGCTAGCATAAATCATCTTGATTTTATAAGCAACAGAATGCTCATGCTTTATAATCAAGAGTGAGAGGCACCTTAACTATCCAAGCACTAGTGTTCTTGGATAATAAGAGAAAGTATTTTTTCACTCAGCACACAATTAACTTGTGGAATTTACGGCCAGAGGAAGTGGTCAAGGCTGGTAGTGTAGCTAGTTTTAAAAAGGAATTGGACACCTTCTTGGAGGATTGGTCTATTAATGGCTGTTAGTCAAGTAGGTTTGGGGAATATAATCTCTTACAGTTGGGAGCTAGAACAACAGGGAATGGTTTTCCCATTCTGACCTGTTGGGTACTTCTCCCAAGAGAAAGAGATTGGCCACTGTTGGACACAGGATGCTGGGCTTGACATGACCCAGTACGGCACTACTTATGTTCTTATGAGGGCCTGCTATGGCCCACTATGGCCCGCCTGGGGACTCACCATCACATCGGTTTCCAGACTGCCAGATGTGCACCCACTTCTGGCCTGACCTGGGTGTGGTCCCCTGGATGAGGGCCACCCATGTGGGCCATAGTGGGTCTGTGCATTTGTTCGCACTGCCATCCCCGCTGCGGCGCAGTGGCTACCTTTACTGGCTGCCATAGCCGCACATTATTGGCCGCCATGGGATGCACTGGGAGTGTGGTCACCCGACTGCGTTCTTGTTCCATTCCACTTCCTGCCAAGTGTGTGTGTGTGGGTGTGTGTGTGTGCGTGCTGGTTGCAAATTTCACCCAGATTGACTAGATCTGTTAGGAAAACATGTTAGGGGGAGAAATAGCATTTGAACAGTTTATTACTATTTAATTCAGACAATCTCTGGGGTCTTTCAAAAGCTAAAATATAGTTTATTTTAGATTAGAGGATCTCCTGAGAACTTAGAATCTGTCACAGTATATGGCATGCAGTATGGCTAAAGTATTATAACATGAAGATTGATTTTAGTTGCAATGCCTGGACAGAAATCACAATATTCTAAGGTGGCTGTTGAATTGATCAGGCTTGGAAAACCAACACATGGTAAGAAGAGCATCACTGTCTTCCAAGAACAAGAGGATATTCACTTTAAACTTTATCCAAGCATACATTTCTTGTGGCACTAATGATGTTTCCAAAATCTTTTGATGGTAAGATTGCAAAGGAAGACTTTCCATGGGAACAGCTTCTTGCTTGCTTCACACTGACCCAAAGCAAAAAGAAAAGAATAATTCTGAAATGAAAACAAAAAATGCCTTGAAATTTAGACTCTAGCTCAGACTATTTTCATTCCAGTTTCAGTTTGATATGAAATTCCGCCCCCCCCCCCCCAGGCCACAACAAAATTTAAATTCTCAAAAAGTTTGTTCTGCAATACATGTTAATATTTCAGTACCCCCCCCTTACTGAATGGGACTCTGTAACCAACAGGGGCCTGGCATCTATAGAATCAGCCCCACTTGTCATTGCAAGGCCGGATCAGTGTTCCTTCCCCAAGAATTAACCCCTGTACAAGGGGAAAAGCCTACTTCACAGCCATCAGTCCGTGGGCCCTAATCAATAGGCTAAGCTGCAAGACTCCTCCAGCTTAAGTCTCCCCAGAGCTGCAGTCTTTCTCCCTTCAGCAGCAGCAACAGCAGCAGCAAAAACTGCAGCAAGGAGAGGACTCCAGTTTGCAGGTCCTTTCCCTACTACAGCTTTGTGGGAGGGAGGGGGTTCTGCAGAGGCTGAGCCTATTGCCGTTGCGCTGGTGCCTGGTGCAACAGAGCAGCACTGGGATGGCAACAATCGACACCTTAACAAATGGCACACTACCCACCCACTTTTGAGTGGAGAATGTCCCGGTTGTTAACACCCATAGTTAGCAGTTGGCTACGCTGGGTTGCGCTATAAGCAGGAATAAAGTTGCCTCTCTGTTTTAACCTAAGAAGACTACTATGTTTGTGGTGTTCGTTTCTGACGTTCCCGTTAAACTGGGACACAACGTATTGTTCAGCCAACACTACTCTGAGAGAGTGGGAAGAATTCTGTTTCCTCTTGTGCATCAGTCATACAGAAATGCGTAACTTCCATCAGTTATGGTGGGTCAACCTCCCTAATAAGCAGTGCTGAGAGGTCATTATATGACCTCATGGTCAGAGGAATCCCCACAGGGAGGCCAGCCCCAGTGGCCTCAGGTCCTACACTCTTGAGGCCCTGAGATGGGCTATTTTTGTGGGTCCCACTCCTTGCCTGTGAATCTTGACCGTTTCCTGAGACGTCCTGCTCCTCCCTTTCCTTGCTTTCAGTAAATCGTCAATCCGTGAATCATGTCTGCTGGACGGGTGTGTGTGAAAGGGTTTCCTTCATTCTGATTATTTTTGTTGCCTTGTGAGATGGCATGAGCGGAACTGCGCACAGTAGTCACCTGCACACAGGTGTGGATACTCCATGCTTTATTAAACAGCATGAAAAGGTTAAATATAGGAATATAGGACGTGAGTGTGTGTCTGGACGTGTGCGTGTGTCTGGATGTGTGCACGCAGGGGAAAGTCTGTGTGTACACATACGTGTGTGTGAAAACTTATGACATGTCTTCCTTTTAACTCTTTCCAAAAGTTAGAGGGGAGTGGCTATGGAGGGCAAGGTTTCCCCCGCATTTTATTTTTACCATGGGCTCGGCGAATTCTAAGGTTGTGGCCCTGCTAATAAGCAATGGATTTGCACGGATGTCAGCTGAGCCTCTGATGTGGTCTAGAAAACTTGCGTGTGAGATAGGGAAAGAACCTAACATAACTCTGAGGCCATTTTTACATGGACGGTGTGTGTGTGTGTGTTATGGCACGGCAGGTGTAGGTGGGTGAGTGCCCGTTTACACGGACACGCACCCACCCACCTCCACCCACGGAGCATCTTCCGTTCTGTCGGAGGGCTCCGTGGGTGGAGGTGGGTATGGGTAGGTCTGCGGCGGGTGTTGGGTGGGTGTGACAGGTGTGTGTACGCACAAACACCTGCCACCCGTGGCGTTGACATGGATTGCCTCCCCCCCGCTGCACACCCGTCTGAACACCAAGTGGTGGGGGTGGGGTGGGGAGGCGTCCGCGTAAAAACAGCCTTAGTTTCAAGGCTGAATCTGCAGAGATGAGGGTGAAAAAAACAAACTTAATGTATTTGGTATGGAAATAACAGCACATTAGATAGCGATGTGGATTATACACTTCTGCTGGGAGATAATAAGGCAGGAGAATTCCCCCTTAACTGTACAATTTAGGGGGCAGATGAGCATAAGTAAGATGGCTCTGTATGCTAGCTTTATACCTCTCTGATGGGTTGAGACTGTGGGTGAAAATAGACATGACGCTAACCACCCTTTAACCACCCTTGGTGGTTATTTATGCATTTTGCAGGGCTGTATTGGTGCCCTATGCAGCCCTGCAACATGCATAAATGACCACCAAGGGTGGTTAAAGGGTGGTTAGCGTCATGTCTGTTTTCACCCTGTGCTGCAATGAGGGACAGGGCAAAAAGACACAGGACGTGATCCAGAAACCACTTCCCCCAGAACAGTCCCATTGAAGTGCAGAAGGAGTAAGTGGTGTGTGGATTGCAGTTTTTGTTTCCATCTCTTATCATTTCTGTGGAAGGTTTCCCTTCATTCTGATTACTTTTGTTGCCTTTACTGTATCCTTTTGAATTGACATGAGCAGAACTGCACACCGTATTCACCTGCACACAGGTGTGGATACTCCATGTTTTATTAAACAGCCTTAAAATGTTAACTAATAGGAATATGTAACAATAAGAATCGAATTCCATAATATAAAATTATAACAAGAACATAACTATGCTAAACCAAACCAGTGGGCTAAAATATAGTTCTCCCTAGTAAAACAGAAAATGCTTTTCAAGTAAATGTTGTATTTATTTGTTCACATAGGGCTGATGCTTAATGTTGGTATTACTCCATAATAAAATGTGACTACTTTAGATGTGTTCAGTTTTATTTAAACTTGATTAAAAACAACCTAGTTAAATGAAACTAATTCTGTAGAATAGCTATACCATCAGTTAGTTGCAGAGATCACTTCATATTACCAGTGTGTGGCGCTGTCTCCTGTGAAAACCCCACTCTGACTTCCACAAAGCTGGTCTCCAGGATAGCTTGGATTTATATTGCCGGCAGGAAAGGTTCAGTAGTTTAGGTTTAAGGTTTGAAGGAGAGGATATTCATTTTCTTCTTATAGTAGCCTAAGATCAGTCATTTCACTTTTGAGGATTACTTCTACTGTTTCAAGTGCTGAATAATGACTGGTTTCTTATGGAATAAACAGCTAAGATAATCAATTCAATACAAAAACCTCAAGCAGATTTATTTTGGTACGCAGAAAAGAAAGGTGCACTATATAAAAGTGAAAAATCCATGTTTTCTGGATAATAAATGATTCGCAAGGAAATGGTTTTTTAAAAGCAAAGAGACTCCATTGACTGACAGCCGTCAATGGATAAGTCACCCAGAAAGAAAATCTTTGCTTAAACATAAAGTTAATTTTATTAGAGGATACTTCTAAAAGGTGTGTTTGTGTGTCTGTGAAAAATTAAAACAATCTTTTCCTTGCCTCCTACGCATTACTTAAAACAGCTTGTTTGCACATTTTATTTTCCTCCAAAACTGTGTTCTGCCTACAGTGGCCAGTAATCAGTTGCCCTATTAATATATGTATACATATGTACATACACAGACTGTATATATGAACATAATCAGGTTTTAAAAAATTACCAACCTTGTGGGTACCAAAAGCTTGAACTACAGTGTCTTATTTTCTGCAGTTTCTTAATCTCCCTGTAAGACCACAAGTCCTGTGTGAATTCTGTTTTACTGGCATTGAACAGCCAGCCTTTTGTACATGAAACAACCCAGTTCTCACATAAAAGGGATTCACAGTGTACCCTCATGATCACTGTAACCATGACCTTTCAAACACAAACCACAGCATAACCTTTATTCACATACTTTGCAGTTATACGGATCCCTGTGTCTTTGTTATGTTATTTTAGGCTATTGGTTTAATATACAATATAGCTTGTATTAGTACAAGAATCATGTTGGTGGCACAATTCAAGGTGCTGGTTCTGACCTATAAAGCCTTAAACGGCTTGGGCACCAGATCTGAAAGTCCGCCTCTTCCCTCATGTCCTGTCACGGCCTCTGAAGTCAGCTGGGAGTGCCCTCTTGCAGGTACCATCTGCCCATGAATTTTCCACAGCAAGGGCATGCAGAGAGGTGTTCTTGATGACTGCCAAATGACTATGGGTAATTTCAGACGTTACGAGATCACAGTCAACCACAGTGAATCCCAATGGATTCCCTGTGGTGGCTGTGATCATGCGAACGTCTGTTTGAGCCCCGCCAGATGTTCACCACGGTGAATTCCTGGCGGGGTTCAAAGCTAACCACAGTTCTGGACCTCCAGCCGGCCTGAGTTCCAGAACCGTGGTTAGATTGGCCATGATCTGGGATGGGCCAAAAGTAACGTCTGTTACATTGGCCTATCCTGGATCGTGGCCCAGACTGTGGGTACTTTCAGACGATACGGGGCCCTTTGGCCCCGTACCGGAAGCAACGTCTTCGTTCCCCGCCGGGGTCACCCCTGCACGGCCCAACAGACGTGCCGGGGGGATCCCGGCGGGGAAAGTGGGAGGGGCCGGGGCCGCGCGGCGCAACGTGCGGCCGCACGGCCCCGCCCCCTCCACGCACCCCGCCGCCCGCCCTCCGAGGAGACGGGCGGGCGGCGGGGCCAATGCGGCCGCCGCGTCTGGCCGATCGTGCCACGGCCCGGGATCCCGCCGGGGATCCCGG